>OX375868.1:7644975-8182292 GCA_947359475.1 Heligmosomoides polygyrus bakeri
GTTCGGAATAGACTCTACGATCAGCAGTGTCTTTCTGAAAATTGCGTTATTTGCCCAAGTGGAAGATTAGGCGATTGCTCAAAGATTGGAGCAATTTATCAGATCGAATGCTTGGCATGCAACGCCAAATACATCGGAGAAACGGGAAGAGCTCTTGCAGTACGTGTGAAGGAACATCTATCAAGTAAACGACGTGGATTGCCAACCAGCCCACTTGGAAAGCATAGGATTGATGCGCATAACGGAAATGACTTTGAGGTGAAATGTACCATCTTGACCGTTGTTGGAGACATTTCGGCAAGGAGAGCGTTGGAGGCAATCTGGATTTTCACAAGAAATCCAGTAATGAACAACCGGAATGAGTGTCTGTCTGTTACGAGTGACTTTCTGCCGTTTGTGTCCCATTGTGAACTGTAGAAGGACCGGTCGGCGACAGCGGTGTGCAGTATGCCCCATTCGTCCCTACTGGCTTACTGACGTGGGCGAACATCAGCCCTTGCGGTGGATCCAATTGGTGAGTTCGTTTCTCCCACTTGGTCCCTCCCTTGTGTTCGTGGGGGAACGTCCGAAATGCTAGGGTAGCCAAGGCGCTTGGTGGGGTAGAGCGCAAATGAAAACTTATGCACCACATTCAGGCCTCTGAAGACGACGAGAAGTCGAAACGTCAGGCCCTGCTAAATAAAGATCCACCTAAAACCTCGTGTTGGCACAGAAAGTTAAACTGACTAACAACTTACAATGCCGAGGTTTGAAGAAGAGAGAAGTTGGAGATTGCTCTTTGAGTGATTTTGAAGCGGAAAAGAGCAATGAGGCTCCAATGCTTTGTTACTCGATAACATCACGTCAAGCACCGACGTTAAGTTTGTCGATATTCAGTTTGCCCACAAAATTGCCCACAAATATTTCACACCTAGGGAAATGAGAATTGCCACGTAACGGACGTGTGCACGGTGCAATCCACTCCGTATCGAACACCCAAAATCTGTCGTTTAAGCGCATATAGAAGCAAATGTAAAAATATTTCCGATGTCAGCTGGGTAAAAAAATAGAATTCAAGTAACAGCTCTAGATACACTTGTAAGGTCCTCTGCGTAGACCATGAATAACTTTCGAAAGAAATGCAAAATATTCTTTTCAATCGGAAACTTAGCCTAATTTTCTAGAATCGTGAACATTTTCGCTTGAAAATTGTCTATTCAGATGTTCACCGCGATTGAGTTCTGTTCGAAGCGCCGCGTTTTAACTGAAAAGTGCTCCGATACTGGGTTTTCAACGGCGCAGTACAGTGAATGAACCTCTATTATGCAAATCACTTCAGCCTCGATCGAGTCGCCTACTCCCGACGCTCTTCTCGGAGCACTATGTATGTAGTTGCAGCTAAAAATGGAGCCACACCAAAATGAATCTCTGGGTAAATGGCAACTATGGTATTAATCAAGAAACCAGAACGATCTAGGAGACACGTTCATGGCACGATAGTCGGGTTTTCCGTTTTAGATTTACCTGAAGCAAACAACCTCCCGCTCTCATGAGAGCTCCATAACGTCATGAATAATCACTTTCATGTTGAGATCGCGCCATGTATCTGTCTGATATGTCACGATGTTCACTTGACTGCCAGTGCAACCTCCATCCACATAAAGTTTTGAAATCACAATCACAAATTACTAAATTTAAAGCAGTACTCCTACAAAATTTCAGTGTCGATTTTGTTCACTTACAAGATTTCAAAAAAAAAAATCTAGTAGTGCAGTGAATAGAGCCTAAAAAGCAGTCAAAACACATTATTGACGGAGAATGCCTTGTAGGTCGTGGTTCAGCACAGCTTCATGAACTATCCAAGTTATTCTGCGTCAGCCACACCTTCGACATCTTGGTCATATCTTCTATAAAATTACGGTATTTACGGGATTATGAGCTCACAAACATAGGTAACACTTTTTTGAACGTCGTTTTTCTGTGTACAGGAGAACCAGGAGAGTTTCTAGAATAACTCTCAAACAAGAAGAAGGTGAGGGTGTACAGAGATCACACTCCATGTTCAGCAGGATTCTCCAAGACGATGACAAACCGGCTCGATTCTGGACAAAAATAGGACCAACAGTGTTACAGATTACTACAGTACATCTTGACTCGACAACGAACCCGCCCATTTCACCGACGGTCACCACCAGAAAACGGGATCTGAATGGGTTCCGAAGATTACGGTATTTACGGGTTTTACACTCTTATCTTGCACCGGTTTCATCTTACACTAGACTCCCACAACTTCCACCGAGACCTAGTTTGCGCTGGAGGGATTATCGAGCCCTCCTTCCATCTCTCGTCCCCATCGAAGGCAAGAGGAGCTTGCTGTGTGGTTTTCTTCGGTGCGTCCAAGAGAAATCATATATTTTCTCTACACATCCACTAAAGAAGAGATACAATAACCGCAGAATATGCTGGCAGCGAACCCCGATGCTATTCAGTTGTCTTTCAACGATTCCTACAGACACTCCACTCCTTAGTAGGAGCTAACGCAGGAGCTGATGAACAGGATGGAAAAAGCGTTGGTTGTAAGTGACGCTTTTCCACATCTGGAGTAGTTTCAACGGATAGATGCGTTGCTGTTCAGAGGGAAAATCATCTCACGTGAGAAGCTTCTGCGGAGGACAGATTCACTCTTTCACTTCCCCCTCAGCCACCTCTCCGCCTGAAGTTAACATGTCGTGATTGTGTCGGATTCGTCCTCCAGTTTCACCTTCGTCAGGTTCAGGAGGCAACCATTCGGTCATTTTGCTCCACTTCCTCTCCGGCATGCGCACGCAGCCCATTGAAATTTGATGTCACAGAACTGCTGGACACGAGGACGACATGTTAACAGAAGCGTAGCAGAACTGGTGTTACGCTCGTCACCCAGCCAATCTCAAACTCTGCCATCAACGGAAGGCACCACTGAACGGTATTGTTCACCAGTTGTGAAACGTACCCGCTGGGAGAAATCGACTGAGAAGCGCAGACTTCCCACGTATTGCGGCGGACGGACACACAGACAGACAGTCGGAAGGCGTTTTATGTAGGACTTTTGAAGTCATTTTCTGCGCGTGTTCGTCTTTTTCTGCCATTTCCGTATAAAAATCAATACATCGATGAAGAGTGGCTAGACGACATTGTTTATTTGTTGCGAACCGTTTTCAGCGACAATCATGTCCGCATTATTCCCCACCTGATCGGCTAGCCTAGAGCGTAAATCAACAATAATGACCAAGATACAATGCCTTCCCACGTACATTTTGCGGACAGAGACATACATATATATATACATACATACATACATGCATACATACATACATACATACAGACAGACAGACAGACCGAGAGACGTTGACCAATTTTTACATTACGGAGGGATCTCGAAAGACTTTTTGGTCCACAATTGGTTTGCCACCAGGTCCTACCAGTGCGATACCCTTCTTCCCACAGATATTACAGCTAACAAGTGATCTTCTGTTACACCACCGTCGATTCCGATTCGATGGGGTACTAGGTACTTGGATGAGAGTACCATTTTTGTGTTCAACTCTTTTCCCGCAATTCGCCAGCAGTCTCACTTCATACACTATTCGCTCGAGGTCGCCATGAAAGAAGAAGGTGAAGCATGTGCGCTCTTAGACCGTCAACAAGATGCTCAGAAAGTCCACATTTAATCCGCTTTGCTCACTTGAAATTTAAACGTTGAAAGCGAATAGTGTACGAGAGCCACTTGAAATACGAAGCACACAGACTGTGTCGTATGTCAAAAGAAGACCAACACAGAGAACGAGCAAGTCGGAAAGGAGATCACTACGCGACATTAGGCGACAGGAAGCGATACCAAGCGACAGAGAGCGACACTAGGCGACCTTAAATGGTGGCAACCTACGTTTAGCGGAAACAGTCCATGACTGCTGTTAGTAATGCTGCATAAGCCACACAACAGCCTAAGAAGCCTTAATCGGGCCCTAGCCATTGATGAAGGGATATGGGTCTAAGGCGCTCATGATGAAAGCAGAGCGACAGTGGGCGACATCCACACACTGAGAAAATGTGAAAGGTATGCGTCCGAATCTAGTCACTCGACGACTCCAGGAATTTCCCAGAGCTCTGCTAGACGGAGGCGAAGAGCTATTGAGAGTCTAAAGCAAAATGACACAGAAACTGAGAAGAAAGCGCCCAATTCGAAACGGGCATCAAATCAAGGAGAATGGTGGAGGGGAGTCTTTAGCTGTGGGCCGAATTGATCAATACGATCGGAGCATATCGAGATTCCCCTGGTAGGCGAAGGAGTTCGAGGTCACAGCGGGAGCATCTGAATATCCAAGTATCGTCGGAATGCCCGCTGCTTTTTCACGGAAACAGCTATACTTCCTCCATACCTTTCTTACGCTTGGTTCGACTTTGTTGGTCTGTGATTCCTCCTTAGGAGCCTGAGGAGGCCAAAGCGAATGCAAGCGACTACCGGATCAAAAAGTAGCATTTTTCCACCTCGAAAAATTGATTCCACCAGGGATCAAGCGTATGGTTTAAGCAATACCTAGAGGAGTTTTCCAATAGATGAATCTTATTATATCATGGCCAATTGTTACTGACAACAGTCGTTTCTCTCCATCTCCTACGCTAGCAGCGATGACCACTCAAAGTGAAACAGTGTGTGATTTCATTTTCAACCAGTTCGAGCTTGGCAGCAATTCAGCAACGGGGGTCAAGCACAATCAGGAAATCATCGGCAGGTCCACTCCTAAGCGAACAAATTGTTGGAGATGGTACATGAAGTTCATCTCCGCCCAGAAGGGCAACAAACACAAACCACTCCTTGGAAGATCGACTGCTGTAAACAAAGGACGTCTGTGCAAATCTATCACGGCGAATTTTTCTCAAACTACAACACTAGGGCTGAGTGCTGATCTCCAAACCTCCTATGAAGCACCGTTGGTCGGTTGCAGAAGACTGGAAGGTCGCCAAAATCGCCTTCGTCAGTGTTTCACGCTTTGACGGAGGCCAAAGCGAATCGCTGCGCATCTGACTGCCGAGAGCTCTGGCATCGGTTCAAGCAAGGGGGCTTGGATCGAATTCTTACTTACCAGCGGTGAAAGCGGATGCTTTACAACAAACAGAAAGCCGGAAAGCAATAGTTGGAACGTGACGAGCTGGGGATTCTGCCGTCAAAACAGGAGCTCCACCGAAAGAAGGTCCTGTTGTGCGTTTGTGGACGTGTAGTGGGCCAGTGCACCAGAAGCTGCTCCACGTAGTCACACCGTCCTCGACGCCGGCTTCTGTCAACAACTCGACTAGATCCAGCAAAAAGTAGTGGAGAAAGAGGTTGATACGAGCCATTGTTTCTTCCACCAGGGCAACGCCGGACCGCATATGTACTTCAGGCGCTGGTAAAGCAAAAATCAGGGAATTAGGCTGGACCAAACTCAGCAACTACCATGCGCCCCGGACATTGCGCCGTCTGACTGCCACTCGCATCGGTCGATGGATCACTTCTTTCATGGTAGCAGAGTTCGACGAGGTCGCGACTTCTGCAGGTCGAAACACCCTAAATTCTACAAAGATGTAATCTACTCAGTGCATAAAAAGCGGAATAAACTCTTTGCGAGTAACGGCAATTATTTCGCTTATGTCCGTCATTTTTCCTTCGGGATATAATCTTATTTTTGCAGGAAGACAAATTTCGTTGCAAAATTTATAACTCAATCTAATAGAACTGAACTCATTTTCTACCTGCATTGCTCACACCGCTGGTTTCGCCGTAGTTGGCTGTAAATGTTGCTTATAAATCTCCCCTGCCCAATACCTAATTGCATCAAAAACGAGGTCCTTTAACGGCGCCTACGGCGAAATGGGAGAAATTTTGTTGAAGGGTCATCGCTGATCCACTTAGATTCGCCACTGTCGATTACATACATATCTCAACTATCATAAATTCTAACAGGAACAGCGTCGAAAGTATAGTTCTTCTTGCCGCGCTCACGAAATAAGAGGAATTCGTCGGAATACCTAAACACCACAGTCACGGCATCGAGTTGAAGCCGTCAATACACAGACAGGCACATTCGCCTGATTGCATATCTCCTTAGGAAATCACCCATATGCGACATCTAGTAGTTGCAAGAAAACAAGGTCCTCGTCTAGCGGCGCCCATCGGAAAACAGGCGAATTTCTAGAAAAACATTGATAAAACAAGTCAACAAGGGACTGAAGTCGGCCACCTCGAAACACTCCCTACGCCTTTACATTCGTCGTAATCGTCCGCATGTGATGCTCTTGGAATCTCACCCTGTCCGACGCCGAAATCGTGCAAAAACCGAAAGTTTCTGGCAGCCCCACTACAAATTTGGCGAAATTTTGAGAAAAATCGCTAAGAAGATCTGAAATATTCATTTCTATCCACAGGCTCCAAACCGCTAGGTTCGCCGTGGCAGACTAGGAATATATTCACGCCTCTCATATGAGGGTTGAAGAAAATGAATCAGAAAATGCTCGGTTTTTGCGTTGGTTTTGTGGAATCCCGATTCACCGCTTTGATTCATGCCCTTCTAGGTGAACGAGCCGGCGGGGATATCTCGTCTTCTGACAGAAGAGCGAATCCTGAAGGTGGACCACCCCACGAGCGGTCTCGAATGCGAAGGAAAGGGCTTCCCTGCGCCAAGCTTCCAATGGTTCAAAGACGGAGAACCGGTCGACACGAAGCGCTACAAGATCGAGACCGTCATCGTCAAGTCAATGTTGGTTCTGCAGAAGCCCGTCGGGGAAAGTGCTCGAATGGGGATCGATTCCATCTCCTTCTTGCAGCTGCTCATCGGGAGACTACTGCTCGCAGACGGTCACCAGCACCCTGCTCTTCACGAAGCCGCTGAAATGGGCCGAGAAAGAGAACTACTCGTGCCGCGCTGCTAACGGAGCCGACCAGAAAGGTGTGGACGACGTCTCGTGGACGGTGATCCGAGTCAACCACGGACCAGTCGTCCTCAACCAGCGGTTTCCGGAAGAAGGTCTCGCCGCTGCGGACATCGGAACCATGGTAGGAGCGCACCACGTGGTGGTCTGTACTTGTAACGAATTTTACTCTCAACGACAACATTTCTCTCAAAGGCGACAGGGCTATATCCCGACCACATAATCGCTTTTCAAACTATTCCATTATGATCATGCGGATTGTTTTTTTTGCAAGGGAACAACATGCAAACCTATTTGGTGCACGCTGGAAAATTGGGAAAAATATTTCAAGTCGGTATTTAAAGTTTTGCCACGGCTTCAGCTTTCATGCGCTCAGTCCCCACATTTCTTTAATTATTCGGGGCTGTTTTCCATGACCAGTAGTTTAAACACAGGACTGTTGACGAGTGATTACTCCTGCTCTTTGGCTATCAGCTTTTCATGAAAATGTTATGGCTCTTCTCTTAACATACTCTTTGAAATTAAATTTTGTTGGGTACTCGTCGTCAATACGGCCTACATGGTACAAGGAACGCGGCGGCCAATCATATCATTGGCCGAACCTGCGTCTACCAAACAGGCCACAGTGCACATGCGCGCCTCTGGGTGAAGCGTGCGTTCGAAGCAGCCTGATAGGGGTATTAGATTCCCTTTCCCATGTAGTGTTTAAATCTGTAAGAGGAGCATGATTGGGCAATGATTCGTAAATTTAGTGGAATTGATTATCCATGTTTTCCCTTCATGAATCCATGAAGTAAGTGTAGAGATCCGACTGCATAGTAGTTCCAAATTGTAGTGGTACAAAGTTCTCAAAAAGCTTTCTTTTTAGGCCCAATTACGCTGTGTGATCTCCGCTCGTCCGGAGCCGAAAGCAGTGAGCTGGGTGTACAACTCAAACCCGATCGAGGAGAATGGAAGGTTTGTTCTAGTGCATGCCCGCTCCCACTCTGACATCGATTTCCATGAACCCGTTCCGATATTCGCTCCAAATGATCTAGCACTATAACCGCGACGAGTACGAGAACATCCTTCAAATTCCGGACACCAACGAGAGCGACTACGGCTCCTATATGTCTCGCGTGGCGAACGGCATGGGCAAGGCGGAAGTCATCATCAAACTGACGCGAACAGGTGCTGCTTGCTCATGAACCCCTTCACGTACTTACTTCGCCAAGGCAGAGGATTTTCTGACCAAGTGGCTATGTGAACAGATGCTGTAGCCTTTGAAGGTAACATGTTTCTGGGAACTTCCACACGCAATCGCTTCGTCCTTTCTCGAAAATAATTCCGTGGCATTGGCCGTGAAGGTCATGCTCTACGAAGGTTTTCGGCTTAGGCTAGTAACTGCCACATTTTCCCTAATGACGCCTGAAATCCTGATGATGCCTGAAAAAAGAATGGCTGGCTCGTGTAGTTCAAGCAGGAGCTGTAGGTTCTTCTTAGATGCTCGTAAAATGAGGTCTCAGTTCTTTCCTCCCCTCTTATGGTCTCCTTTATGCTCATTCATCATTCAGCTTTTATGGTGATATATTGTCCCATGTGGGCGCATGTTGCACAGCCCGAGGAGGCGCCTGCTGTCGCGCGCGTCCCTCATCGATTCACAGTTCGTGTCCCGACTAGGTGATCAATGCTCTTCATTCCTAAATGATCGGTGAATAGGTGACAGACTCGTTTAGGAAGGGCAATATAGTAACCTGTCCAAAGGCTAGTTTCTGCATGCGGAAGCGCTACGATAGGTCCCTCCACTTACTGTAGAAGGGTGTGCGACGGGCTGGATCACGATAAGTGGTGAAGTCAGTTTCTGGACCAGGACTTCAAAGCGAGACGAGATGGGACAACTAGAGTTGCCATGGAGCAGCAGCAGAAGCATTCACAGTGGTCGATCTTTCCATTTGAACCAGAACTTGGAACATGCTTCCATATATATACACATTTTGTAAACCCGAATTATTATTGTTTTATGTATGAGAAAATAGCAGAATTATAAAGACGAAAATGTTACGGGGTAACAAGCACTACACTGTAGTACATCGAACAACTCGACCGGAGAAACTGCTAAATTAACGAATGGTTAGAATAGCGTAAAATATGCTACCGTAATCAGGGGGGGGGGGCAATTATGCTACCGTTATCGAGAGAGGTCTAACGCACGAACGCGCCGAATACGCCTTCAAATGGTTTCCACGATGAAACGTAAAATTAGAAAGGTTGGCGAATCTCATAAGGGGTTCGACTAGTGCCAATTTTACCTTTCATTATTTTATTGGTAGGTTTTTTTACACTAGAAGATATTCCAAAGGTATTATCTGTAGGGTGAAATATGAATACTGGGACGACTTTGAGTTTACAGATTTTTCTAGATGCTTCAATACTTGAACAACACATATAAACTATAATTGCCATACAGTAAGTGTATTTTATAGGGTCGCCCTAGGTTCCGACGAATCTTCGGAAGCTGTCAGCTACACCGAAGTCTTTGCTGCTTGGCTAGGTGCCTTGATTCGACGTTGGCTTCGAGCAGTCATTCGTCATCGAATACAGGTAGCTTATGTAGTCTTTTCCCCAAAATATATAGCACTTGTCTCGACCAATGGGGTAGGCTATATAGCAGAACATTACAGAAACCTGTTCCCCATTTTTTACAGAAACGTCAAACCGTTTACGGAGAGCTTTGGAAAAGAAGACGTTTCGACGGTGGAGGTGAAGAACACCTCCCGGATTCAGCAGATCCATGTTAATTTCGTCGCGTAAGACAGCCTCAAATGTTGGAGTTCCCAATGAGTACTGTGCTTGTTTAGGACGGCGGAACAGCGTTTTGGTACCTGAGCTTGTATCTCACCGGCCTCAGTCGACTTTAATCGTATTACTTCCGTCTCCGAGCCAAGAACAAAAAGGTGGGCACACCAGTTGCCTGTCCAACAGTTGAAGCAAATGAGGTCAACCGAATCTTCAGCGTTCAGGTGTTTTCCGAATTCTTACCGCTGGTGATCGCCACGACGAACGATGTCAATGAGGATCCCAACATGCTGGCTCCGGCGCTTCTTAGCTTCGATCTGATACGAAAATCCATCGTGGTGGAGGTGAGCTCCATGCAGTTATTCATTTATTCTGGAATTTAGTTTTTACAAAACCTGCCCAGATTAAAACACCCACGCTGTCCAATACATGCTTGAATTTATTATGGAAATACTGGTGAAGTGAAGCTCTTGCTGGCTTCAAAATTTGTGGAGAATTAAGGGCTGTCAAATATTCTACTTCTCTACTGTTTTCTACAGGGCTGGCGTTTTGTTGGCATAAAGTCGAAATCTTAAAGGATAAAGGACGGCGTTACTTGATCCCTTTTGGGATGCGCCACGCATTCTATTTCTACTGGATGTCGGGGAGGGAATCTATTTCTGTGGGATGTCGTGGAGGCGGCTTGAATGCGTATTTCGCCATACAATGACTTGCGGTGGCCAGCCGATTAACAAGTCAGTGCTTTATCCTTCCCAGACAAGTCTGGTACCAATTCACCGACCCCGGAGGGATGGAAGGCTTGGTTGGCTTGGGCGGGAAATCCGAACCAGGAACCTGATATCGGGTGCACGCGACAGTCGGCGCATCCTCCGCGTTTGCCCTCTACACGGAAAGTACCGTGTTTTGTTTGCAAATGTTACTTGTACTACTAACAGACCCCCCTTCATGTGCCACCTCATCGCGGTGAAGGGGTGAACATCATTTTGTGATGGCTAACGGCACAAACGGTCACGCAGTACGCGACGCTTTGTCGTGTATGGGCGGCTCTCCTGTATCCCTGGCCAGGAACATGTGAGTAACCAGACCACCGGTACGGCTCAAACAACTAAGCCCGTGCCCCAGTCCTCCGCGCGCCGGAGGTGGACTTCTACGACGTCGGTTGCATCCACCTCCGGCGAGGGGCCATCTAATCTCGGAGTTAAACTATCAGAACGTGATTGGAATCGGACTACAGGAAACTCCCTCCCACCACGACACGGAAACTGCCTATTCGTCTGCACTTATAACTGTCGTTCGATCGCATCTGAGAAGGATCTTCGGACACTGCTTTACAGAAGCCGCAACATCAAATACGACGTTATCGCCCTGCAGGAAACGAAAGGCAGAACGGAAACCATAAGAAGGACCGACCACAACGAGCTTCTCATTATCGGAGCGAAGGTGGACAGAAAGAATATTGGCGGAGTTGGATTTCTCGTCAATTCGACAGTGCACCACCTAGTAGACTCTTACAAGATCATCAGTCCGCGAGTAGCTGTTCTTCGTCTGGAAACCAAAGATCAAGGAACCATCTCCATCATAAATGGATATGCTCCAACATCTGCGGCCACAGATGAAGAAAAGGAGGAATTCTACAAGCTGTTCGAAAGGACTGTCAACGACGAGAAGAGCTACTACAAAGTTGTTGTCGGTGACTTTAACGCTATCGTCGGAACGATTGACCATGACGAATGAAGGCTAGGACCACATGGAACTTCCTCAAGGAACGAAAACGGAGAGCGCCTGATAGACTTCCTATCCGCGTGCCGTCTTTACCATGGAAATTCTATGTTTAAGAAGCCTTCAAACCGACGATGGACCTGGGAAAGCCCAAATGGAGAAACACGTTCGGAGTGCGACCATATTCTTACAAACAGACGCTGGAGTCTGATTGACGTCTCCGTGCTGCCTTTATTTGACACCGGCTCGGATCACCGTCTTGTCCGTGCGAAGCTGACTCTCAAAAAGAGGATGTTCAAGCGTGACACTCATAAACCGGCACCGGTGAGGATCCCCACATTCAAGTCTGAGGAGTTGGAATATGCAATAAAGTCGTATGATTGGAATCTTCTTGAAGATCCATCGGAAGACTACGACCTTTTCTCCAAAGGACTGTTGAAATGTGCTAGCAGCTCTTGCGGAGCCCCATCACCGTCTGCTTCAAGCTCAACGCACATGCGATTAAGCTCTTGGAGCAAAGAAGAGCTGTTAAACTGGATCCTAACGCTTCCCATCTGGAAAAAGTCACCATCTCGAAGGCCTGTCGAATTGCAGTGAAGGAGTCCATTCAAGCCTACAGAAGATTGAAGCTGTTAGAAGCGGCTGGGAGAGGTTCAAGCATAAAGCGCTGCAAACGAGATCTCTGCGATCAGAAGGCAATAATGTCAGCCCTTGTGGATAAGGATGGAACAATGCAAACGTCTCGAAGAGCGATGGAGGCCATCGTTCAAGAATTCTACACAGATCTGTTCCGTTCTTCCATCACTGTCCTGAAATGCTTGATGCCACCAGCTGAGGAAGTACCTCCCATTCTGGAATCAGAAGTTGCTCATGCCATCAGAAGGATGAAGCCGGGCACTGCTCCCGGGCCGGACGGCATTTCTGCTGATTTCCTTCGTGCGGGTGGCAGTGCCCTCTGCTCACTTCTTGCCAAGCACTTCAACCACTACCTTCGACTTGGTAGGATTCCGGACTCATGGAAGGAGTCGAAAACAGTTTTAATGTTTAAAAAAGGTCAGCAGGAGGATATCAACAACTATCGACCCATCAGTCTTCTCTCGGTTGTGTACAAGATCTTCACCAAGATACTGCTTAACCGCATGGAGCGTTGCTTGGATGAATATCAGCCAGTGGAGCAAGCAGGGTTTCGCAAGGATTTCTCCTGCATGGACCATATTCAGACTGTCTCACAGCTCATAGAGAGGAGCCGCGAATACCACCTTCCACTTGTCCTTGTCTTCGTGGATTACAGGAAGGCGTTCGACTCTGTGGAAATCAACGCCGTTTTGAACGCACTTGTGCACGCTGGTATACCATCGCCCTACATCCGACTTCTCGACGAATGCTTCTCGAACACATCGACTACCATCCAGCTGTTCGATAGAAAGCTTAAAATTCCCATCGGGAAAGGAGTACGGCAGGGAGACACGATTTCTCCTAAGCTATTCACAGCGGCACTCCAGGATGCCATGAAAGACTTGAACTGATCCGACGGTAAACGGATCAGCAACCTTCGCTTCGCCGACGATATTGTTCTCATCTCTACCAGCACGGCAGAAGT
This sequence comes from Heligmosomoides polygyrus bakeri, assembly GCA_947359475.1. NCBI lineage: Eukaryota > Metazoa > Nematoda > Chromadorea > Rhabditida > Heligmosomidae > Heligmosomoides > Heligmosomoides polygyrus. The sequence goes on from OX375868.1 coordinate 7,657,991, forward strand.
CGAGGAAATGCTGAACGAGCTCAATGTGGCAGGTATGAAGATTGGATTGGACATGAATATGTCCAAAACGCAGTTTATGGTCAACCAGTGGTGTGACACGGGACTCGTAAGGTTAAATGGAGTCGCTCTACAACAGGTCGACTCCTACGTCTATCTGGATAACGACCTCGCTCCTGAAATCGCCCGCAGGAGACGCGCAGCATGGGCAGCCTTCAGTTCGATTCGCGAAGTCACCGATCAGGTCAAGGATCCCGGCCTCAGGGCCTCGATATTCAACGCCTCTGTACTGCCTGCGATGTGTTACGCGACGGAAACCTGGCCCGACAACAAGACAATCGCCAGAGCGATGCAAACTACGCATCGGGCACTGGAGAGATGTCCTCTGAGGACAAGCCTTCGTCAGCAATGGCAAGAAGGCCTACGAAGCTCGGAGCTACAGGAGAAGTCGCAATTAGCAGACCCGCTGCAGTACATGAAGAAGTCCAAATATCGCTGGGCCGGACACCTGCTTCGACGAAAGGACGATAGATGGAGTCTCCGTGTCACAGAATGGCTCCCGAGAGACCATAAGAGACCACTGGGGGAACCGCCAACGCGATGGGCAGACTCATTCTCAAGATCTTTCAGAGAGCGGAGTCTGCCTCACTGGATGCAAACAGCCAGAGATCGAGCGGTCTGGAAAAGTTGTGGTCCCCGCTGAGAAGACCTCCAGCCGACAAAAGGACCATCAAAGTATCAAAGTAAAGTAAGTACTAACAGACCAGGAAATTGCATTAAAAAGTACATATAGAGCTACGGAAAGTGTTCACATAGCGTCTGGCCATCATTATCTTTGTGCTACAAACGCGGAATTCGAACCATTCAGCCTCGACCACCTCCCGATGACTGCACACTGCTGTACGTCGCCTCCGTCGACACATGGCGATCGGCCGGATGCTTCTCTCCCGACCACACGATCAGCGATCTCGCTGGAGTGCCTTCTTCAGGACATGATTTTGCTCGCGAGGGCACGTGCTCCGATGTTCGAAGATGTCGCATATCCTGATTAAGATTGCATATTTTCGATTCTCCTACGTGAAGCGGGGGATAGAGTGACTATAAAGGTCTTCAGAAGAGTAGTTTTTATTTCTAATGCTTAAAAAGAAGCACGCTGGATATTTTGAGAGAATGCATCGCACAGAAAATTCTCCTATGCAGCCGTACTCTGGAAAGCTCAAATTTAAACGTTTTTTTTTAGCCGGAGACGTCCTTTTTGTGTTGATACAATTTGCCAGATGAGTTATGCGACATCGCGCGATTTCTCCGAAAAAAGCTCGCATTAAACGGGAAAAGCACGTAACGTACTGAGGAATTTACGAAGGGAGAAACTGTTCGTTAATGTGGCCTATATGATAAAGGGGAGGTGAAGGCGCACTTGATCAATTAGGCCACTCTTATCATCCGTTGGGGCTGACGGTTGGCGCTGATTGGTTGTTTCTGGCTAGTGCATTCACACCTCTCATGTAGGCCACGTTAACGACAAGTAATGAAAAGGTTGATAAAGCAACTGCTAATTGCTAAATACGGTATTCATAGTATTCTTTCTAAACGCTCATGGAGTCGTTTACCACGAACGGAGGTAAGCTCATCAAGGGAAGGAGGGCTCAAACCTATACAGTTCTGTTGATTTCCTAGTCTCAAAGGTTGTTCTCAAAATGAAGCACAAATACGATTGTCAGTTAATGCTTTCTCAAGTACGAAACGCATATTTCCGATTCTCCTACATGAACCGGAAATTGTGACTATAAAGGTCTTCGGAAGAGTGATTAGTTGGTCGCAGGGTAGCCTCGAAAGAAATAGGCCTTACAAGGGAATATGATTTCCTATCTACACAGTTACTTTAATTTCTTTTTTTTTTGTTAATTTCTAAACCACGAGTTTGTTTCGAAAGCAAGGTACAGACGTGATTGGCTGTTTCCGAACCAGGTGTTTGTCTTGCAGAAAGACACCGCTCATAGTGGAAATGAATGCCTAGGATCGGGACTAGCAACCACCCCCTCCCCCCCAATATCCGAGTGGGCTTGCACTTCTGCATAGCTCAGCTAGTCCCCCCCCCCCCCCGAACGAATAACAGAATAAATTGAGGTACTTAGCGGGCTTGCGCCGGCATAGTGACTACGCATCCTCGTAGAATCACGTAACACGGTTTACGTGCCGCTCGGGAAGGAACTTCGGAGTCATTCAGATCTAATTGACCCGTTTTAAGATGCATTGCCGACGCGGTGTTGGCAAAAGCCCGACAAGTGTTCATGTTGATTAGCTACTGTAGGCATATTCAACAAAATGTATTGAATATTAATAGAAATAACAGATGGTTCTGAAACAGATCCTTCATTTTCGCTTGGGCGTCTACTTTTGACGTGTATTTGGTCCATGTCGCGGTGATGAGCAACTTTAGCAGATAGATGTGGGCGAGGCCATCATAACCAATCAGAGCTTCGACCGAACACGCTCCAGCCAATCAGGGTGCCGACAATGCATGTTCCCTATGACTAACACGCCCGTTCGCTGCGGACTGACTGGCTGGCAAGTTCACACCCCAATGCTGCCCACATTCACGACAAGGACTCTCTTTAGTTTTGCATTTCGGGTCATAATTGGAAAGCCTTCACCTATTGTTTTTACCTGACTTCCTACTCTTCTACCACCATGAGGCATGTGGCGCTCTCTGAGCAAGTCGGAACTAGTTCAAGGAAGTGAATTAGCAAAATAGACGTAATCGAGGCATATCCAATATCCATACAATACTTAGTACATCCTGGAATATTGGCCAGTGCCGCCGGGATGGAGTTTCAGCCGCCCTCCTCTGCAAGGGTTAATCCCGAAGTTTCTTCACTTGGCAGCGCTGTTCCCTGACCCGGAAAGTATCTAATATTTCAACAAGATTTACAGCATACTGTTTCGGTGTAATCGTCTTAGCCTGTCCACGAAAGCATGAACTTTCCAAAAAAATGAGGAAACAAAACGCAGGTTCAGATAAGATAACAAATGATAAAGGACAACATTAATCAACTTTAAGAGTAAAGTAAAGTAAACATTAATCAACCCCTTATTGGGATGCGCTACGCATTATACTTACACTGCATGTCTTGCAGGCGAGTCTGATATATATATATGTATATATATATATTAGGTTTATAGAATGACTTGCGATGACCAACTGGCGAACAAATCAGTATTTTATCCCTCCCAGACAAGTCTCGTACCAAATCACCGACCTCGAACCTCGGTTGACCTAGGCGGGAACAGAACGATGGACCTTAATTCAGGGTGCGTATGACAGTTGGTGTCCCCTCCGTCTGACCTACCATGTTCACACCCCATGCTGCCCACATTCGCGACAAGGACTCTTTATTTTTGCATTTCAGGTTATAATTTGAAAGCTTTCACCTATTGTTTTTATCTAACATCCTATTCTTTTACCCCCATGAGCCATGTGGCGCTCTCTGAACAAGTCGAGACTAGTTCAAGGAAGTGAATTAGCGAAATAGACGTTTTCGGGGCATATCCAATATCCATACAATATTTAGTACATCCTGGGATATTGGTCAGTGCCGCTGGGATGGAGTTTCAGCCCTCCTCTGCAAGGGTTATTCCCGAAGTTTCTTCACTTGGCAGCGCTGTTCGCTGACCCGGAAAGTACCTAATATTTCAACAACATTTATGCCTACTGTTTCGGTGCAATTGTCTTTTCCTGAGCACGAAAGACTTTCCAAAAAAAATGAGGCAACAAAACGCACGTTACTTACACGTACTTACACTGCATGTCTTGCAGGCGAGTCTGATGTATATTAAGCCTACATGATGACTTGCGATGGCCAACTGAGGAACAAATCAGTGTTTCATCCCTCCCAGAGAAGTTCGTACCAAGTCACCGATCTCGAAGGATGGAAGGCTCGGTTGACCTGGGAACAGAACGAAGAACCTCAATTCACGGTGCTTATGACAGCTGGTGGCTCCTCCGACTGTGATACCACGTGCTCGCTCCGAGTTCGGATAAGGATGGAAAATAAAGAATAAAGGACGACCTTAATAAATCCTTTTTGGTGCGCCACGCATTCTACTTCTATCGGCCATCGTGGGAACAGTTTGAATGCGTATTTTGCCCAGGTTCAGACATGTACGTCACATAAGCTTCATATTTTGTCCATGTATAAACCTGAGTGCTTGTGATATCCATCCAGGCTATTATGATGGGTCAATGAGGTAGGGTAAGAGCCCGTATAACTACAAATGCAATATCCAGACTTCTGGAAAGACACATGCAGAACCTGCACAGCCTCCACGATAGCATTATGGGACGCAATGCATGGCGCAACCCAAAATGATTGATTCTTAATGTGCCTTCGCCCGTAATTCTTTGCTAATTGCAGTATTGAGTGCCAAGTTATGAGCAGACCTCTATAGTACGCAAACGAATTTAGCGCAAGTCTAAATGTCGAATGATTTAGAAATTCTCCGAAATCGAATGTAAACGCCATAATATTAGAACGAATTTTTGTGGCTAAAAATAAGTCGAAGCAGTGGTCGAAGTAGTTAGGTAAACAACCAGAGATAGCTGCAAAAAGGGTGGAGACGGTTGCACTTGGTGGTTTTTCTATGAGGCAAGCAGATGCTGAGGCCATCTGCACTGCATCTGCAGTCGTGCGGCCTACAAAAATGTCTAATTTCCTCGTCTTGTGGGTACTCATGCATTCATAATGCTGAAGACAGTGCTCGCTAGATGTCACTCTTTTTCGTCTTGAAAAAGAAGCAGACAAACTTTCGCGCTCCAATCGAACGCCGAGTTACGGTGTCAAATTCAGGAGTCGGATTTTTATAATACTGTGATTGGGGCTACGCCCCACTTACTTACTTACTTAATCTACATTAGCGGACGTCAGGTTTGAGGGCGGCCTCCAAGTCAGCGTCGCTGTGGGTGCCAAGGAGTGGTGAGAGTCACGGAGAATGCTCTGGCATGCCAAGCGATCCGGAGCCGTTTCTTTCGCGCGCTCTAAACAAAAGCCTCGTTTGCTCAAGGCATCTTGTATTTGTTTTATCCACGTCTTCTTTGGAGCAGCTAGCTGGGCTTTCCATCCTAAGGTCTGGTCCTCCACAACAGTTTCTTGGCTATACGCTGAGCTGTCATTCGGTGAACATGTCCAAGCCACTTCAGGCGACGTTTACGGATTTCGGATTCAATAGTGGGCTGGTTACAGCAGCACTTTCTTAGATTTTCGTTGGTAATCCGATAAGGAAGCGAGGCAGTAGTTGTCAGTATTCTTCTGTGGAGCCTCATTTGGAAGACCTCTAGCTTCTGTAAGTCAGCTTTCAGAAGCGCCCATGTTTCAGCTCCATGAAGCAATATTGACATTACAATACGTTTCTAGATTTATTCAACGTGGAGACGCCCACTGAGGGAAAAACAAAGACAAAAACCAACACAAAACCAAGGCAATGATGTGAAATATCGACAAAACTTTTTCGGTAGAACGCATCAAATTGGCGGCGTCAAATTAAGTGCCGTGAGTGCAAATATGGACAAGTGCCTTGGCAAGGAAAGGGACACCAGGATGTGTGCGATCCAAGGTGCTCGTGTGAAATGGCTTTCGTCGCTCGGGCCTATGTTATACTTCTTCGGCGCTGTTGTCGGCGACGTCGGCGACAATGTTTCGCGGGCTGCCACGCACTGAGTAGTACCCGCTCAACACTGTCGCCAAGGTCGCCGAAGAATAACATAAACCTCAGGGGAGTCCGCAGCAGGCTGGGGAAGGGACTCCAGGATGCGGGGCAAATATGCCGCAACGCAGGAGAACCAAACCAATCGCGGGCGTACAAGAGACGCCGATGCGCAGCAGCCGCACACAACAATATGCTGCAAACCTGCGCATCAACCCGCGCGCGCCAATTTGATGCGTTCTATCGAAAATGTCTTGTGAAATATCGCAAACGTAGTCATGAAGTAAGGACAAACGTTCACTAAAACTGGAACTGAACAAATGAATTCTACCTAGGCATACATTCCGAAGAAAAAAGAAATGAAACAGAAAGACGAAACTTAACCTAAAGGTCCAGATAGCGGAGCATTCCCGCGCTAGAGGGTCTCCATTAGGGGTCGTATGCTATTCTCTCCCCAACCGTCCCCGGCCGGGTATGAGGCGGTCTCCGCCCACCTCCGGTATGCACATCTCTCCCCGAGCACTTTCGGATGGGTGACGTCATCAAAACCCGAGACGTCATCCCCGTACAAAATTGCTCGGGGAGAGGCGGAGACGCAGTGGAGATGCGACGCTGAAGGGGAAACTAGCATCGGGGCGTGATATTTGCGATCAGCTGTTGCGGCGCGTCTCATCGGTTGCGAATATTTACCACGACAATCGCTTTCCTACTTTGAATTGAACACTACTCGGTGAAGAGAGCACTTCAGTGCACCCGTGACAGTGTAGCATATCTGATTGGACACAATACAGGTCTTCGTAGTTAGTTCGCGATTGGCTTACACTTCCGGAAATCGAAGGAAACATGATAGGAAGCTGAACATTTTAGGGCACTGCATCGGGTAAACTATGATTTTTCTCAGTGAAGGGGAAGCAAGCCACTAAAATAAATATAAGTAAAACTCTCATTGAACGCGAACAGTTTCAATCTTTTAGAAATCAGAAAAAGATAAGCTGGTATTAAAATGGAGATTTTTCCCACAGGTAGCTTTTTGTACATGCAACACTGTGCTAAAATTTTAGACAAACTGATATTGTGTTCGTTTCACCTGAATTATTATTTGCATTTGTAAAAAATTGTGGTTTCTCTCAACTGCCAAACTCGCACTTAAAAAGGTTCAAGAATCTTTTTCAGCTCGTGCTCCTAAAGCTTGGAATGAACTTTTTTGCACCATTTCTCAATTCTTTGGGAAAGGCATTCAACTACAAATCAGAAAACTTTCCTAAACAGACGGGACATTTGAGAAATTAACTGCAAATTTGATAAAAAAAGTCACGAGATATTTGGATGAAATATATAATGCCTCCTCAGTGGATGAAGTACAAACTCGCTTTGAAAAAAGGAGCCCTTCCCACTTAACGCAATTCATTGAAAAATTCGATTTAGCAAATCTTCGAAAACACACTTTTGCTGTAATATGGTGCCTAGGGCTTCATTAGGACGTGGCGCGGTAGCAGAATGTGCAGAATTTAGTGAGAAATTAGAGCACAATTGAGTATTGACGAGTTTGGCGATTTTAGGATTACGGTAGCAGGGTTTGACCGCAATGTTCTCGAAGCGCGCCAAGCAGGTCTCGAGCGCTGCGGGCAGCCCTCGGGCCAGTTTTCGACAGGATCGACGACGGACAGCGGTGGTGCTCGAGGCCCGCTGTCACTCACCACGTCCCCCTTCTCTATTGTTAGGAGCCCACTTAGGTTTTAGCGTTTGTAACCGTTTTCTAATCCGTTTTGTTCACTGTTTCTCTAGCATTGTGTTGTTAGTTGTTGATAAACTCTTCTAACACAAGCGTCTCACTTGCCGACCGCGGTTGATACCGCATACTACTGGGCCGTGTTTTTCCAAACTGGGGGCCAATCTAACACCGCGGCCTAGTCAGAGGTGAGGCGAACTCTAGGATCTCCGATTGCCACTCAACTATTACGGTCTGCGAGTATCACCAACCCTTCCAGCATCCTCCACTGGCCACCGTTGCAATACAGCTGTAGTTCTACTCCACATTTTCTCTAACATTTTGTGTTCTTGAACGTAATCACCTTTATTTCAGTTAATTTTTCTCCAATTGAGGACATCGGGCGATGCCTCTTAGAATTCGACGTGTCAGGCTGGACATCTGATACAATGCAACTTGTTGATTCTCCTCCAAAAAGGCGGGTCAAAAAACTGACCTTTGAAAAAGCTTTCTTCATCAACACATGGGACAACGTGGAGAAAAATCAATCGATCTTGTTGCTACCTATTTCACTGGACGACTGACTTCCGAACAATTTTTTTCGCCTGCCCTTGCTAAAAGCAGGGTGATTAAAGCGCCAGAACAACAAAGAATATTCTAATCATCTAGGAGAACCTGAAGTTTTAATGCAAGAGAAGAGATTGCTCCATGCCGTTGACCAATGCTATAAATGAAATAAAAATCACGACGAGGCTTCCAAATGCATGGTATGCAATCAATTAGGAGAATCTAGTTTAATCATTGAGAAGGTCGTCTCCATCGAGAGGAGGCTCACTTCAATTTCAGAGCCATAAATTTTGGTTATAAGAGTGTGCAATCTCAGGTCCAGGGCGTTGTAATTTGGCGTCAAAAGGTGTCCAATTTGATTTGAAAAGTGTTCAATTTGACTTTAATAAGGTATAGCATTAGAATCTTCATACGTTACGTTACTCCCAATAGAAACATAGGACTTGTAGACATTTATATCTCAGTTCATAAACGCTTGAGGAACTGAGGAATTATGAAAAAAATGAAATGATGAACATGTGTCGTGTCTTACTCTTCAGGTAGCGGGCCTTCGCCACACTAGTGAAGCCCTAAAAGTAATTATAATCACACACAAGGTAAGATCGACCTGCTACGGTGAAATCGTGTCGTATGTGTCAACTCAGCCCGTTATCTCCTCTTCGGTGATGCAGATGGTACCTCCATTACCTGGGGACACAGGCATGTTCGCCGGTTACAATTAGTGATGCACGCTCTCCTCGTCGACACCTAGGGAGCAGAGAGAGCAGTAGGTAGGTGGAGACTATCTCTCACATTACCGTACACGGCTAGCATAACACCGTACTCCTTTCATCCTAGGTTTATTCTAAGAAAAGTCTTCAGAGGCATTCTGTGCGGCGATGTTGACTTCGTGACTCTTCTATCCGTTCAGGATCGGTGAATTCATAGGAGACTCGTCTGTGTAAACAGAATACCGACTTGTCTACCCACAGCCACAGGGACCTTCACTCCTCGTCCTCTAACGCTCAACCTCAGGCAATAATTTACATTTTCTATACCTACTTAACATTTGATCACTTTTGGACACGCGAAGAAAAGCACTTATTCAGAACGGAGGATTCCCACAGCTTCTAATGCTACGTCCAACAGAAACTTCTTTCTCGCGGGACCGCTACGGTAGTGACGCATTGCCTAACCGTCATCGACATATAAACATACGACACTTTCAATGTTCTGCACGTCTTCTGAATCCCCTGGCACGAAGAAGACATCTGAGTATTTTCCGCTGTTTTCGCCCCTCGTAATCCCCCTATTATTTCCTCCGCCTCGATAGTATGACTCATCGCCTATATAGTATGATAGTATAACCTCAACCATCCCCCGGACTGGAGTTTCGGACAGCTTGAATTACGAAATCGATAATTTGGCCAATATCGATTGATGGCGATCGACACTTCAAAACCGAACTTCAGAATCGTGTACAGCCCGGGGCTAAAGTTTCCGACCGCTAGAATGAAATCCAGAAAAAAACGATAACTTGATCAATATCGATTGATGGCACTTCAAAAACTTCAAAAACGAAATTCAGATTCATGTACAGCGACCTCGATTACCCCCAGTACTAAAGTTCCTAAAGGCACTAAAGGCAAGTAGAAGACGTCCGCGTATTTTCACATTTTTTCGCGCACCGTACGTAATTCCCCGTCCCCTCCTATCTTATGTCTTATCGCTTAGCGAATTATTATTTGGTAAATGATAGTTCGACACAATCTTATTAGAATTCAACGTATTCACTGTCTAGGGGCAAGCGAACTCTACAGTCTCGAAGAAAGTCATACTTAATTGTTAAACCGAAAAAAGTGCTGAGTTTAATTTAGAAGATGTTCGTTTTGATTTTCAAGGCGTTCCGTTTGAATTCAAGAGCATTCAAGAGACCACGGTACGACCAAAGAATTCTGGTCGCAAGGTGGTGAAAGTGAAAGCTTGGCAGGAAGGGGTCCCCACGCGATAACCCGGCCGCGCCTATAATGCCGCGCGCGCGGGCCCTTGAGCTCATCTCGCTCGGGAGTGCTGCACATTCGTGCCGTCGCGTTGTCTGGACGGGTGAAGGAGACAAAGGAGTGGCCAAGGGAGGTTCCAAACGCCGTCGCAAGAAACGTCGTGAAAACATCCAGGTAATCATTTGAATGGCCATTAGAAGATTTCACTTTGAATGGTGAGGATCGGCACGATGTGGCTGGCACAGCCGGAGAAGGCTCCGGCTATGGTCTGCGCCCCGAATTAGGTTCCCGGGTCGGATTTCTTGCTCAGACCAGATAAAACTTCCATCAGCCCGCGGTGTGTTAACTGATGCCTGTCTCGATTGTGAAGGCTTAAACGATTACGGGGCGAGTTGGCCCCGTGCCGGCTGAGTCATTGTGGAGGAGCCGATTTCAGCGAAGAAGAGGCCGATGGAGGGAGGCACTTGCAGTGCGTCTGAATGCACGTGCCCTTCATGCGCCTACTTCACCAGTAAGGAAAGCCTTCGAGCGGGTCCGAAAGAACGGGAAAGGGCGTCGCCGATACCTGCATCTTTTTAGGATACACAGCATTCTTCGAGAGCCGTAGTGTATTTTAAATTTTTAAACCTTAAAGGAAGGACAAATCGACTTATATGACAATGCATCTCTCTCACGAGACTTTCCTGCATTTTCTCACAACAGTTTACGAGTGCTGTGCTATTTGGGGGAGGGGGGTGGGGTCACCGTCGTATATCGAGGCACGTACGCTTGATGCGCTCATACATGAGGCGAATGTTAGCGCACTGTTATTTCTTCTATACGATTATACACCCAGTTTCATTTGTGTCGACAAGGAAAGGAACTCCAGGATGTAGGCAGCTCTAGCACGGGTGGGTGCGTTGAATGGACCGCATCTCGGAGTCCCTAGTACGCGTCAGCGGAGACACAGAACATGGCAGTGTTATTGTTTGTTTTCTTTACTATCCTTATGAACCTGTATCTGTATATCCTTATCTATCTCCCTGTCCGTTTTTTTGTAATGTGATACCCCTTCAAGCATTATAGCAGTCAATTTGTCAAGTCCCTAGGCTGCTCGTCTGTTGACGCGCTTTGTCCGTGATCACCCGATATCACTTTTAGGCGTGATATAATAGAAGATGGTAAGTTAGCATACTTAGCTGTGAAACCCAGATATTATTCAGTTTGCGGCACTGAACCAAAAACTCTTTGAGAGAGGAAGGGTGGTATAGGGAGGCATCGCGTGGGTGCATTTCGGTTATAGCCCTGTGTTAGTCCGAAAGAGACCTTTAGCTTTTGATTACTGATTGCTATTATTGTTTTATTGTTGTCGTTGTTATTTGCTATTGTCGTGCAGTTAAAAATAAAGATTTTTCTAATGTCAATCTTCAATTCAATCAGCAATTCAAGCTAAAAAGTGCTTATCGAACATGAAAAAAAACAAGTTCAAGGTCTGTGCCTTGCCCAGCAAGGAAAATCAATTGCGGGCTACATAGAAAAGACTGTTAGAAGAAAAATTATTCTAAAAAAAGAGTGGCTGTACCTTGCGCATCCGCAAGGCAGCAAGATGCACGCTTCACTCAGCAGGTAAGTCCATGCCGAACACCAGAGGAGTACCTAGTCGTGATGAGGAAGAAGAAAAAAATTAAAAAATTTGGCTAAAAAGTACTTACCTGACCTGAAATAAAACAAATTCATGGCTTATGCCATTAAGCAAGGAAAATCAATTTTGGGCTAGATAGAAAAGGAAAACTGTGCGCAGAAAAATTATTCCAAAAAAAAGAGTGGCTGTACCCTGCGGATCCGCAAGGCAACAAGAAGCACGGCTCACTCAGCAGCAAATTAGGCTAAGAAGAACTTGCATAACCTGAAATAGTTATAAAAAAAGGAAAGCTGGAACTTGTTCACCCGGAAGGTAGTTAGATCCAGGGATTGTAGATGATTAATAAATCAATCAGCGACACACTACGATCGCCTTGTCTAGGATCTTGACAGATTCTCGTGTTCACATATGTCTGACACACAACCAAAGACGTGATCGTAATTGTGACAGTTATAATCTTCTGAATCCTTAAGGCACGCTGTTTTACCTGTAATGTTACCTGCATTCTATTGTTTTACACAGGTCATATACCACTTTCAAATTGAATCGGGCACTTTTCACGGCAAATTGGATAAATTTCCTGTTTGCGGGGCATTCCACACCTGTAAAGGATGTAAGAAAGACAGTTGTAAGGAGCACACATATCCTCACTTTCGGCCCCTATTTTCGCCGATCGATAGCTCTTAGCGGAATGAGAGAAGAAGAACGGACTCAGAGCCGACCCTTGATGTACACCCACATCACAGTGGGTGTACATCAAGGGTCGGCTCTGAGTCCGTTCCTCTTCGTGCTGACGCTTGACTGCATAGTGAAACTCCTGGAGGAAGGCCCTCTCAGGACCATCCTCTACGCGGACGATATCGCTCTAGTAGCCGACAGCCGGGAGGAGCTGGAGGAGAAGGTGAGGCTGTGGCAAGTAGCCCTCGCGGATAACGGCCTGCGGCTGAACGTGAAGAAGACCAAGTTTATCAGCTCTGAGCAGTGCACTAGACCGATCCTAGACTGCCAAGGGGAGGCGATCGAGAAGGTGGAAGAATTCCGCTACCTCGGAAGTGACCTATCCGAGGAAGGAAGTGTGGACCAGGCGGTCAGGGGACGGATAAACGCAGCCTGGCTCAAATGGAGGGAGTCCACAGGAATCCTCTGTGACCGTAGGTGCTCCAGGACACTCAAAGGAAAGCTCTATAGAACAGTGGTGAGGCCTGCCCTCCTCTACGGCAGTGAGTGCTGGGCCCTAGGTAAAGCGCAGGAGCGGCAATTGCACGCGGCGGAAATGAGGATGCTCAGGTGGGCTTGTGGATGGACCCGTCGGGACAGGGTGCGAAACGAGGATGTTAGGGCAGTGATGAAGACAGCTCCGATCCAGCTGAAGATGAGGGAGCAGCGCCTGAGGTGGTATGGACACGTCCTCAGAAGACCAGAGGATCACCCCATAAGGTTGGCCCTAGATTTCGAGGCACCCGGAAAGCGTCCGAGAGGAGCCCCAAGGAAAAGGTGGAAGGATGTCATCAAGAAAGATCTCGCTGAAGTCGGCGCCATGCCAGACGACGCCTTTGATAGGATGAGGTGGCGACGGATCATAAGAACAGCGAACCCTGCGACTGCGCGGGACTAAACGCTCGGGAGAAGAAGATAGCTCTTAGCGAATTTTTAAATAACATGCTCTCGACTACAACCAGGGCTGAAATTTCGGGCCGCTTGAACGACATCCACAAAAAATCGATAATAACCAATCGACATTGAATGCGCTCCCCCGCTGTGAAGGTCCTCGTCTCGTCCGAATCCGTAGAGACGTTGGTCGACATCTTTGGCACACCCGTGCATCCTCAATCACGTTGAACAACGTGTTCGGCACGTCTTCTGACTCCAAAGGCACGTAGAAGACGCCTATTTTCCGCCATTTTGGGGGCGAGCTCTGCGACCCGCCATATAGTTAAGGGTAGCAGCGGCAACGCCGCTGAAGTGTGCGGGGGCCTTAGCGCCGGAACCACACTTTCATCGCCGCGATGCTGTCGCGGCCCTTAGTGTATAGTCATTTCGCCGCGCGCGGCGAAATATTCAAACTCCCGCGCGGCCGCCGCAACAGTGGCGGCCGAGCGCGAATTTCCTTTGAATATTCCCGGCATACTTCATGGCGCGGCGCGGTATTTAGCGCTGGTCCTGGGTGGTTCGCCGTCGCGCTCCCTTGCAGAGCGATGGGCAATGCGGCGAGCACTCAGGATACGTCACCATGTCTTTTTTGTTTCTTTATGGTTTAAATCGCAGTTTTTGAAGATTCGTGCAGTTTCGTGGGTTCGGTACTCTCCTCCTAGTACGAATCCAGGAGGAATGTTTGTGATGAGTTTTTTTGGAGTGGAATTGCCATGCATTCGTACTAGGAGGTGGGTGCTGCCCGTTTTTGATTACTTCCTTGCAGTGATATTCATTTTATTTTTATGATATTTTAACATTCTCGTTCATATTCGTAGGACTAGATAGGGCACCATCTTCCCAGTATGAATTTAGGAGGGATGTTTGTGGTGAGTATTTTTGAGTGGAATTCCATGGTTTAGTAAAAGGCACTCTCCTAACCCGTACTGCTTCGACCAAAAACAACAAAACATAGAAAAAGCACCCCCAACCCGTGATGCCTCGACTAAAACGAACAAAACATGGAAACAAACTAGAGACACGTCATCACAATTGGGAAGCAGATGACTCACCTAGAGATGACGGGCGATTTTCTGCATCGAAGCAGTGAGCCCACGTGGCTCGCACCTTCACGGATATCCCATAAAGAAAAATAATAGCCATGGGTTAAGTTTCACACCGGAAGCAGCACGAATTGGGAGCGGGCGGTATCTCCTGGGTTTGAAGGTGTTCGATACACAGACCACGGAAAGGTAGGATACTTCACTGCCCTCGGAATTAATAATGGGTAGCAAGAAAAAGGGAAAATAGGGCAAGTAAAACTTCAATCTCTCACTGACACGATGGTTCATTATTGCATTTGGTACGCAATACTGCGTCTTCTCGCTTCGCCTCATCGCGCGCTATCACGCCGTCGCGCCGCTCTGCAAAACCCATCGCCGCGACGGGAAGTATTCACGAGGCCCAATGCACAAGAGCCAGAAAGGCGAGAGACAGTGTTGCGAAATCGGAGGCCTGGTGGTGCTAGGCACGTCGCAGCAGAAGTGGGCTGGTGAGGGGCGCTACTGCTAAACCAGGGACTTGGCGGTGCGGGTCGCGACTGTCAAGCCGAACGCTATCGCAGGCCAAACAACGAAGCAATATGGAGCAGAAAAATTCAAAAATCTAGAAAAAATTAGAAAAGTATTTTTTTCGAAATCCTCAGCCCTATTTCTAGGTTTTGTTGAGTTGTTTAGCACTCCTAGGCCTGGTGTCGCGAGCGCATGTGACGTCTCAACATGAAGTGCAATTATCGATCGAACCCTTTCGATTCTGATCGCTCACGCCCGGAAGAAGAACGATAATACCGGCCAAAAAATTTCGTATATCGATCGAAGTGGATTGTCTGATCGATGTTTTTCACTTGCTGCGAATTAAACTAATCGGCCATCAAATCTCCGCAACTGCTATGCCGATCAACAAAGCTGTAGGAGAAATTGATAACAGAAAAATGGAAACAAGGCATCAATCTCGAAGACCGATAGACGAGATTTGTTTGCGTGGAGTTGTACACCAGTGAACGGTAGAATTGACAACATGGTATAAAATACATATACCTCTACTTTGGAGTATCGACCGCCTGCGCAATTTACACTATTAAAGGATAAAGGGATAAAACACGTTATTAGTCAGTTCCTTTTCGGGATGCGCCACGAATTCTACCTATACGAGATCCACAACCCACAATTCTTTCCCTCAACATCTCCGTGGATGGAGGACATGGTAGGTTTACCTGAGCAGGCGAAGGAGCTCTTCGACGCGGGATATGGATAAAAAGAGAAATGACGGCCCTATTAAATTCCTTTTGGGATGTGTCGCGCATTTCGCGGCGACTTCAATGTGAATTCGATCTGCACAATGACTTGCGCTGACCAGCCGATGGACAAGTCAGTGTTTTATCTTCTCCAGATGACTACATGACCAATTTGCCGAATCCAGAGGGATACAAAGCTTGGTTGGCCTGGGCAGGAGTCCTAACCAGAAACTTGGAATCGGGTGCACTTCTGCACGCTCCAGCGCTGCTACCGATCAATACACGCAGTCAACTGTTTGGTTGGGAAGGGAAGTTGAGACTCGATAGGAAAAGCGACGCGACACCTCTAGCCATGCGTGTCAAAATTGCCCACATCTCGGAGTTCCTTCTGCTGTGCTGCTCCATATGGCAGCGTTCATGTGAGTAGGCGAAGAAATTTCGCGGCGCAGTCCACTCAAGCTACGCTGTCAAACCATTGCAGCTCTGACGAACAATTGCTTTGGAGTTTTCTTTACAAAACACGTACGTTTTTGAAGTGTTTTCACTTTTAATAATTTTTTTGAAATTTGCTCTTTGGGCCATAAGCTTCTTTGCTCTTCACCCCAAAATAGCGCTCAGGCTAGCCACTTTGTCCGTCCGCAACTGCCAGACATAGCGATGGCAACTGAGAACTGCAAGTGGTTTCATGGGCAGCAGGCTCATCGGCTACATGCAAGGCCGTACATAGATTCAGTCCCTTGGCGGGATACATGGCTCAGCGGTCGATGCAGAGGAGCTGCGAAGCCTCCCCCTTAGAAAAGGCGGCGGTGGTCAGCGTCCCTCCATCGCTGATAAGCTGGAGAATTCCTCACTATGCCACCAAGCCGTCCGCGAAGAGAGCCAAAGAGGGCGAGAAGAGGAAGAAGACTAGCCATACTGGGGAGACAAGAAGAGGAGACATCGCCGGTAATAGAGCCTGTTGGTATACATCCACCGTGCATGGAAGGAGGTCCAGGACGACGTCCCCGCCTCGACGAAGCTTATGTGGATCACGAACTCAGTCTTGGACGACGCCTTCATTGCTGCTAAGAAATTCGGATTGATGTTAACCCTACCATCTGCTGCATTAGAATTTCGATCTCTATCGAATGAGCCAGAAATTATCCTGCCTTAATAACCCTTAAGGTGCCTTTTTAGGCGTTGTTTATTTTCCTTAAAGTTCCAGTTTTTATTTATATCAGAATTAATTGCGAGGCATGCTTCCAGGCCGAATTGCGCGAGAAGTCTAAGTGGATAGACGAGAAACCTTCTAAGAGAACCTCAAGTGCTCAACCTTTTTGCAAAAGACATTATGCTCCTTCAGTGCGTAGAGCACGTTTCCAGATTGAAATTGCATGGAGCTCGATTTGATAGTCGGTAAAACTCCTAAGAATACCTAAGCAGCCTAGTTCTCTCAAAGCATTTCATGAATGCTTCCTAACTCGTTAACTGGTGGAGGTAACATTGGTCATGCGAGTACATTGCCTGCATGACCCGAGGTCAAAATACCGCTAGAATTCACAAACGAACTTTTCTGTGAGCAATAAAAATTAGCTATAAAAGGGATGTGATACGTGGAATTTTTTCTAACGTAATTAAGCTTGTGCAACACATTCAACAACGACTATACCAACCGTTCTCTTGAGAGCTACTATGCTATCGAATCTCATCACTCGCAACTGAATATCCAAGGTAATATTATATAATAATGTTATTAACAATGCTCTTCAAGATAAATATATGTGTTTTTGATGACATTGATTACGGTCTTCTAACCGACCCCATAGCCTTCAGCTATTCGCCCTCAATCAAGGGCTTCCCTTGTATAATACCCCTACAGTTCTTCAGAGCACCTCAACCAGGTTCAAGCGTGGGGAGTGTGAATCGCAGGAGGGTCGTGCTTTGGTTCAAGTTGGAGGGGGTAGTAATCCGATTTGGTTCCTAAGACAAAATTCCCAGAGGGATCGTTCTTTCGCAAGTCTTGTAAGCAGAGGTCTGTAAATGATAAATTTATTATTATTTATTGTTCAATTAGTAAAGTTTCGACGCAAATAAATCCATTAAATAGAGATTTTTTTAGGCATGGCAACGACATGGCAACACACTGAGCACTGCTTCTTCTACTGAAAGCAGACTTCATTTAGAATTGAGAGTTATTGCATTAGATAATAATTTTTTGAAAAAGTTTTCAAAATAGCTGAAATTATCGATTGTTGCTCAATTTTTGCAGTGACGGCGCGACATTTTTTAGTTGAGAGATGTAGCGGCTGAAGCTGAAAATGGATCTTGCCAAAATTTATCCTTCAATTTGTGGCAGGAAAAAATCAGACCTATGACCTCACCTGATCACAAGGAAGATCGTTTTTAGAGTATATGTTCACCCGTGGTCGCCCAGGTCAGTATCGCCTCCGCCGCGAGGGCTGTTTGGACTCAGCAAGATGCGGCGGGTGTTACTGCTCGAGTCAACGCTATTTGTCTCCGCATGCACTGTCCCGCGTCTTTGCCCGCGCCCCTTTCGGGCAGAACGTCCCCCTCTCTCATATGACGATGCGAATGAACCCGTCATGAAACGGTGATAAACAAAGAAGTCAGAGCATTGACGACGACAGCCTCAGTGCAGTTGAAAATGAGAAGCAACGCCTGAAGTGGTTTGGACGATTTCTAGGTCATAGGAATATCCAGCCTGGTCATAGAGCTCGAAGCACCCGGAAGTGAGAAAAGAAAGGAAGTCGTCATAGATACATGTATTGCCTTCGTCAGCGTCACGGCAGGGGATCCCCTTGTGATGCCTATGATTCGCAAAAACAGCAGGTTGTGCGACTTCTTGGGACTAAACGCTTAAGAGGAGAAGTGAAAAGCATAATGAAATCAGAGTGAGAATTTCAAGTCGAATTTCAACTCCCTGAATCGCATCAATTCGTGCGCACATGATAGGGGGGTGCTTTTCACCTTCTGCGAACAGATCGCTCCTGAGAATTCACTTTAACAAGCTCTACATTTCCTGTGAAAACCTTTCCGATGGTATTGCTTCGACGTCCACAAAGAGCATCCTGCTCATCACTCGAACGGTATGTTATTCCTTGATTTTTTTAAGGTTTACAAACCTGCCCCAAAAAATTATGACACCATAGGTGTAATAATTTTATGAAATTTTTATTTTTGAAGAAAACAAAATAAAGTAAATTTGTCTTGAAGCACAGCAAAGAAGCAAGCATATAGGCGCATTCAAAGATGGGATCGCGCCATGTACTCAAAGAGTTCTCCACAACTTTGCTTTGGTCGATAGTGCAAATGCCACTTACATCAATCATCAAAATGACATGTGTGTGTTCTTTACATGTTTTGTTGTATTGTCAACATATATCGAACTGCAATCAGAAATTTGCCATCAATCAAAATAAAATCGCTACGTCTTGAAAGGAAGCATGGTGAATCGTTTTGTCACTAAAAATGGTCGCCTTCCTACTCTTTAAAACAAGCTTTAAGTCCATATTTCCCTTAAAAATAAGAATTTGATAGCATTTCACACAATGTGTTCACTTACAGAAGGTGAATAATACTTGAAGAAAAGCTTTACTAGCACTTTTCTGCAGCAGAAAATTATTCTAACTTTTTTGGAGTCTCTGGTTTACTGTAGAAGAAGCTCATTTCGATTTGGAAGATTTCGCTTTGATTTCAAGAGTCTCTGGCTAGCTTAGAATAGTGCTCAATATGGTTCCAAAAGTGCCCGATTCGATTTGAAAAGTGTCCAACGCGATGTGAAAATAATATGTAAAGTATACGTGTATGTGGTTTATTTTTTATATGACTCTCCCCGAAAATAGACAAATCCAGCGAAAAATCGATGATATCGATCGACAATGATTGCGGGTTTTGACGCAGCCCATTTCATTCACTTGCTGCGAGGTGATCACCCTTGTCACGCCGACTGGCAGCATTTCCTGTTCTAATGGATAAGTTGCCTGGACGCCTTTTTTATAGAGAAGCTGAAACGGGGATTTTCGCTTGAGCGCGCAATAGAAATTATCTTTCGCAAACCCCATGAATTCATGTATAATAAGTGTAAACCTGAAGTTTTCGACGCTGTCAGCTAATAGCAGGTAACGACGATAGCGCAGAGAAACTATCACCAAGACGGGATTCCCACCACTAAATTTGTCAAAATCCAAAATTACAGCGGCCAACCGCGTCTTCGAAAAAAGATGTTGGCGAAATTCCAAGCTAGAGATAGTTGGCGCTGTTTGTAAGCTATCACTGTTCTCGTCATACGCACAATAAAGCGCTAAGCCTTAAGCTGATCGGAGATTAGCGGAAAATGGTGGAAAATAGTCGAAGCACTGCAGAAAATAGGATGATTCAATCGATGGAGCAGAAATCACGCGAACATGATGGCCAATGGGGATGAATCGTATCGGGTGGAACAGATCAGGAGGCCAATATCGATCGACGCTACTGATATTTCCTTGAAACTGATCGTTTCTTCCTGGTTTACGTGTCGATGACCTTTACTCGAAATTTCTGGACAAATTAATTGGGCATTAAGAGCTGAAAATCCGCTCTCCGCTTTCCGCTAATCTTTGCTTGTGCCCTAAAACCTCGAAAATCATTTAACTGCGTCTTGTAGATGACCTATGTAAGTTATTTACAAGCTTTAAAGGCGCATGTAAGCAAAGTAGGCTTGTGCGTAAGTTACGTAAAAGTGCGTGAGTTGATCGGCAGTTCTCAGGCTTGCACGCAATTTACGCAGGACGCGAAAGGATGCACGTAAGCAATAGATCACCGTCTCGGAAACTTTGAACAAGATACCTGCGGCTTAAGGGTTGTGAACCAATTTACGTTCAGAGCAAGTTACTTGAACTCTATTTTCCGCGGTTAAGCTACCTACAAGTCGCCATGCTAGCATTGCGCGAGGTACTTGGTAAGTGCAAGTTGCGAGCAACTAGCAAATTTCTGAGTAGGCTAGAACATACGGCCTAGAATCAAATATACTAACGACGGTGATTATGTGGATGGGTGGCAAATTGTATGGTAATTCTTGATTCTCACACTACCCAGAATGCTTCGCTGATTTGAGAAGTGTCCAATTCGACGTGAAAATAGTATAAATCGCCTCCACAGCAGCCTCTGTGTAGAAGAGGAATGTGTAGCGCTTCACAAAACAGGTTGAGTAACGCCGTACTTTCTCCTTTTTATCCTTTATAATAATATTAATTACTTATTACGTGCTATAAGTATCAAGTGGTAGACGCTTAGAAAAACAATAAAAACACGGCACTAAGAAAGAAAACCTTGTTCTCAATATTTCAGAAGAGAGGCAATTTTTCAAGCCATACCCTTGAAAGAGCCGGAAACCTGCTTCAAAACAAAATATGCGTTTTAAAGATAAATGAGAAGATCCTCCTCCGTGGCACCCACGTAGAAAAACAAAAAACACGGCGCTTACTAGGGAAGGGTTTCGATCTCCCATGAAACTTCATGTTGAGACCAGAATCATTAGAAAGAGCTCGGAATGCTAATCACGAATATGGGTGCCATAATTGCAAAACGAAATTCCTGAGCGAGTTCTGACTTGCCGAAGTTGAGTTCCAGACCACAGGCTGGCCTGCGAAGGAGCTAGCGCGAGAGCGATGAGTGAAAGGGGCTCGTAACGTGTGACATCATGGGTTTGGTCCCAATTGCTGCGGTTTTTTTTTGCACACCATGATATATCTTCGAAATCACCTTTTATTCTAAATGATAAGTGACACGTGTTTAATTAAATAGCATGGAAAGCTGCCATACACGTTTTCTAAAAATGCTTAAAGGCAAAAGCTGCTATGGTGACATTTTTGTTTACTATTTCAAATTAAGCAAATACAAACAAGTAGAGCCCAAATCTTATATTGTACAACTGGCGATGTTTCTGACAACCTTGGCATTCATGGAACAAAGCAACAGTTGAATCGATGCGTTGGCCGAGGGCGTGTGTTCTTTGGTGGTCTGGCGTTCCCCTTATGCGATTTTGCTATGTGCTAAACCGCGCAGTGAGCCTTCATGGACCAAGTTGGAAGCCGAATCCGATGTAACTTGAAATAGACCTCCCTACCGTAATCCTTCGTGGTGCAGCGCCCAAGGTCTCATCGCTCGTGTCTGTTCGCACCTATTGGATCTCCATTTTTTATTGCTTTGCATTTTCAATTTCCTGTTCGTTCCATTGCGTACTGTTTTCACGGCTATTATCGGTTAAAAACTCTACAGCATTGCTAGCAGGCTATTAACTCTTTTCAACCTGCGTCATAGCCCACAGTGTAGTTTTTAATAATATAATGCAAACGCTCCCTTGAAATGGGAGATACAAACGAATGTTTCCACTCAACTGGAACTTCTTCTCTCTTGGCGTATGTCTGAACTGCGAAAACAAATACCACTGTGAGATTCTCCACTCTTCATTCAGTAGGAAGGGATGTTCCATTTTTGCAAAGTCCTTGAACCCAGCTAGGGATCTTCAAAGTTTACTATGGGATCGCTTTTACTCGCACGTAGGTGTGAGCGGCAAATACGAATACCACAGGTAGGCTGTCCACCCATCAGTTAGTAGGAAGGGATGTTCCATTTTTGCGAAATCCTTGAACCCAAGGAAATAGGGGCCCCTGAACACCCAGGAATGTATTGCACTGTCAGCATCTAACACGCGCGTGCGTGTTGCCCGTGGAGAGAATAGAATTGGTCCCATCTATTTTTGAAACTTCGGCCGATTACGGTAGTTTTGCATGTGTGCAAGCGATTCCGTAGGAGACTTTGAGGCTCCCTAGGAATTTGCAAAAATAGAACATCCCTTTCTACTATTTGAAGCATAGAGATTCTCAAAGTGGTATTCGCCTTCGCAGTTCAGATATACGCCTGAGAGACCTCCATGGCGAGTTTGAGAAGTTTGCTCCAGAAGATAGCTGACTTATGGCTGTATAAAGTTCTTCGCTCAAGCGCGAACGCGATCCTGGTGGACTCATAAAAGCCATTTTATCAGAACATGATGTCAAACGTTGAGATGAACTTCTTGAAGTTTGGGCCGTTTACACCAAAAAATCCTTTAAAGAGGTTTATTGAACACCAACATAATGCCAGAAAAAGTTATAGTATGGCATAGAAGAACTCATACGTCGCAAGATCGTTCACAAACAAAGTGAAACTTTTCGTCACAGTTTCTGTCGTTCCAGAAATTGTAGTAATCCGTGGATAGCCCTGTCAAAATCTGGAAAATTGAATCATCAAAGATTTGATACACTTTGACTTGCATTTTGACTTGCACCATTTTTAGCTCAAACCCGACACCTTTAAAACAGACAAAATATATCTGAAATCAAACCAAAAACTTGCAAGTCAAAATGGACGTTTTAAACAATAGCCTAGACTTTTAAAATGTTACATTTGTTTTTCCATTTAAAATTCGCTATTTAAAAAATTCTATTGAATTTCCTAAAAAATTTGCTATAATACACTTGCACATGCTTATGCGGTATTCCAAAAAGGCGAATATGGTCTTTCAGTGTGTAACGTAGAAATTCTTTTCCTTTGTCTCAAGGCTATGAGCGTTTTTAAGCTCATTTTGCAACGCAGAAAAGCTCAAATTTCGGGACATGTTCTGCGAGAAATAACAACTTCCTCTCACTACAATGCAATCGTGTCTGAGCTAAGCCAAAGAGCGCGTGGTGTCGCAGTCTGCGGGGGCGCTGATTGTTGCTCGAAGGATAGAACATTGACCTGTTGAATAGCTGTTCACCGCCAAGCCCTGTATAGGCCAGATAGACATTCAAATGGCCTCCACGATATCCCGTAGAAGTAGCATGGGTAGGGCGTCCCACGTGAAAATTGAATAACGCAGCCCTTTACCTTTTTATCTTATTTTACTATACATTTATATATATATATATATTTATTTATTTCGCTTAATCCGTAGGTCACGTTGTCAGTCACGGCGAGGGGGGACTGAAGCCAAAAGATGCCTTCGACAGTGCGGCGTATGCCAGCCGGTTTTTCTTTCAGCTTAACCATAGGCTATTTCTGGCGAACTTATAACCTTGGCGGCGGATCACCCAAGTTTACGATATATGTGGGCAACGCGTAGAAATGGTGATCAAGTGCGGAGCGTAGAGATTCAGAAGACGTGCGCGGTGACTCAGAAGACGTGCCGCAGACGTCGTCCAACGTGCGTTGGGATTCAGAAGACGTGCCGCAGACGTCGTCGAATGTGCGTTCGGATTCAGAAGACGTGCCGCAGACGTCGTCGAATATGCGTTGTGATTCAGAAGGTGTCCCGCAGACGTCGTCCAACGTGCGTTGGGATTCAGGAGGCGGTGCCACAGACGCCCAACTTGTTTAGGGATGTCGAGTAAGAGGAAGCAGTAGGAAGGGGACCAGCAAAGGGGGACCACTAGGGTGAGGAGGAGGGTGGAGGGATAAGGGAAGACCAGTATTTTCCCTCAATATCGTCGGATGAGCATCGGGTTTCCACAGAAGAGTGGCACGTGTGTCGGGCTGCAAAAGGAGTGTCGTAGACGTCGTGGAAACGTGGGACACGTGAGTCGGGACTCAGTGTCACATGTGCGTGCTTGACCCGGTTTCTTCGCCAGCACCTAGGAAAGGAAGAATTAGCGGGGAGGAGAGGGGAAGGGAAGGTGGGGAAGAGGTAGGAAGAGTGATCAATGGATTCGGAGGAGTACTACTGCCGTCGGACAGTAAACGATGTCGACCTGTTTTCTAGTTCCGATTAATTTCAATTCCATTTCTGCAGATTAACCACTTCGGATTGCAACTCTCATGATTTCTTTCTCGTCATGTAGAGAACGGGCACTTTGGAGAACAAATCGCGTATAGAGGGTGAGGAGAGGGTTCATAGGAGCAGTAAAGATTTTGTCCTATCATATCCTGCTCCTCTAATCTATATAGTAAAATAATTCAACCAGTCTTTATTGTAATAAAAGTAAGAAAGTCTAAAGAATAAAGGAAGAAGATTGGTGTTGTTCTGTTTTCGGGGTTTGGAGGCGAAGCCCCCAACCAGACGTTTGGCGGCCGCGAGGCCGCTGGTAGTAGAAGCAATTGCAAAGAGCAAGCATTTCTCTAAGGCCTGAGTTATACTCCTGCGGGAGCATCCGCGGAAGGGCGGGAATCGCGTCGAGACCCCTCACCTGGCCAATCGCCCCGCCCCGCCACGCCCGCCGTCGCTGTGCACCCCTAGTTCGCGGATCGTCGCCGATAGACGACGAGGGGGCTGTTATACTTCCCGCCCGCGGGAGGGCAGCCGTCCGCGGTGCATTGCACCGCGGAAGGCCGTCGTCTCATGGAGTTCGGCGCCGGAAACGCGCTCCAATGCTGCGCTAGCCGTCCCGGGACGAAGACGACCGTCCGCGGTGCACCTTCCGTACGCGGACGTCCCACGGATGCTCCCGCGGGAGTATAACATAGGCCTAAGGCCTTGTTTAGTGTGCACGCGACGCGCGACGCGATGCATGCGTAGGGGCCAAATTGATGGAGCGACGCGATTGACAATTCGGCCACTACACATGGCAAGGCGCCGCGCGTCGCGCGCACGATAAACAAGGCCTAATCGGCTTAACTAACCTCCATGTAAACTACCAATTCGTTTAGAAGTGTCTAGCGAGGTGCGGAATTTCCATTTATGTTCCGAATTTTGGCGGCTTCTGGCCACGTTGAGGCTTTTATTGTTGGGTTTTACACTTTTTAAGATCCCATGACCGAACACACTCGCGAGTGGTGGCCCATAGCGAATAGCGATGTGTAAAATTTTGTTGTGGGAAATTTGAAGACGGAACACAAAACGGGTGTCCTGAAAAATAACCTAAAACCATAACACGAAACAAGAAAACGGAAATATTACAATATTCACTACTTTGTCGAAATTTGTGTGCATAAAATGGTGACAGTCAATAGTTTTCCATTAACGAACTTGTACAGGAGGTAGATGCAACTGTTCACTCTGCCTCAATAAAATATAATTCGTCTCGATACATCCCGAAGGCCGGGGATTATGATCAAAATAGTGGTTATATTATTGAAACCCCCGTTATTTCGCAAGCAGTAAGACAACTCAGGCGTATTTTTTCAAATTTTGTTCTTCATCTTTCCATTACCTGGCCATTTTTGGTCAAAATCATCCGTCGATATTATCCAGGTTCTGAAATTTCACCCAATATGTTCTCCGTCGCAGGCTGTGGGAAGCGGATGTTTTTCGTCATTTAGGAGGCATTTCTACAATTCCACTAGATTGCTGCAAAAATAATAGCCGTTTTCGTACCTTCAGCATTGATATCTAAACAGAATCCTAAACGAATGCAGCCATCCTATATTCCTCCTGCTATCGAAGTTATTATCGACTCTTTCACACCATTTTTAGGTGATTTCGGATTGCTAGCCAAGATGCTGTCAAAAAAATGCACTCGTTTCGCTTCACCACTCCAATTCGGTCATAGTGATGTGGAAGCCGAAATGTCATTAACGCCTACGATGAGGGCACCACATCTGAATGCAACACGCGAGAATTGTTCAAGAAACACCGAACTGGAGACACGAGTCTCAAAGGGAATGAGTTGAAGGCGGTGGTAAATGCCAATCGAATAAGGACAATCTCTTAAGAGCTGAACGTTGATCACGCAACCGTAGCACGGCATTTGGAAAAAAAAAATTTGGAAGTAGAGAACTTGATAATAGGGCGCACTACGAGATGACCAAACATCAGCAATCTCGTCGTCTCAAAATGTGATCGTCTCTTCTTTTACGCAATAAAAGCGATGCTTTTCTGGAACGTACTGTGAGATGTGACAAAAGAAAGTTGCTCCACTACAATCGACGATATTCAGGCCAGTGTTGGACCATGACGAAGCCTCCAGGCATTCCTCGAATTCGGCATTGCACCAAAGGAAGTTCACAGTGACTGTTTGGTGGTAAACAGCGCCTTGGTCCACCACAGCTTCCTGACTCCTGGCGAATCCACCTCAGCGGAGAAATATTGTGACGAATGCGACAAAATACACGAAAAATTGCATCGAATGGTGTAATCATGCATAACGACAATGCTCGACAGCACGTTTCATTGATGACAACAAAAACTGATTGGAGTAACAGTTATGCTTTCAATTTTTTTCAAATATATAAAGTGTTTCGAATGCTCACATGTTCCTAATATTTCAATTGGAATATAGTAGAAACAGCGTTGAAGCTCGGATTTGAATATATTCGAATTGCGGCTTTATGAATACTCATATTCGAATGAAAATCATTGGAAAATCTATTCGAAAAGTTCAGTCAAGCACAACATGGTTGGGGAACGAAACTCTCGATCATCCTAGAAACACGCCAAGCCTTTCTCCTATCACTATTTCAAGCATCTCAACACTTTTCTGCGCGAAAAATGCTTACGATATCGAGACGACGCAACGAAGTCATTCGACGATTATGCCCCATCTATAGTTGTGCTCTCCCAAAAATTTCAAATAACCGAATATAATCGAATACCGACGATTTTCGAGCATTCGAATTCGAATAACATTCGGAAATCGCGTTTTTTCGAGCACTCGAATTCGAATAACATTCGAAAAATGCGTCTTTTCGGGCATTCGACTTGCATACATTCGAAAATCGCTTTTTTCGAAAATTCGAATACGAATATTCGAATTCGAATAAAATTATTCGAATTCCAATGCTCGAATATTCATTCGGGCACAACTATAGTCCCATCCAGAACTCTGGAATATAAAACTGCTGGAACTGGTTGGCAGAAATGCGAAAGTTCTTTTAGTTATCATTTCGGTTGGAATACTTTCCACTGGAACGAGTTATACTATTTTAAATAAATGCTTTAAAACAGCCATTATTTTTGCCCCACCCTTGTGCAATCCTCGGTGCGGTTTTCGCGCACCCTTAATTCGTCCAAATAGGCGGGCGTGTGGGCTGGGCAGAATTGAGGAAACTGAACACACCGCCTCCCCAACCCCAGTTCCCCCAATTTTAAAATCCTGTCAGAACAACCTGTAGAAAAACGCAACCCAGATACTCATTCAAATTGATGCCACAAAGGTAAAATGTGTGGCGCATATAACAAGATTGGAACAGGTCTGCTGTATGAGTAACACTTACATGAACACAAAACTCATTTCCGAACTTGTTGTCAGGATTATTTTCGTAGCTCGTCCAGTGGGTGTACATGCACTCCTCACCGCTCTTCCACTTCCAATCTTGCGCATTGACCTTTTTCTGAGCGTTCCTCTCTCTCCTCTCAAATCCGATCCAGACGTTCTGTTTGTAGGCAAGCGTCATCACTGTAAAGCATGCTAGTTGGCTGCTTTCACTTCCACATTATTCGTGCACTACGTTTTAGGTATCTACACAACATCCTGTCTTCGGGATAAACTGAATTCCAAGAAACACAATTTTCACTTTAAATTCGACACTTTTTCCTCAAACCGAATACTCTTTCAAACTAACACGACGCTTCTGAAATCAAAGCGAACGTCTTTCAAATAAAACAAGTCTCTTATGTACGAGCAAAAATACATATCTAAGGGTTCTTCTGGCCTTACCAACCGTACATCGAAACAAAAACTTTATTCGAACAAACAACAATAGAGCAAGAAATTAAAACAGGAATAAGGGACTGCAGGGGCAGAGGTGAGGAGCGGGAGACCGGCGCGGGTGGATCCTGGTGCGAGCTGAAGCGCGTCGGCGTCGTCGGGACCCTCGTCGTCGATTAAGAACGATAAAAACTACTACAAGACTCTCTGACGAACTCCTTAGATGCCAGATTTCCCGCGCCCGTCTCCCTCTCCTCGCCTCTTTGCCTGCAGTCCCGAATTCCCTGTTTTAATTTCTTGCTCTACTATTGTTGTTTGTTGCTCTATTGCCATACGTATCCAAGGCGCCTACCAATTCTCTCCTGCGCCCACCCACGATCTCTTTGTGGCACGCCCATCCATCTCCCTACCGCGCTCTACGCTTCAGCGATACCCTGTAGGGCCTACCCTCGTCCCTCTCCGACACTTATACATTAAGCCAGACACCCTCCAAGACGATAAGAATAGATTTTGTTCAAATAACATTAGTATCCCCTTCATGTGCCACCTCATCGCGGTGAAGGGGTGAACATCACTTTGTGATGGCTAACGGCACAAACGGTCACGCAGTACGCGACGCTTTGTCGTCTATGGGCGGCTCTCCTGCATCCCTGGCCAGGAACACGTGAGTAACCAGACCACCGCTATGGCTCAAACAACTAAACCCGTGCCCCAGTCCTCCGCGCGCCGGAGGTGGACTTCTACGACGTCGGTTGCATCCACCTCCGGCGAGGGGCCATCTAATCTCGAGGTTAAAGTATCAGGACGTCATTGGAATCGGATTACCGGAAACTCCCTCCCACCACGACACGGAAACTGCCTATTCGTCTGCACTTATAACTGTCGTTCGATCGCATCTGAGCAGGATCTTCGGACACTGCTTCACAGAAGACGCAACATCAAATGCGACGTTATCGCCCTGCAGGAAACGAAAGGCAGAACGGAAACCATAAGAAGGACCGACCACAACGAGCTTCTCATTATCGGAGCAAAGGTGGACAGAAAGAATATTGGCGGTGTTGGATTTCTCGTCAATTCGACAGTGCACCACCTAGTAGACTCTTACAAGATCATCAGTCCGCGAGTAGCTGTTCTTCGTCTGGAAACCAAAGATCAAGGAACCATCTCATTCATAAATGGATATGCTCCAACATCTGCGGCCACAGATGAAGAAAAGGAGGAATTCTACAAGCTGTTCGAAAGGACTGTCATCGACGAGAAGAGCTACTACAAAGTTGTTGTTGGTGACTTTAACGCTATCGTCGGTGCGAATGATCACGACGAATGGAGGCTAGGACCACATGGAACTTCCTCAAGGAACGAAAACGGAGAGCGCCTGATAGACTTCCTATCCGCGTGCCGTCTCTACCATGGAAATTCTATGTTTAAGAAGCCTTCAAACCGACGATGGACCTGGGAAAGCCCAAATGGAGAAACACGTTCGGAGTGCGACCATATTCTTACAAACAGACGCTGGAGTCTGTTCGACGTCTCCGTGCTGCCTTCATTTGACACCGGCTCGGATCACCGTCTTGTCCGTGCGAAGCTGACTCTCAAAAAGAGGATGTTCAAGCGTGACACTCATAAACCGGCACCGGTGAGGATCCCCACATTCAAGTCTGAGGAGTTGGAATGTGCAATAAAGTCGTATGATTGAAATCTTCTTGAAGATCCATCGGAAGACTACGACCTTCTCTCCAAAGGATTGTTGAAATGTGCTAGCAGCTCTTGCGGAGCCACATCACCGCCTGCTTCAAGACTCAACGCACATGCGATTAAGCTCTTGGAGCAAAGAAGAGCTGTTAAACTGGATCCTAATGCTTCCCATCTGGAAAAAGTCACCATCTCGAAGGCCTGTCGAATTGCAGTGAAGGAGTCCATTCAAGCCTACAGAAAATTGAAGCTGTTAGAAGCCGCTGGGAAAGGTTCAAGCATAAAGCGCTGCAAACGAGATCTCTGCGATCAGAAGGCAATAATGTCAGCCCTTGTGGGTAAGGATGGAACAACGCAAACGTCTCGAAGAGCGATGGAGGCCATCGTTCAAGAATTCTACACAGATTTGTTCCGTTCTTCCATCACTGTCCCGAAATGCTTGATGCCACCAGCTGAGGAAGTACCTCCCATTCTGGAATCAGAAGTTGCTCATGCCATCAGAAGGATGAAGCCGGGCACTGTTCCCGGACCGGACGGCATTTCTGCTGATCTCCTTCGTGCGGGTGGCAGTGCCCTCTGCTCACTTCTTGCCAAGCACTTCAACCACTACCTTCGACTTGGTAGGATTCCGGACTCATGGAAGGAGTCGAAAACAGTTTTAATCTTCAAAAAAGGACAGCAGGAGGATATCAACAACTTTCGACCCATCAGTCTTCTCTCGGTTGTGTACAAGATCTTCACCAAGATACTGCTTAACCGCATGGAGTGTTGCTTGGACGAATATCAGCCAGTGGAGCAAGCAGGGTTTCGCAAGGATTTCTCCTGCATGGACCATATTCAGACTGTCTCACAGCTCATCGAGAGGAGCCGCGAATACCACCTCCCACTTGTCCTTGTCTTCGTGGATTACCGGAAAGCGTTCGACTCTGTGGAAATCAACGCCGTTTTGAACGCACTTGTGCACGCTGGTATACCATCGCCCTACATCCGACTTCTCGACGAATGCTTCTCGAACACATCGACTACCATCCAGCTGTTCGATAGAAAGCTTAAAATTCCTATCGGGAAAGGAGTGCGGCAGGGAGACACGATTTCTCCCAAGCTATTCACAGCGGCACTCCAGGATGCCATGAAAGACTTGAACTGGGACGATAAAGGCTACCTTGTCGACGGTAAACGCATCAGCAACCTTCGCTTCGCCGACGATATTGTTCTCATCTCTACCAGCACAGCAAAAGTCGAGGAAATGCTGAACGAGCTCAATGTGGCAGGTATGAAGATTGGATTGGACATGAATATGTCCAAAACACAATTTATGGTCAACCAGTGGTGTGACACGGGAATCGTAAGGCTAAATGGAGTCGCTCTACAACGGGTCGACTCCTACGTCTCTCTGGGAAGAGCTGAACATGAATAACGACCTCGCTCCTGAAATCGCCCGCAGGAGACGCACAGCATGGGCAGCCTTCAGTTCGATTCGCGAAGTCACCGATCAGGTCAAGGATGCCGGCCTCAGGGCCTCGATATTCAACGCGTCTGTACTGCCTGCGATGTGTTACGCGACGGAAACCTGGCCCGACAACAAGACAATCGCCAGAGCGATGCAAACTACGCATCGTGCACTGGAGAGATGTCTTCTAAGGACAAGCCTTCGTCAGCAATGGCAAGAAGGTCTACGAAGCTCGGAGCTACGGGAGAAGTCGCAATTAGCAGACCCGCTGCAGTACATGAAGAAGTCCAAATATCGCTGGGCCGGACACCTGCTTCGACGAAAGGACGATAGATGGAGTCTCCGTGTCACAGAATGGTTCCCGAGAGACCATAAGAGACCACTGGGACGACCGCCAACGCGATGGGCAGACTCATTCTCAAGATCTTTCAGAGAGCGGAGTCTGCCCCACTGCAAGCAGCCAGAGATCAAGCGGTCTGGAAGAGTTGTGGTCCCCGCTGAGAAGACCTCCAGCCGACAAAAGGACCATCAAAGTATCAAAGTAGTAACATTAGTATATATTTTTTGGAATTTTTAAGTTACCTGCTTAGTATCCAATTTGACATGAAAATTGTATATATGACCACTTCAAAGCCAAACATTAAACACTTGAGCCCAATTCCAACTTTCACAAATGTTATGCGATTGTTGGTAACTTCCGAAACGTACATATAGCGCTGCTTACGTGCATGCTTTGCCTAAACTGCACGAATAAATACGAATTTTTCGAGGACAGTAGATTCGCAACCATTCTTTAACCCGGCGCACAAGTATTAGACGTTCAGCTCTTTTCGAAAAGAGTGTCCTGATGTGCTGAATTTCTTCAGGAAGGAGTGGTATGTCCTACATTCCATCTATTCGTTCAGATTGCTCAGTTACCCTTTATTTGTCGTGGACAAAGGTGACGACCCCCGTAAATGAAAGGGCAGTCCGTGTTCGAGTCATTAGCAACCAGTCTTCTCCAACACCCTCGACTCGGACGGTGCGTCCACCAATAGAGATGATCACCAACCATATCTCGAAAATGGGTGCAAACTCTACAGTTAGCATATGCCTCAAAATTATTATTGTGAGTTTTTCAAACACTGACTCTCTAAGTGTCTCTACGTGATTTCGCTCAGAGCAGGAGCTGTCGAGTCCACATTCGCCAATTTGGCTTATTAACAAAGCAAGCGCTGCTTACAAGTGCGTGCTTCCAGGTTTCCGCGAAACCTTGAACACAGACCTCTGATGTGTGAAAGCTCTGAAACTGAAACTTGCAATTTTTACTACAAACATGTAAACCGAATTTGCTAAGTTAGGCGAGTTCTGGCCAGTAAAATTTTCACTATCACGCTGAGTGCTTTTGGTGCGGATATCAGGTCCGGCGCAACTGTGGCATTATCGCTTCGAATTAACAGGTTATGGGTTCGTTTCCCAGCAACGCTGTGTCTTTAGCATTTTGCGATTTATTGTCAGTGACCCCTTATCCTTGTGTCCAACGCATTTTTGAACTAACGCCTGTCGCAATTGTCATTTACGTTTTTCGAGCACATTGAAAGTAAAAAGGTAACGAATTTCGATTTCCACGCGAAACAAAACAGCCAAACAACAACAACATCTCTATCACAAGATAAAGAATGAAACATTGCTGAACTGCTGAATTGCTTGATCAAATTGAAAATCAACTTACCGCCAAGAAACTCGTTAACTCTTTCATTACAGATTGTCGCCAGATGACCGCCAAGCTTTACGCAAACGTTCTCTGCTTCCGGTTGGCTTCTGTGGTTACAAAACAGCTGAAAGTAGCAGTTTGAGTTGATAGCGAAGCTTAGGCCTCGTGCATACTTACCGGCGATGAGTTTTGCAGAGCGACGCGAAAGAATTTGAACTTCTCTGTGCTCGTCACATTGCTCATCGCTCTTCAAGGGAGCGCGACGGCGATCCGTCCACGACCAACGCTAAACACTGCGCGCGGCGCGAAAAAGTATGTCATGCCCGCGATGGGCGCGGGAAGCCATCGCGCATGCCGACGGCCACTGTTGTGGCGGCTGCGGCGGAGTTTTCCTTTGACTATTCGACCACTCGACCACGTGCGCCGTAAGGCCGGGGGCATACTTCCATCGCCGCGATGGCATCGCGGCGATGGAAGTATGCCCCCGGCCTTAGGCCCATAGTACACCCTCGCGACACTGTTCGTCCGCGGACGGTATGAGGGGCGGTCTTTATGTACGGATGGTCGCCGCGTCCGCGACGGCGACTGCCGCGTGCGCGATGAACTCCGCTGCGGTGGTGTGAGTTGTGCCTCATGACCTGCTGCAGTCGCTAGGTTTGAGTTGTTGATATCCCTTCCTGCTGTTGCAGGACCTGCGGGAAAACATGCCCTGGTTCAGAGATTGAGTTCGAGTTATAAAACCAGACAACGTTCTAATGCTCAATTTTATATGATGCTTCTTCAGGAAAAGCTGAAAATATGACACACTATCGCAGTGAAACTGACTTTGTATACACTTTCTAACACTTGATGTGCAAGTTTTGATGAAGGTCTAGATATCACCGACCGCTGAAGTCACCCAATTGCGACGTCTTTTGCCGCTCTTGCCGCGCTATTCGCCGCGTCCGCGGCGACCATTCGTACATAATGTCCCGCAGCCGGACGGTATACGTCAAATCGAGGCTCTCTGCGTCGCATTGGAGCGCGTTTTTTCGGATTCCGCGCGACGTATAACAGCCCCTCAACGTCCGTCGGCGGCGATTCGCGGACAGCGTACAGCGATTGACCAGGTGAGGGATCCCGACACGATTCCCGGCCGTGCGCGGACGATCCCGATATACGTATGCCATAGGCCTTAGAGAGAGAATGCTGAAGACAACTTGAAATATGGCGTGCGGCGGCGTAGGTGAAGAAGGCGCCTGCTCTCGTGCACCTCTCGAACAGAGGCTCTTGTTTCAAATCCCTGCGAAAGCCAAAAAACCCTTCACCCCTTCGCTGGAGGGTCTTAGTAGGTCGTTGTTTTCACTGTTTTCACGTGTGGCTTCGACATTGTAGATATTCGCGAGCAACTTCCTTCCCTGAAGGCGATATGTTATGAACACAAAACTGAATCTTTTAAAGTTCTGAAAACTGATTGTTCTTTATTAAAAATAAAGATTTCATGCTAGTTTCGAACCAATCACGACAATTTTCAAGGGTGTCAAGCACGTGACACATTTTATTATCTGAAAGAGCGACTTCTTAATCCGAAACCTACTCTGTAACATTTCGAGTGTTAATTGCTAATGGTATTTTTAGTGCCTTCCCTACAATGGTTCTTTAAAGCGCTCTTTGAATCAATGATAGGGTCGCAACAAAAGGATTGACTTGTTGCGGAAGCAATTTTCTCCCACCTCACAACATAAGAGAGTGTGAGTTTTCATATAAAATTTCAAGCCCTTGTTGTTATTCTGTAAAAAACAAAGCTCCTCTATAGGCGTCCTCTATAGGGATGATAAGACCACTTGCTGTTTGGTCGATCCTTGGCAAAAATTGAACCCTGGGACCACAACAATATGGCCTTTTTATTAACAGAAATAATAATAGAAGCTGCATTTCAGAAAGAAAAACCGCCTTCCTTTCTTCTTTCTGACGCACCGGTAGCTTTTCAGAGAATCAGAAAACGGAGAAGTTTGGTTTTCTGTTGCACAACAATCAAGGCTCACTTAATTTTATTGGGCGCGACTTCACTTCTGGTGCTGGTTCCTCAGATGGAAGAAGATTAATTCCATGACAGGTCAGCCCTTCGATTTGACTGGTCATCGATTTGAAGAGTGTAGGCGTCAGCATTAGTTGTTCACAATAGACCGTTATGTAGAGCATGAAATCTGAACATGAAACCGTGTCATGCACATGAAATCCTGAAAATTGGCTAAGCTCGAGCTCGTCGTGATTCATCCTGAAACAGCCTGCAGAACTTCAGAACCTCGAAGGATTCAGTGCTATGGTTACAATACAGGGTGTCTCAAGAAATGAATACACTGTTTGAAAGGTGATAACTTTGCTCGCAGTAAAGGTACTAAAGAAGTTAAGATCTCATATGGAAGCTTAAAAAATAGAAACATACTAACAACGTACAGAAACATACATACGAAGGGCATGGGATGCGCCATGTACTCACCTGAAATTTCGTTTAAATGCATGTTATAATTCCTTCACGAAGTAGCCGTTTCGATTGATTCGTGCTTCTTTTAGGGTTTGAAACTTAAAACACACACTATGATCTAAGGAAAATGCAAAGTATCCCAAAAAAGTGAAGGTAATGTTTGAAACGTTATAGCATTGCTGCTAGTGAAGCTTTTGAAGATCTTTGAGACTCATATGAAAGCACAGGGTAACGAGATCTCTGCAGTGTGTAAACGGTTAAGACTGCGCCATGTGCCCGCCTGAAATCTTGCATTTCAAACTCGATTTACTGTGCATGGGCTGAATGCCTCTTATACTCTTATTATTACTTGGCTACTGCTGTACTTCTTTAAACGTTATGCGTCACCCAGTGGCTGCAATTATGCCGATTAACCTCTCCATTCAGCTTGAATGTTGCTTCATCAGTCCACAGAGTGCGTCATGTAAAATGGGGCTCCTGCATCACATTTGAATCATACGATCAATAAGTTTTAAACGTTAAAAGATGCACAGCACAGGTTAATCTGACCGTGTAGTAACAAGATTTTAACAAGCATTCAGCCCATGCGCAATCAGTCGAGTCTAAAGTGCAAGGTTTCACGCGGGAGCATGGCGCAATCTTGACTGCTTACAAGCCACGGTAATCTCCTTACCCTGCGCTTTCATATGATTCTCAAACATCTCCAAATGCTTCACTAGCAGAAATACTAGAACGTTTCAAATACTACACGCATTTTTAGGACCGTGGGCAGACATAACTCCAACGCCGCGCGAACTCCCCTGGCGTCGCGCACGGTGCGCGGCGAAATTGGACGAGTTGTCGCGGTCCGATGCTTCCGACGCTAGAAATGTTTCCTACAGGGAGGCGTGCCGCCTTTGCCTTATTTCAACGTTTCTTGGAGATGGTATATGAATATGGTTTCAACAGGAGGATCAGCGACAGTTTATACAGGAATCTTGGTTATGTGAATGGTTTCTAGCGTCAGTATTTGCCATCTACAACTTCCTCGGTCAATTTTTACCCGAACGCTATGGAAAAAGGTCTCTATCACCCATTCTTGGATCAATTGTCCTACTGCAGACTGTTGCCTACCACATTCGGTGTGATTTTAAGTTCCTTGCTAGAAATGTGGTCTGGGAGCTCAAACACTGAGAGTATTTCGTGCTCCGGGGCTAACCATGCGTCACTAAGCGCACGTCCGCGTTTCAGCGCCGCGACGTCGCGTTGGAGTTAGGTCCTGGAGCCTTTTTAGGACACCCTGCACTTTCCGTAAGCCATAGTGTGCCTTTAAGTTTTAAACCTTGAAAGAAGCACAAATCAATCAAAATGACCACTTTCTAAAGGAAGTATAACATGTATTCAAGCGAAACACAAACAATTGAGTGTAAAATCATAATCTTACCTATATATAATCGGTTAATGTTACGTGTCCGTCACGGGGAGGGGGACTGAAGCCAACAGATGCCTACGACAGTGTGGCGTATGTCAGCCGGGTTTTATTTCAGCTTAAACATGGGCGATTGCTGGCGAACTTATAACTTGGCGGCGGATCACCCAAGTTCACGATATATTCAGCGGGCAGCGTCAGAGTATGAATGAGGACCAAGTGCGGAGCGTAGGGATTCAGAGACGTGTGAAGACCTCATCCAACGTGCTTAGGGATTCAGAAGACGAACACGTCGGCAGCCGTGCATGGCGAGCGTAGACGTGCCGGACACGTCGGCAACCGTGCCTGGGCATTTAGATGATCATCGACGGGAGGCGCTCACAGTAGGGGAGGCAATCGATATCGATCGATATTGTCGATTTTTTGTGTATGTCGTTCAAGCGGCCCGAAACTTCAGCCCTGGGGGTAATCGAGGTCGTTAAACACGAATTTGAAGTTTGTTTTTGAGGTATGTATCGATCACCATCAATCGATGTTGATCAAATTATAAATGGATGTCGTTCATTTTTTCTGTTTCTTTCTAACTTGCCGCAATCGACGCAGCTAAGGTGTTCTTCCTTCGGAAACCATGACATATGCTGCAGCTAAAATTGATTATGAGAAATTATTACTACGGCGAAGCCATTGAGAACCCGCATTGAAAGTATGAAGGTCTAAAAATTGGGAAAAGAAGATGGTCGGAGCGTTCTCTTCTGGGGGTTTGGGGGCGAATCCCTAACCACTCGTGACTGGTCTATATAACGCGCTAAGCGATGAGTCATACCATCGATCGGAGCCGCCGCATAAATTAGCCAAAAAATAAGGGAAAATCGAGAATGATGGTGGGGGGAATGTAGTAAAATTACGACACGAAAATAGCGAAAAATACCCAGATGTCTTCACTCTTCTGGGAACTTCGGCTCTGGGGCAATCGAGGCCGCTGAACACGAATCTGAAGTTCGCTTTTGATGTATCAATCACCATCAATCGATATTGATCACGCTACGCGGTGCAGGAAAGTAGCGGAAAATACCCAGACGCCTTCTACCTGCCTGGAAACTTCAGCCCTGGGGTAACCGTGGAATCTGAAGTTCGTTTTTGAAGTATCAATCGCCATCAGTCGATGTTGATCAAATTACTGGGCGCGAAAACAGCGGAGAATTCCTAGACGTCTACTACGTACCAGGGGATTCAGAAAACGTGTGGAATACGTCGCATGACGTGCCTGGAAACTCAAGGGACGTGCCAAAGACGTCGTTTAATGTGCCTGGAGACTCAGAAGGCGTGTCGAAGACGTCGTCCGCTAAGGGGGATCATTGAGAGGGACCAGTACCAGTAATAGGGACCGTTTCACTGAGGGAGGACCAGTCGTGAGGAACCTATAGATCGCCCTATCATACTATACACTGTATGTACTGCGAGCCTTTTGTACTCCTAGGTAGGGAAGAAGCTGTACAAGTAGAGCAGCTAGCTCGATGTGATTGTCCTTAGTTTAGTGATACTGCGACATTGCGAGAAGCGCGCAAGTGCGAGGCACGCCGATAGGCGTGACGGAGCACCTTATCCAAAATATAAGACGAGTGCATTTCGCCTCTTATATGTCATAAAATTTCTATTTCTTTAAGCTTTCAAAGGAGCTCTTAACTTCTTCAATACCTTTACTGTGAGCAAAGTTATCAGCTTTCAAACAGTGTATACAATTTTTAAGACAGCCTATTGGGGGGGGGGGGGGAGGCAAAGAAATGAACAAATTGAAAAAATTCTTTGTCTCTTCATAACTCATTTACAAATCAATGATGCTAAGGAATGTATTCGCCGTTAAGGTCAACGACCTTGCCGCCATCGATCAGCCAACTTCCTGATCCCATCCTTCCAGAACTGCTTAGGCCTGGTGCTGGTCCACTGCTCGTTATGGTTGTCAAGGTCTGCTTGGGTCTTTGTGTCCCTTCCGACCATGAAGCCCTATAGGCTCAAGAGGTAGTGGTAGTCGCATGGAGAGATGTCCGGCGAATACGGTGGGTGAGGCATGTGAACGTAGCCCAGCTGGGCAAGCTTATCCGTGGTCACTTGTTCCCGATGGAGTGCGGCGTTGTCGAAGAGGAGGACGTTCTTGATGAGCTGCGACCAGGGTCAAGCGTGGGGTTCGATTTTTGCTGAAAATTTATGATCCCCCTTCCGAAGCGGAATTCGTACGACTCCCTCCCTCCCTCCTTCTTCCACTGTTTTATTCTTTATATATCTTGACTTCTTCAAAGTTTTATTTGCATTTTGAACACTTTAATAGGTTCTTATTTTCAGGAGCGGCTTCGACACAATAGAACAATGAAAAGAGGTCACTGAACAATAATACTTTGATGTCAATAAAGCTGAATACTATTTTTCGACACTTTAAAATAAAGATTTTCTGATAGCAGTCTTCCAATCATCACTGTTTAATTTGTGCAGGTGTTTTTTTTTTCAGGACATCATGGACACGACGCATTTTTCTACCTGAAGGAGCGACGTCTGCATCTGAAATTGTGCTTTGAAATAGTATTATATAAAATTTTGAGTAACACCTTCTGATGACGAATTAAGTGCTTCTCCTGGATTTTTTTTTGAAGCGCTCATCGAATGGAGCGGCAAACGAACGATGGAATTCGATCAAAAAATAGAGCAAGTATGCTTTCTTAGCATTTAAAAATCTATTTTTAAGAAAGGGGTCTTCATGCGGGGCGGGGGGGGTTCGATTTTCGGTACGTGTTTTTGCGAAGTGGACCCGAAATCGTACCCCCCTGCCGCGCATGAAGATCCCTTTTTTGAAGATCGATTCTTACATGGTAGGAAAGCGCATTTCATCTAGTTTCAGGAAAAGTAGCGGGATTTTAAAACTTCTAAAAACTTACCGAATTATGAACCTTTTTGTGAACGTTCAATTTTATGCTCCGATGACGTTGGTGCAAAGTCGACCCGAGGTCGATTCAACCTGTTCTATTCAGAAAATCACGATTTTTTCACAGTGAATTAATCAGGATTTCAAGATTCTTGTGGCTTGATTTTATCCGTATGGGTGATATACTTCGGCTAAACATTAATATTTTCATGAAAAATGAGAATTTTGTATGCGATCCATTTTCAGCGGAGAGTCATCGCAGCGGAGAAGCTTAGTTTTTACTGTATTTTGAGCACGACTTGAAATTCTATATGGCGCAATTCCACTTTCTGTCGTCCTGTCCTTCAGAAGGCAGAAAAAATTTCCAGCGAGGAGTCCATCCATATTTCAATTGCGATCGATCATGTCAGAGAACGCAGTAGCCGCACGTAAACTGCCGTAACTCGGAGATTTTTTGGAGCTTCTGGAAAATTCATAAAGCTTTAGTAGATGTGTTTTCTATGCTTTAAAAAACAAGTTCTAAAAGTAACATCTTCCATGTGATTGGGTGTGACGATATTTTTTCGGTAAATTGCGACGTCTGATCATATAGAATATCGTTTCAGAGAAACATAGTTTTATCACTGTGTGTCAAATGGGCTTAAAATTTTATAGGGTACGATTTCACTTTCTGATGCTGTTTCCTGCAGGAGAGAAATTACTTTTCGAGCAAGTCCGTCCTTTGGTTGCCATTCCGTCATCGATTCGAAGAGCGCTTCAAAAATCTTGTAGGGAAATCACTTAGGTCGTCCTCAGTAATTAACACTTGAAATTTTATGGAGTGCAATTCTGGAAGTAGATGTCGCTCATCAGGCAGAAACTACCGTGTCCATGACGTCCTGGGAAAACCTGAAAAAATGAAAATCTCTCATTGACTCTAAATCTGCAGACAGGAAATCTTTATTTTTCACTGCACAGTAATCGGCGTTTAAAAAAATTTTGATATTCAATCCTATTTTTTTACTCCAGGAAACGCAAGTGCTTGTATATCTCCGCATTGTCGTCCTGAATTTGGAGAGAGTCCTCTGCCAAAACCGAGAGAGTACGACCCCCCCCCCCTTCGATTCCCGAACCTCAGGCTTGACCCTGGCTGCGACTGAATAGGTTCGAGTCGCAGGTCCATCTCTTCTATTTACCATGACCTTGGAGTCCATCGTCGTGCTTTTGGTAAACAGCTTCCAATATACCGGTCGATGGGCGCAGACCCAAATGCTCTGAAGGTGCTTCTCGCCGTGAACATCTCACCAAACAAAGGTCGGTAACGGGTCAACAGGCCTCACCCAGACTGGCTGCTTGGCATGGTTAAGGTAGAAGACGTACTTCTCATCCTGCGTTAAGATTGAGTCCAGGCTGCTCGGGGTTGGGAATCGGGAGAGATTAGCGCGACACAGGTCGACTCGTCAGGCTGGGGTTTCGGCATGCTTCTGGAAAGGGCGGAAGTGGTAACTTCCCAGATGGCTTTCAGTAAGTAGCATGCAAACATACAAATACGCTAAGACTGCACTCACGAGATATGTGGGCACGGCATGGAGAGTCTCATTACTTTTGCCCCCCCCCCCCTAATATATGTCTCCTTCTGCAGAATCCGAATCTCTACGATATTGAAGCCACACCTGGAAAGGACGTGTTTCTGAATGTCGAAGCTACACATCCGCTGGAATTATAACGCGTTCCAAACCGGGATTGAGCATCGCCGTCCTTCCCCTTTTCACCAACTTTTGAGCGGCTGAATGTTTAGGTAACGCAATCATAAGAAAAGGGATGCCGCTAAACTCGTCGGGATGGAGTTCCGGTTGTGCTCTTCCAATGTGCAAATGAAGCGTATGAGGCATCCTCCTTTCTGACGACCTCTACCCTCTAGCAATCGTACACGAAACACTTTACCATATAGCACTTCCCGGTTTCGAAGTGCTTAACCCAGGGGGTGCATGGTTTTTCATCCTCGTAATCGTCCAGCAAATTCGATGAGCAGAGTGCTGCCATAAAAAGTATCCTCCACATTCTCCACATTGTCTCTGAAATTTCAACGCGATGTGGCACAAGGCACTTCTTTAAAAGGGATAGAAGAGTGGCAAGAAAAATTTTCGTTTTAGCTAGCTCACACACACACACATACACACACACACACACACACAACAAACACACACACACACACACACACACTACTACTCCTCCTCCTCCTCTATAAATATAGCAGGATATTATTGCTGCCTTGTTGCGCTTGGAAACAATTGCGCTTGGAAACAAATTTTAATTTACTATTTTTCTTGAAAAATAAAATTTTTATAAAATTCCTACAAATTTCTGGACATCTGAACTAAGAACTAAAAAAGACGATTACACCACATTTTCCTTGAACAAAAAATGTTTTGAAATATTCATGAAATATTCGGAGAGTTTAACCCGTAAGAAGTTGGCTTCGATCTGGAAGACGTCCTCCTTGATTTCAGAAGCATCAAGATTCTAAAGAACAGTCCGAATTTGACATGAAATGGTACAATAATTTGCAGCATCCACGTAACTGATGTCGAAAAATAATCATACTATATCATAACGCGATTAGCGCTGAGTCATAAAATATTAGGTTGGTGCATAAGTTCTCGGACATTTGATCCCTCCTGAATTGAAAGCGCATTTTCCTGCCAAATTTCTCACATGTATCAACGCGTAAATGATCGATCGATAGGGAAAGGAAAGGGCTACAAAACTGTTCCTAACATTTACTTCTGCGCTGTTAACGTCAGGTATTACGGCTAAGCAATTCATCCCAACTGAGACGCATATTCGGCAGGTCATGTTGTTCCTGCATCAATCTGGCCTCAATGCCAACGAATCGTATCGTCGCCTGAAGGACTTTTACAACGAGAGTGCTCCTGCTTGAAGAACTGTGTACCAGTGGTTCTCGAAGTTTGCAGTTGGTGAATTCTCCGTTGAAGAAATGAACGAGAAGGGCGCCCGATGACACTGGATTTGGATGGCCTCCGAAGTAGAGCGGAAGCGAACCCATACCAAACCACTCGCGAACTATCAAGCACTCTTGGTGTTAGTCACTCAACAGTCGTTCGAGGATTGAAGTCGATTGGCAAGGCGCAAAAATTGGGTCGCTGGGTACCTCATGACTTGACACAACATGACATGGATCGCAGAGCCGATGTCGCTCTGTCTCTCCGTACCCACAGATGGCTGGACAACCTTGTCACTGGGGATGAGAAGTGGATACTCTACTCTAATTATCACCGTCGTGCACAGTGGGTTGACGCAACTGGAGAGGCAGAGGACGTTCCGAAACCCGACCTTCACGTGAAAAAGGTGATGCTATGCATTTGGTGGAGCGTTCTTGGCGTAGAATACTGGGAGCTGCTGGACGAAGAGATAACAGTGACGGCAGAGGTTTACGTCAACCAACTGAGGAAATTGAGGGCCCACCTTCAAACCACACGAGGAGAGCAAGTAAAGGTGTATTTTCAACACGACAACGCTAGACCGCATATTGCTAGAGCGACGGCGGCTGAGTTGGCGGACTACGGATGGACCCTTCTTCCACATCCACCTTACTTACCAGATCTCGCTCCTTCTGATTATCATTTGTTGCCAAGCCTTCAACGCTATTTGGACGGCCAGCAATTTAGGAACCGAGAGGATGTCAAGGAGGCACTGCTCACATTTTTCGAATCACAACCGGCCACGTTTTGGAGAAAAGGCATCCATGACTTACCAGCACGTTGGCGAAAGACAATTGGTGTAAAGAGTGGTTACTTCATTTGATATTGTTGTTCGTATGTTGTGATATTAAATATTTCACGCCCCAAATGTCCGAGAACTTATGTACCAACCTAATAGGAGGGAAAAATACGGGGGAAAGTCGGGGGGGGGAGGATGGCTTGAAGTAGGGCGGAAATTACGGGGTGAGAAAATAGTGGCAAATACACAGACGCCTTTTACTTGCTAGGGAACTGCAAGAAATCGTGGTCGCTGAACACCAGTCTGAAGCTCGTTATGAAGTATCGATTGCAATCAGACGATATTGATCAAATTATCGATTTTTGTGGATGCCGTTCAGGCGGTTCGAAACTTCCTGCCTGGGGGTAATCGAGGTCATACTATCATACTATATAATAATCCGTTATAGAATGAGTCATACTATCGATCGGCGAAAATAGGGGTGAAAATAGTGAGAGGGAAACTACGAGGCACGAAAGTAGCGAAAAACACAAAGACGACTTCTATGTGCCAGGGAATTCAGAAGACGTAACAAACACCTCGTCCAGGGCGCCTGGGATTCAGAAGGCGTAAGGAGACCAGTATGGGGACTAACAAGGGAACTGTCTCAACGGTACGGTGGA
This sequence comes from Heligmosomoides polygyrus bakeri, assembly GCA_947359475.1. Classification (NCBI taxonomy): domain Eukaryota; kingdom Metazoa; phylum Nematoda; class Chromadorea; order Rhabditida; family Heligmosomidae; genus Heligmosomoides; species Heligmosomoides polygyrus. The sequence goes on from OX375868.1 coordinate 7,702,063, forward strand.
GCGCCAAGAACGAGTACTATAGGGAGAATATCCGTCCTCCAAATAGTAACAGAACATGTTTTGTTTTTGCCGAATCCTTGAGGCAAACGAGTACGAGGGTGTTATGGTTAAGGGTCCGCAGTGACGAGTTTACCACGGCGCCAGGAACGTGTTTTGAGGCGTGGCTGGCGCAGTGATAGGGCGTGGCGTGGAGGGTTCGGTTCCCCAGGCACGTGAATCTCCTTTTTTTCGGAGTTTGCTGCGGTAAGATGTTCTGATTATTTATTCCTTGTAAACATTTCGTGATGCACCAACAATGGTATAACTATAACTGCGACATTTTGAGGAGACGATTTGGGTGCGTATATTGTCCTAGACAATGCCTGGCACTATTGTACTTTACGAACTCCAGAGGACGAGGAGAGGTCGAAAAAAAATTTCGCCCAAACTTCGCCTATGGGGGTTATTTGGGGTGCAGATCACGAATCTGACATCCGTTTTTCACGATTCGGTCGGAGACCACCCATACCGTTAACATTGGTGGTCCAGGCAGGGTAACCGATTTCGCTGAAATTTCGTCTAGGGGGTTATTTTGGGGTGCTGATCACGAATCTGACCTCCGTTTTGAAATTTCGATCGATTACGGTAGGTTACGGTACGTACCGGTGACTAAGGCTGTCGAGGTCATAATCACCGATTTCGCCCAAACTTCGCCTATGGGGGTTATTTTTGGTGCTGATCACGAATATGACATCAGTTTTTCGTTTTACGCTGGAGTACGATAGGTTACGGTAGGTGCGGGTACTAAGGCTGCCAAGCTCATGGTCACCGATTGCGAGCAATCAAATCCTTCTAACCAGGGAATGCCATCAGCTTCGCATGGAACTTCGGATTGAGACCTATCTCACGTGAAAGAGCTCGAGACGCTGATCACAGATATGTAGACCAAATTTGCTAAATGGATCTCCTAAGCGAGTTATGGCCGGCGAAAGCCGCGATGTCTTCCATGTGTTAGGCGCGCTCAATCAGCGTTGGGCGCAGTATTGCGCGAAAATCAGCGGTTCGGCTATCAGCGCCGTCAGCAGCGGCGGCGGCGCAGTGGTAGAGTGCTCGCTCCAAAGGTTTGGGTTCATTGGTTCGGTTCCCGCCGCTGGCGGGTTTTTTTTGCATTTTGTGATCTATCTTCGACGAGGACCTATAATCTCATTTTTAGCACATTTTTGAGCGAACGGCTAGTGGCAACTTGCATTTACGTCTAGTTGAAGACGGAAACGTGTTTCAGGTTGAATGTTTTATTCATGACGTGAAGCAAGTCAGAAATTCCAATCAAAACAAAATAAAAAGTAAAAATCAACAAAACTTAATAAACATAATCAATAAAAAGTAAAGGCACTAGTTAAAAGTTCCGACTCCACCGACACGACTTCGGTCGAAAAAAATTCTTTCGCTGAAACTTCGTCTAGGGGGGTTATTTGGGGTGCTGATCACGAGTCTGACATCCGTCTTTCACGATTCGGTCGGAGACCACGTCTATTTGAAGACGTTTATTTGAAGACGGAACACATTTCCGTCTTCAAATCGACGTAAATGCAAGTCGCCATTAGCCGTTCGCTCAAAAATGTGCTAAAAATGAGATTATAGGTCCTCGTCGAAGATAGATCACAAAATGCAAAGAACCCGTCAGCGGCGGGAACCGAACCAATGAACCCAACCCTTTAAAGCGAGAATAGTGTGCGCCACCACCACTGCGCCGCCACCGCTGCTGACGGCGCTGATAGCCGAACCGCTGATTTCCGCGCAATACTGCTCCCAACGCTGATTGAGCGCGTCTAACACATGGAAGACATCACAGCTTCCGCCGGCCATAAATCGCTCAGGAGATCCATTTAGCAATCTATCAGCGTCTCGAGCTCTTTCACGTAATATAGGTCTCAATCCGAAGTTCCATGGGAAGCTGACGGCATTCCCTGGCAAGCCATTCCTGGAAATCGGCTGCGTCCATGTTTAGCTTGAAGTCGCGCAGCTCCTCCTGGCGGCGATTAACAGTGCCTGGAGAGCCATGATGCTTAGATTGCTATCTCTCGATTAAGCCTTCGACTTCGTGATCAGCACCCCAAATAACCCCCATAGGCGAAGTTTGGGCGAAATCGGCGATTATGACCTCGACAGCCCTAGTCAACGGTACCTAACGGAACGGAAAAAAATTTCAACCTCTCCTCGTCCACTGGAGTCCGTAAAGTACAATAGTGCCCAATGCCTTGCTGCGGCCAGTCGATGAACAAGTTAGTGCTTTAAGTTCCCCGGACGAGTCTGGGGAGCAGTATTTATGCAGTCACGAAGTAGCTGATAAAACACTGCGGCCATGACAACATTGTTGTTTCTGCTATTCTCCTTCTCTTCATCTTACTTCGTCTTTCTTTCTATCTGTTCTCTTTGTAACTCATTTTATCCACATTGTACATAGTCTGCATGTCATTGTTCTGCTCCGTGTTTGAAGACTTGTACAGTTCGCAGTTATATTTTCGTTCGTGTCCTAATTTATGAGGAGTCTCATGTGATGCGTCCATCTCAGAAACAAACAATTTACCGACCTCCACGGATAAAAGGCCTTTTTTATCACGCGGAATATACGAACCAAGAACCTGGTATCCGGCGCACGTGACAGACAGCACCTCCTCCGACTGCGCTCCACGTTCCCATCCGTTGAATTCACCTCATGTATTCCACTTGTTGGAGAGAATTGCTAAGACCACTAGAATCAGATCGGAATAGACGCGTGGCGTATTTGCGCGCAATTAGTGCAGGAACACACTCGTTCGACGCGAATGCACATTTGGGCTGTGTCAGCCTCCACGTGTGCATTGGGGGGGGGGGGGAGGGGGGTGGCGTTCGTTTCCTACACGATCCCGCCCGCCGCCCACTTTCCGCCCTACCCGCGCCGCCCTATTTGGACAAGTTTGCGGCGCGCGAAACCGTCGTTGATTGGCTGATAGGAGGCGATTGGGAATTTTAAAGGATCAAACAATTCTCCTGATGTTGAAGAACTTTCTAGTGGATAATCGCGTTGTTGTCACAACATACCTCGTTAAGATGTTGTTGTACTTTTCGGAAAATGCGGACGACACCTTGGCACTGAGAAATGTGGCGGGACCTGAAGAAAGCCTTGGCGCTGCAGATGGGATGTCCTTTTCTTCAGATGTGGTGTACAGATTCTGACTCTTCTCTCAAGAGTGAAACCTGCTCAGGATAGAGCTGCCAGGTCAAGGGAAATGATCAGGAATGTGATGCCTACATGTGATGGCGGGGACCCGGACATCTCGTCCTCGGCGCGCCCTTTGCTCCGCCCTTTTTGAGGGCAGTGTAGGGCACGACCCCGCCCGTGGGCATTCGATCGATGCGCATCGGTCTCTTGTATGCCCGCGGTGGCCCTACTGCCAGACGGATCGTGGCGCAGTGGATAGGGCCGCCTCATGCGATGGCGGTCGGGGGTGCGGTTCTTCCGCGTCGCGGGATTTTTCCATTTCAACTGACTGATTGAGATTTGAGCGGTTTTGACGGCAGCACAATTTCCGGGTGTTTTGTGCGCATTCTCCTAGCTGTATGCGCTTCTGCAGAACCCGGACTCCCCCTGGGTGAGAAAAGCAGTTTCCACACCAATAGCTCGGATGGACCACACTCCGGAATCCCTTTCCTAGCCTTGTTCTGGGACACAGCTCTGAACTGCTCCTTGGCGAGGAAAGCAGTTTCCACACGGGCAGCTTGGATCGCACCCACTCTTCGAGCGCAGAACCCAGCTGCGCATCCCCTGAGCGACGAAAGCAGTTTCCACAAGAGCAGCTCGGATGGACCTCAAAATCTATTCCGATCTGCCTCCCCCAATCCGTATTGCACCTTGCACCTTGAATGAAGAAATAAGGTTTGCTGTTAAGCATTTGATTTACCACCACACTTAAACAGAGCAGTCATATTGATACAAGCGTGCTCGAATGCCAAAGTTGCGTCCCGACGCAAAAAAATCTATTCGGATCTGATTTTAGCGGCCATAGATCCACTCCGTGTTGGACCTTTTCTACTCGGAGAGGGTCATGCGGTGTTTTGCCTCTTCACCACATTCCTTTACCACTATCTAATACCTAATTATACGATGGCACTCACGCGAACGCAGGGATGTCATTCGTGCTATTTGGACGCAACTGTCACCTTAGCGCTGCCTCCCCTCCTTCTCGCTAGGACCGATCCCAGATTTGCTCAAAACTGCATATTTTACGTCATCTGTTAGAGTCCAAACCGTTTAGAAAGGATCTGCATAGATTATGAGAGCACTGGAAGCGATAATAGGGCAGACTCACCCCCTCGAAGCTAGTAGTTTCTCTCCATTCTCTGATGAAGTTGAAAGCCAGACATACCTGGAGCGCGTCTCGCTGTCGACGTCACTGCAAAAATTCGGCGAATGAGGCGTACTACCGGCACGGCGCCACGTGGGGCACATGGCGCCCGTGTCGGTTCGTGAACTGATGTGAATCACTGTTCTGACTGGCGGCCACACATATGTAGACCAGACGTTTGGCGGCCGACAGGCCGAATAGAACACCCAAATCGGCTAGTGATTGTCGAGATTAGCGGCAGTGAGAAAGTGACGACGAAAGAGGGACATTTTGAAAAATTAAAAAAGATTAGGTGTTTAACGGCATATAAACATATGTAAGACCGTTAATGAAGAGAGGGACCTTAGTGTTTGACACTATTGAAAAAAGAAACACATTTTTGATGGAAAAAGTGCAACGAAATTTCACTATGAAGCTCTGTTTGCCGCGGAATGAATTGCATGTATTTGCCTCACTTATCTCATAGAAGCCAAAAATGGCCTATCCGGACCATCGGATTATCCGGAAAATCGTCGTCCGATCCAATGTCTACTAAATACATAGCCACAACACTTTTTTGCCCAATTTGCTTGCAGAATTATCAGCAGACCTTTTACTGCAACGCTAAAAATATTAGGTTGTCCCATAAGTCCTTGCAGTTTTTTTCAACGATTCACTGCAGACTTCGCCGGCGGTATCTTGCATAGCACTGCATAGCGTTAAAAAGAGAATGATCTGCTCTATCAGAACCTGTATTGCATTTCTTTTTTCATCATGAAATTTGTCAATTTTTAGGTCGTTGAAGTGAAAAGTGAAAAAGTGAAAAAGTAGCCATTTGCTCACTTGTTCTCTCCGCTTAGGTTTGTGATTTTTTGCGCAGTTTTTTATAGAATTTGGAAGACAATGTTCTGTATTACAAGAATATGTGTTAGTGCTATTTGCTCATTTGTCCAATGGAGCGAAGAAGTACGCCGCATGCGACGAGAAACACGAGGAACTGTGGAAGGAGGAGACATTGAATCCGACCGGATAAAAAACCACTTCAGGGCTATCAAATATCTGGCAGCAATGGTAGTGCACTTCTATTCTTCCATAATTTCGCATATTTTATTAATTTGCTGGCGATTTCGGTTTCGTAGCTTGATCTGACATGTCCACCGCTAGTCGTAGATGGACGTGCAGTTGGCAACAACTGGTGAATATTCACTGTCCTCAGTGATGAACAGCGACGGTGGGCACGTAATTTGTGGCGTCGGCACCGTCTGAAAATAGGAACAACCGCCGTTCCTTCACAGTACCCGTATTTTTGTTTGTCATTTTTAGTGGCAGTAATGCTGCCAAATATATCTCAATCACTCTGCACCTATGGGCACAGAATTTCACGATTTCAGCATTATTTATTAAATAGTGTTATTTTCTAAGCACTAACCTACAGCTATTTATCTTTAATACGAGTTAGGAAAGTTTTGAAGTCTTTCGTCCAAAACCTCTGCATTCCATTTTTAATATTAATTAGCAAGCATAGCATTTGCAGAGTTTTTGCCTCTGATACATAGAGACTTCAAGAAGCGTAGTAAAGACCTGGCTAGTTGTCAGATCTCACACAAAGCGATGGTGAATAAACTCACAAAGCTATAGACTTTTCTTACGTAGGCCCGCTCATTGACTGCCAATGGAATAGACTTAGGCAGCTTATCAGCTGTGGTCTCAGCCCAGCAGCCCACGGCAATTTCTGAAAACATAACGCTGAAAAAGGTCAGGAAAGCCTTCAGCACTTCCATTGTCTCTCTGCTTCAGCTCCTGTTTAGGGCAGACCTAAAATTATTGGCCGATGTTAAATGATGAGACTTTCGTGTATATTCAAACAATGTCATAATTTGACTCTGCGAAAATGAGTTTGTGCCGATAAATATAAAGGATAAGAGATAAAAGATGGCGTTAGTCAAACCCTTTTGGGATGCGCCACGCCTTCTACTTCTGCGGCATTTCGTGTAGTCGATCTGAATGCGTGTTTGACCGTACAATGACTTGCAGCGGCCAGCCGATAGAAAAATCAGCATTATGTCCTTCCCAGACAAGTCTGCCAACAATTCACCTATCCAAAGGGCTGGAAGGCTTGGTTAGCCTGGCCGATAAATCCGAACCAGGAACCTGGTATCGTGTGCAAACGACAGCCAGCACCTCTTCGTACAGCGCTCCACGCGCCCAAAAATACAAATTTGTGCTTATTGTACCATATGCATTTGAATTTTATTGAATTTGGCGTGGAGCGCAGTCGGAGGAGACGCCGGTGCCTACACCCGATACCAGGTTCTTGGTTCGGATATCCCGCCCAGGCCAACCAAGCCTTCCAACCCTCCAAGGTTTGTGGGTTGGTACCAGACGTGTCTGGGAAGAATAAGGTGCTGACTTGTCCATCGGCTGGCCACCGCAAGCCATTGTATGACCAAATACGCATTCAACTCGCCTCCACGACATCCTGTATGTAGAAGTAGAATGCGTGGCGCATCTCAAAGGGATTGAGTAGCGCCGTCCTTTGTCCTTCATCCTTACCCTTATTTTTGACGGTGTGAGGTCTTTATGCTAGTAGCGTCGAGCTTACAATTATGGGTCCAATTTAAAGTGGAACTGGTATAGACATATTTGATTTTAAAAAGGGCACACATTTTAATCTGAAAACGGACACTTTTCGAAATAAAACTAACATATTGCAAATCAAGATTTTGCAAACAAAATTTAACGAAATTTTTAAACGAAAAACTTTCGTTAAATTTCCGGTAAATCGTTAAAATTCGTTAAAAAGTACAATTAACTGCAAATCATTGTTTTAAGTGAAAAAGTCAAGGAAAACCTAATACGTTTCAGCTTCAAGAGGTCAACAGCTGAAGTTCAAGGAATGGAGGGCAACACTGCGAAGTAGAAGAAACAATTCATCATCATCAAACAGACAAGAATAAATAAGCCTTCAGCAACAAATTAACTACAGGGTGAGAATAGAAGAGGTATGGAATTGTCATGCAAGATGATCACCGACAAGGCATCTTAAAATGTGCGATCGGGCAAAACCCGGAGTTCCCCTTTCTTAGTTCTTTGCGAAGACTGTTGAGTGACTGTTCTACGAGCATATACAATCTCCATGCGGGCATCTCCCACTAATTACAGAAAGATTCAATAAAGATGCAAGTAAAAGCCTATCAGTGGAATGTTAACACGTTGTCGAACGCAAGATTTTCGCGTGCCTGTTGTGTGGGACCAATCCATTTTTTGCAACGTCGAGACCGTGACACGACATCGTGTCACACGTTCGTACACTGCCGAAAAGTTGCGATACGTCGTCAACGTGTTAACGTTCAGAAAAAGCAGCTTCCCTAAATTTTGTTATTAGTGTGTTTCTTAAATCGTTTAAAATACGTCCAGCGAGCGAAAACATTCTCTCCGTCAGGACTGTTCCAGGTGGCGGGCAAAACCATTCTGTGATAAGCAACGCCAGATGAGGATAGGCATATCTTACGAGGAGGTCAGACCAGTATCTGTGGATTCGTTGGCGTGCTTGGGGGCTCGGCGAAGAAATTTCTAGGTCTAAAATGCATCAAAGGATAGAAGGATAAAGGACGGCATCACTCAATCACTATCCCCGCCACGCATTCTATTAATACTTCTACGGGATGTCGGTCGTGGAGGCGATTTGAATGCGTATTTTGTCATGCAATGACATGTGGTGGTCAGCCGATGAACAAGAGACAAATCTGCTACCAATTCACCCCGGAGGGATGGAAGACTCGGTTGGCCTGGGCGGGGAATCCGAACCAGGAAGCTGGTATCGGGGTGCGCGACAGTCGGCATCTTCTCCGACTGCGCTACACGCGCCCAAAAGCATTTTTTTAAACTTTAAAAATTCAAGGCAATTTCATGAAAACATTTAAATGTTCTTGCTGATTTCAATAGTTTTTTTAGTTAGTTTTTTTTTAAAAGACCTAATAGGGAGGATGAGACCTGCAACATTAGAGAATATTAAGGGCAAATGTGATAAACTCACGGGGAAAAAAGTCCGTTAAAAATTCCATTAAATTTGTAAAAATTTCCGTTAAGTCGCCAGATTTCAGCGAAAAATTTCGTTAACTCGTTTAATTCGTTAAATCTTTAACCGTTAAATGTGCACCCCTGAACCAGACAGACGTAGGCGGTCTAAATATTAGAGAGAAACTGAAATGCTACAGACCTTTTCCACAATCAGTGTAATTCAGCTCCACGAGACGACCATTTTGGACCCTACAATGAACTTATGTGAAAAAACAGGAACGTGAGATTCGATTCCATAGTTTGCTGCTTTAAAAAAAAACGCGATCGGTCTTCAGTTTGGTGGTGGTGCAGTGCAAGTACGGTTTAAACCTTTCCTGCATCCTCACTGTCCAGCTTCTTCTGATAACCACCGGGCCATAAGTACACGCGGATTTAGCGCTGGTATTGCAACACTTAAAGCATTCATTATGAGCGATCTTGGATCGTCAAGGATTCCCACATCTCTCATCTACTCCACTCGGTCCACAGTCTCAAGTTTGTATATTTTGCATGAATCCCCTTGATGCGTATTTAGGAGGGAGCATGAGCAAGACTGGATTGGTTTCCTTATTTGTTTTATCTTCATGGGGACGGGATTGAAGGGTAAGCGGTAGCATTATCAATCTCTTTTGGAATACGCCACGCAGTCTGCTTCCCGTTGATATTGCGGAGGCAATTTGAGTATGCGCTTAGCCTGCACAATTACATGCGGTGGCCAGCTGATGACCAAGTCAGCGCTTTATTTTTCCCAGACAAATCTTGTACCAAATCACCGACCCAAGTGTTACGATTACTTCTGTGCCGAACGAGGTTGTAAGGTGGATCAGTATTTATTGAGTCATCATCTGTCGACTAACTGCGGCAGCGCCGTCGCTCCGCACAAGCGGTGGATCAGCGGGCCTCCGAAGACAATGAACGGGTCGAAACGTTAGGCCGCTCAATAAATACTGATCCACCTTAAGACCTCGTTCGGCACAGAAGTAATCGTAACATCTAGACAATGCCGAGGTTTTACGAAGAGAGAACTTGGAGATTACCGACCCAAGTATTTTTTTTGGGCTGGAAGGGAAATCCGAACTAAGAACCTGCTACTAGTTACATGCAACAGGCGGCACCTCCTTCAATCAAATCTTGCTGGAGGCAAGCGACAGCGGCAAGTGGCAGAGTGGCAGGTGTGGACCACCTCCCGCTCCGTCGTCGCCAACATACTGCCGCAAAAGTGTGCGGATGACCCGCGGCACCGCTCGCCGCTGTTCGCCGCCGGCGGCAAGCTCTGCGTCCCCGCCCTATGGTTTAGAACAGGAGTGCCGCTTTGCCGCAAAAGTGTGCGGAGACTTTAGGCCTCATTTATACTTCCGACCCCGAGAGCGTGACGGTATCTAAAGTGGCCAAATTGATCGATCGCGTCGCTTAAATAATGTGGCCACTGTATGTGGCACACAGCGTCGAAGTATAAACGGGGCCTTTGTGGGTAAGAAGGCTCCAGGACCTAACTCCAACGCGACGTCGCGCGCTAGCCGCGTGCAACGTCGCGGCGCTGGAAAGGGGACGTGCGCTCGGTGACGCATGGTTAGCTGTGGATGGCAAATGCTGTCGCTATCCACATGACCAGGATTCCTGTATAAACTGTCGTTGATCGTCCTATTGAATCCACATTCATATACCATCTCCAAGAAACATTGGGATAAGGCAAAACTCGCGTCTAAAGCGACATGGTAGTGACGAGTTTTCCGGGGCGGGTTGGACGAGTTTTCGCACAGTATGCAGGCGATCGTCGCGGGACCGACTGGCGGCTGCCATGCGGTCGCGGCCAACCAAGGCCTCGTCGGGCTGAACTGTTCCGTGACTCGATCAAGGGTGGGAACACAATACAAGGTTTACACACATATAAGACCTTCCATCTCGGGAGGTAACACCAAGTGTACCTATGGTCCTTAGGCTCCACCAAGAGAAGGATAATAGTTTTAAGTGCGGATTAAAAGCGGTAGGACACTTCTGCTAAAACCATTTTCCGACGTTCTTAAGTTCTTTTGTTTATATTCCTTTGTTGTTTTTGGACTTGCAGACGGAAACGAAAAAACCTTCATCAATAAACGATTATAGCATGCTTTATTCCAATCCGAAGAAGATTTTACTGCAGTGCTCCTTGCAGCTGCCACGTTGTGGGTGATGCCAGCGCAGAAGGAAAGAGTTAGCCACAGAAGGTTTCAAACGTTGCTTCGGAGCGCAAAAGACCAAATCCACTGTTATTTAGATAGGCATTAGATAGGCTATTTAATTTTCAGCTGCTCTTGTAAGCTTGGAACCAAGTTGTGGGCAGCCTCAGGCAATCGAGATTTCTGCTTTAAAATAGAGAACTATTGGTATCTGGTAGTTAGGGGAAGGGTCACCATAGCATACCGTGGGGTGCGGGAGTGGCGCTATGGTAGTTAGGGGAGGGGTCACCGTGGGGTGCGGGAGTGGAGTAGCTACATACAGCCAATGTAAATGCAGTCTTATCTCTAATTTTCGATTACAGGTCCGTATTTTGTCTGCTTCCGTATTGGGCGAGGGAAGGAGCTCCAGGATGTAGGCAATTTTAACACGGGTGCGTCACTCCAGCCACATCCTGGAGTCCCTTCCCCTGCTTAAATCAAGAGCATAGAACATAGCTATAGCATTGTTTGTTTGTTTTCTCATTATAGTTTGCCATCATTTCTTTTTGTTCGTGTTAGTGACACTTTTTATAAGGTGACCCCCCCCCCCACAAATACCATAGCGGCATAGTTCGTTATAGCAGACTAAGAAAATCGTTCAACATCTACTGCAGAACTCCGCTTAAATTGAATTTCCACCATCAATGAACAATGTGGACAGGTGTATGGATCAGTTCTTCAAAACAAATATAACATGTGAGCCATAGTCAATTCTCTAGTGGAAGCGAAAACAGAAGCTCATGCCCATCCCAACAGTGCAAACGTTTGCAAACATTTTTAGGGAATTGAGGGTTTTCTATTCCTTCCAGCTCCATGATTGTAGTTACTGCTCATTCCTAGCATTCGTCTCCTTTCCAATTCAACCTACATAGATTCCTGCTGAGTACAGAAGCTTACGCTCGCTCGTTGGTTTCTTGATGATTGATTGGAGTGGTTGGGTCCCGCAACGATGGTCTGCATCCTGTGCGAAAACTCGTCCAACCCGCCCCGGAAAACTCGTCACTACCATGTCGCTTTAGACGCGAGTTAAGGCAAAGGCATGTCCCTGTAAGAGCCGTTTGTAGCCGTCGGAAGCATCGGACCGCGACAACTGGTCCAATTTCGTCGCGCACCGTGCGCGACTCCAGGGGGTTTGCGCGGCGTTGGAGTTATGTCTGCCCCCGGAGTAAGAAGAGGTGATAGCTAAAAAGAAGGCACTTACTCTTTTCCGGAAGCCAAACGGAAAACATGGTACCAACGAAGTTCTTTCGCATGCTTCTGAAATTAAAGAAAGCACTGTAAATCAGCTGCGAATAGATGGAGTAGTAGAATGTGGTATAAAGATTCAAATACTCGATAAGAGGATTTGCCGTGGATATTACGTAAAAATATCCAACGTGCAATTCAAAAAATCTTCCTGCTCGCAGCGTACTATGGCCACGTCATCAGCGCACGATGACTTAAAGTCACCATCCTCACAGATGATGGTGAATGGAATCCTAGTGAGGAGATGTTGCTCATATGGACCTCACCCTGGAGTTCTTTCCCTTGCCTAATCCTGCAGAACCCAAACGTGTAATTGAGGTGAGTTGAGCGAGCACAGCTCCTCTGTGAATTTCCCCGACTCGTCCATACACTTGCAACTGGAGAAAACCAGCTCCGCTGAGGGCGTAGCCACTTCAATCAGTGCTGTGGAGTAGGAGTTGAGAATTCTATTTTTTTTCGATTTCTTGCTCCATGGTGGCCAGCTGGGTCGGTCTTCTTGCGCTGGCGGAATATCGGTGAGATAGCTCGCTCGACTTGGGTTCTCTGCAAACTCTCGGGGACTGGTTGATACTGACCAAAGAGGGGGATACGATGTTTGTGACCCAAACAGCTTCACAGACGGGAAAATTTCGAGCTTCTTCCAGGCTTTGAAGAAGACGAGTTAGTCGAAACGTCGGCCGTAGTAATAAATAATTTTATAACAACCCTGGGAGGCACAGAAGAATAGTCAATAATAAGAACAATCTTCAGGTTTCAAGAACGTCGAACTTGAAGAGTACTGGTTGCATTATGACGGGAGTCACTTAAGATGTAAAATTTCTCTTCGGACTTTGGTCTAGAGGTAAATCAACGGTTTTCGAAGAAAAAAGACTGTAAATTCGAGACCCTTCTTTTATCCAGAGGCGCTGCAAGGGCGGTGGAGGAGTCTTTATAACCAAAAGAGGTTCCACGCAGCTTTTCAAAAGAAGACGATAACGCATATGCGGGAATCAACTATGAAATAGAGGAGTCGCGCGAGCTGAAAGTCCCAGATCAGCCTCTACCTAACTTACAAAGGCGAAAGAACAAGGTTCTTGCCTTTGATGAATGCGTGGACGGAACGATTAACCATTCCTCTTGCGTCTTCTCTGTTAGGGAAGAGATGATTCTGAACATGAACAAGAGTGATATAACCAGGATCAGGAAACAGAGAATCTTCGGCAGTAGAATCGCGGCATACACTGGAATAGGTAGCCTGTCCTTAGTGTTGTTATAAATCCAAGTGCTCGGAGTACCTTGTGGGCTGACTGATGAAGTGGTGTAGCTATTTCTTTCCGCAACACGTTGAGGAGGAATTGCTGAAAAAGTTTACAAAATCTTTATGGAAGCCTGAGAGATGAAAGTTGCTGGAGTAGATTCACTATTCTTGGAACGCGCTAAGTTCTCTTTCTACCTTACAAGGAAACGTTCCCAACTCAAGGTGGGCTTTTGCGATACTATTTTGGCAGGATGTAAAGACCTGTGAGCGGAGTCCAGAACCACAGTTAGTTTTTGCTGGACGCTTTTTTAAGGCCTGAAAAGGAGGTCTGAAAGCGTGCGCGCAACTACCATCAACCCCTACGACACTGCACAAGGTGTGCATCGGCGGCGCAGCTGGTAGGAGGGACGCCTCATAGGCGCACACCGAAGGGGTTTCAAGTTCGAGTCCGCGTACTGTCGGAATTTTTGTACATATTAGTTTGTTGTTATAACGCTTTCTCAGGAGTCCATTTTAGACCACCAATGCTTACAAATCAAGAAGGCTGTCTATTTGCGCCTTCATAAGTGCTAGCTTTTCAACAATGTCCATCTGCACCACCACCATATCATACCATATCACCAATAATACCGTAACTGCACACAAGTACGCGTGCCTTACGGGTGAATATTATGAACCCGGGCCATATCGGTCCATGAGTGCTAAAATATCGTTCTCACCTGAACGTGTTGTCGGCCGACTACTTTCCATCTTCACACTGGATTTCACATTCCCGGCAAGGAGAGAGATTGCAGTTGCGGATTCCATAAAATGACTCCTCCTGGACGCCATATATTGAGATTTCGACTGTCAGGAAGAACAGGCGGTTCAAGTTATAGCTAGTATAATGAAAAAGGGACCTTTCTATGTCTGTCATACGTGTGGGTGGCAGCTCTAGGTACGTCGATGTTCACACAGCACCTTTTTCTACACCAACGGATTGCGCATTCAACGAAGAAGAAGTGCTCATTCCTCGTCAGAGAGAATACTGTTCCTCAGTGGCTTTGTAAGATGCTGCTGATGTGACAAGCGCTTGCGTTTCACTTGTTTCATAGATTTGTACCAAAGCTGTTGACTAAAATGGAAGACAAAACAGGGCTTTTTATTTCCAGAGAAATGATATGGTGCAGATAGACATTGTTGGAAAACTAGCACACATAAATGCGCAAATAGACAGCCTTGGTTTGTTGTAAGCACTGATGGTCTAAAATTGACTCGTGTGAGCATGAGAAAGCATAATAACAACAAACTAGTATATGCAAAAATGTCGGCAGTACGCGGACCCGAACTTTAAACCCCCCCCCCGGTGTGGTCCCATGAGGCGTCCCTCCCACCAACTGCGCCGCCGAGGCACACCTCGTGCGGTGTCGTAGGGGTTGATGATATTTGCGCGCACGCTTCCAGACTCCTTTTCAAGTCTTTATAAAGGCGTTCAGCAAAAACCGGCAGTGGTTCTGGGCTCCGCTCAGAGGGCCCTACATCCTGCCAAATAGCATCGTAATAGCTCACCTTGAGTTAAGAACCTTTCCTTGTTAGTGAATGAGGGTTCTGAAACATATTCGTGTCCTACTATGACTAGAAATGTACGGCGCAGAGTGTTGGCCTGCGTCTGCACACCGATTTGATTCAGTTCATCGAGCCGAAGATCTTATATCATAGTGTGGCATTGGTGGGTAAAGCTCTTCTCCACTGCGATTGATCCTTCAGGTGATACTCGATTCAATGCACTCGAGCATCGGAGTTTTTTGGTGAATTTGGACATTGTATAGACGACAGGCTTAATATTTTTCAAACAGTAGAATTTCCACCTTCGAAGAAATAAGGACCACGAAGTTGGCTGATCAAAGAAACGTAGATCCACAATTATACCTTCTCTATCAAGCTATTTTCTTACAGTGACAATCTCCTTACTTGAAGTTTATAGCGGTATGCAGCTCCACGAGAAGTGGAGACAAAAACAAGCGATTTTTTCGTAAAAAACACAATGTCGAATGCGTTTACCGCTTGCGCAGAACAACGGCTTCTTCCTTCCATATCTGTCGCACTTGTTCTGTAACGTTGGAAACTACAGCGCAGCTAAGCTATGTACGTCACCGATAGCGGCATAAAATGTGTACAATTTTCACTTCAAACTGGACACTTTTCAAATCAAATTCGACAATTGTCAGATAACAGTGAACCATCAAATCGAGCTTTCCGAGATTAAATTTTACGCTCTCAATAAAGGTTAGAATAATGTATTAATTTACTATGACCTTCATGGGTAATTTTCAACTCACCTGTCTCAATCTTCTTCAGGGTTGTCCAGCTTCGTTGCGTGGTTCACTCTTCTGGTGCTGTGCCACCTTTGCCGATATCGTGCTTCATCACGGTAGACGCCACTTACTTTCATGTCCATTTGTAACGTATCGGACCAGCGCTGCTTCGGGCGTCCTCTGGGCCGCTTTCTTGACAACTCAAACTCAAGGTCTATCTTGCGGACGCTGTCTTCTTTCCCACAAAGAACGGCGCCGTACCATCGCAGGCGAGCTTCACGCATCCTATCAGCTATCGGCGCGACACCGAACTTCTGCCGAATGGCATCGTTTCGGATGCTATCCATGCTAGTGAGTCCAGCCGTCCAGCGCAGCATCTTCGTCTCCATGACGTTGAGGCGTGTTTCAGCTTCCTTGGTCGCAGGCCAACACTCAGTGCCGGGCATTGCTACTGGTCGGACGACTGCTTTGTAGATCTTTGACTTCAAGCCTCAGGTATCTTCTTATCACGGAGTGCACCTGTCACTGAGCGCCATTTGGACCAAGCTGCACTCACGCGGGAGTTCACTTCAACCATCAGCTTGCCATCTGACGCTATTGCTGTAATGCGTGGAAGCTCGATGTCATTAGCGTTGATGTAGCTGGACCCAGTAACGTGCGTCGGTAGATACTTGGTCTTCTTGACGTCCAGTTGGAGTCCAAACCGCTCCAAGCGATCACACCGAGCCTGCACCTGCCGCTATGCTGCGTTGTCGCAAGGCGTACCAAGTAACCTCATGCGGTACGCAATCGAAGGCCTTCTCTAAGTCGAGGAAGGCGATATGCACCGACTTCTGTTTCTCGCGATGCTTCTCCACCAGGAGGCGGGCGGCGTGTATAGCATCAATGGTCCCACAACCAGTCACAAAGCCGCACTGGTTGTCGGAGAGCTTGACGATTTCGCGAATTCGTCTATCGAGGATCGCTCGAAGATCTTCATGCTGTGCGAATCGGACGGTAATTGGAGCAGCCTACAGAACTACTCTTTTTCTTCCAAACTGGATGCGTCGTATTCTTGTGCCAATACTCCGGTATCCTTTTCTCCTTCACTTTCCTCACTTTCTCCTTATCGGCCTGAGCTGATACAGAGATACAGAGATACAGATACGACAGCCGATGTACCGATACCGGCCGGAACGGTTGATGAATCTGGGCCCCAGTTTGACTTGAAAAGTGTTCAATTTGACATGGAAATGGTATCCATTTTGAACGTTGTCTGGTAGTACCTGATTGCCAAGCGGGGCATAGCCAGGACGAGCTGAAGCTTCACCGGAGAGCGTTCTCAAGGGTGTACTGAAAGCGTTTTTTGAGAGAAACTGTCACGGCTGATGGAGCAAAGTAAGGGCGTATGTCCCGGCTGGTTTCTACAGCTACTTTTACATCCGCTGCTTAATCAATCGATGTAGGAAATAGTTATAAATCAGGGCTATAGATACGATCACAATGAGCTAGCCCTAGAGAGGACCTTGGTTCAATCCCAATGGGGGCCACTTCATACTCACGTCCAAACACCACGTAGAGATGAATACTTGCAACACAACATGCCTATCTGAACCCCTACTGTGGCTATTGCAGTCTTCTTCCTGAAATAAAGAGGAAATTTAGACGAAAAAACGTCGGACGAAAAGACCAAGAAAAGGCGCGTCGACAGGTTCACCGTGGCGATCCCTCGTTGGGATTGAACCAGGACCTTTTTGTGCCCCTTTCTTTCCAGGATGACTACCCTTATTAGCATTGTTTCACTCTACTACCGGTGCCCAACCCCACCCCCCCCCCCCCACCCCACTTTCCGACTGCCATCGATTCCTGGGAATTGCTAACCTACCAGACCACTAGAGCCAGAGGCCGGATTCATCAACGACTTACAGCAATTTAAGAAAGAAAATACAGCCGAAATCCGTGATAGCGCGGCTTATATAGGATATTATTATTATTTATTTATTTATTATATGGCTAAAATCCATGTGAAGAACAATATAATTAGAAACAGTATACAATGACATACACATGACATTGGCTAACGATCCAGACCAAGTGTAATAGAATTATTAGAAAGTATACGCGATAACAAACACCCGGAGAATGAAGAATAAAAAGGAGAACAGACCAAGAGGGGATCTGCAACAAGACCTCGTTATGTCCTAGAATTATTTATGAATCGACTTGCATTCGTAATAAATCGCTTCAGCTTGTACGGAATAACTGAGTTTTTGGCAAGTTTCATATAATCCGAACCTGCTCTATTGACAAAAAAAATATGTCGAATTGAAGATTTTGCAGTGCTTAGTGAAAGCTTCTCTCCTCCACCACAGTTCTAGATGGTCTTACCATGAAGAAATCACGTTTATCAAGTCCACAGAAACCATGGAGAATTTTGTGTACCATTACGAGGTCGTATATTCTTCGTCTGTATGAAAGTGTCTGTAGCCCAAGTTGTTTGTTTCTTGTATCACTGCTGGGAATAGCATGGTAATCAAAGCCACATTTCCTAATAAATAGTTTTCTAGTGAAGCTATTTTGGACTTTTTCAAGTCGAAGTATATTCTTCTTCTTAACTGGGTAAAAAATTGTTGTTCCATACTCAAGTATCGGCCTAACGTAAGTCTTATAAGCTTTGACAAGGACAGATGGGTTTTTTGAGGAAAGACTTCTGGTAGATATGGTGACCCATAAGCTGCGTTATCAGGTATTTCGGCTGTATTTTCTTTCTTAAATTGCTGTAAGTCGTTAATGAGTCCGGCCACAGATCGGAATAGATGCACGGCATAGGAACGCGCAATTGGAGCTGGAGCAGACTTGGTGCAATCCTAGTTGGCGCTGGCCACTCTTAAGCGATTTCCCGACAAAACGAAAAACAATAAATGGGCTACAACATGTGTGAATGACATGTTGTAGCCCATTTATTGTTTGAGGCGTAGGTGAATTACGGCAACCTGTTGCCTAGACACTCAATTTCCGAGTTCCTAGCCGGGAGAGAGCAAGCTAAAATGGGCCATTCTCGGTGCAATTCTAGCAAAGGAGAACTTCTTGCTAGATTTGCACAGAGAGCAGATCATCTTCAAGCAGCTAAAACAGATAAAATCAGTAAAATAAAATAAAAATGGGCCCAGACTCCATCAATCTACGTTTTGAACACAGGCAAGACAGTGCACTTCACGTTTTAATCATTTGCAAACCTCCCCTCGTAGTTCACAAATGTCGTGTTTTACCATGCTTTCTGTATTTTGACTTCGTTAGTGCAGTTGTCTCCTTAAGAACGAGTAAGTTCAGTATATTTCAATACTGCACACATTCAGTTCTTATGAAATCGTTTAAGAGTGGTCACCACCAACTAGGATTGCACCCAGACTTGTTCGACGCGAATGCACGTGTGGGCCGCGTCGGCGTCCAGGTGGGCATTGGATCGATGAACACCGGTTTCTTGTACGCCGGTGATGGCGCCCTCCCACCCGGATCGTGGCGCAGTGGATGTTGTCGTTGATTCATGCGAAGTAGGTTGGAGGCTCGGCTCTCCTGGCAAACAGGGTTTTTGTATTTCAACTGGCTGGTTGCGATTTGAGGGGTTTTGACGCCTACAGAAATTTCTGGTGTTTTGCGCACATTTTTCCGCTGTGTGCGCTTCTGCCAGCTGCAGACTTTCTCTGGGCGAGGAAAGCACTTTCCACACGAGCAGCTTGGATGGACCATACTCAGGAGTCCCTTCCCTAGCCTGGTTCTGCGCTCTTTGAGCGACCCAGCTACGCACTTCCTGGCTAAGCAGTTTTAGTGCTCTCGGAGTCATCAAATGGAGATACGCGTGCCTCAGTGTTAAGCGCTCGCGTAAAAGAACCATGCTCCAAGTTTCGCGCTTGAAATCTATTCCGACTTGGTTTACCTTTTTTTAGTGGCTATAGATCCGCTCTTGAATTCCTTATCCAAATAACACTTCCATATGAGGAAGCAAGAAACTCACTCTCCAACTGTTGGATCCGTTTGAACCATTTCTTGTCTGCGTTCTATGTACACTCTAGAGTTCGCAATTGCTCCTTTAAAAGAACTAACTCCTTGATAAGATTTTTGCGGATTTTAACTGAAAATTTCGTAGAGCTGAGTCATTTGTGACAAATTTACAGTACCGCCGCTAAACATTCAACCAAATGGCGTTTGCGACGCAAACACGCGTTTTTTGCGTCGCTTCATGATAACTTTTTTTCAAAGTGAAGATTTCCTCATAAAAATTTGCAGCGGCTTTTACAATTATCTATTCTATCATATGGCATGCGTCACTTTCGATTGGGAGGAAACCTGAAATCCAGTATTAAACTAAGGCAGCCGTTTAATTACCTTGACCCGACCCATAATCGCCGTCGAGTCTCGCTTAATTATGTCCCTGGGCAGAAGTAGTTTTTGCCATTTGAATTTTGAAAGCTCCAAAACTAAATTAAAACATATGTTACTATGTTCACTGGCTTTCCCACGTTTTAGCGACCTATATGACACCAAATTTGCCTATGAAATGTTCACTCCACGACCTCAACTCAGAATGGGTTGGTAGAATCTCCCATTTTGTAGGAGATATTTCCGCAGTACTGTTGCTACACAAACTCTAGTGATCGTGCGCTTTGCCATTCTTGATGCGCACTTTGCCATCCGACGAATACAGCTTATCATGGGTAAGGAAACCCTATTTGTCACTACCCAAACTTATGAATTATCGAACTCCACGTCGCAATGACGCGAGCAGCAAAATTAGAAGTGACGATCTATGCCACGAGTTCATGCACCACTACGAATATGGGGTTAGTGTGTCCAGCACTGGGTGAAGTCTCTCTGCAGTAAGTGCTGCGACGCTAGCGGTTCGTGCTTGGTAGAACTAACGCGTTAAAAGTGCGACTTTCTCCAAAGACGTGGTGGACATTTTGCATAATTTTTTGCCCAAATTTCGCAAACCGATTTCTTATATACAATAGAGGGTATCTCTGTTGTTTTTAAGAAAATCTTTCCAACTTGCCTAATAGGGCTGTTTAATGATCGACTAAGCATCGGAGCCGATGCAGCAACCAGGGACGTTAACTGTTCTGACCTCGCATCTGCCCTTAGGAGACTTGGCACTTGGCAGAACTTCGCCCTAGGCGAAGAAGTAGTGAGCGCTCCTCCTCCACTGCACGAAACAATCTATTCAGTTATAATAGTTAGTCTTTACGGGGGCTTATTTGGGGTGCCGAAGACGATGACGAAGTCCATTTGGCCGATTACGGCAGGAGACCACCCATAGCAATAACTGAGAGTGATCGGTGATCCTGACCCGACCATCCTCAAAAGAAAAGTAACCTACCAAGATCGGCGGAATTTTCAAAACCCGATGTCGGATTCGTAATCAGCGCCCAAATAACCTCTTGATGATTTTGGACGAGAAAATTTGGCCAATTTCTAAAATATAGATTCTCGATGACGTCATCGGGGGCAGGCTCGACCAGAGCGCATCCGCCCTCGATGCGAAATTGTGAAAAAATCGAGTATTCTGAAATATGTCGGGATTGCTAAAAGTCCGCCGCCCTAGAGTGGCAGCTGGTGCTAAGGCAGTTTAATCAGCTAGGAAGTTGTGAGCAGGTCATCGTGAAGAAACTTAAGCGTTCTGCTCGCCTGTGCATTTGTACGCCGTTAGCTTTCTGCGTCTTCCCGCAGGGGTCGACTGAAATTGGAAAAAATCGTGTCCCACAAGGCTAACCTGCATTTTCGCACCGCTGTAACTTTGTGCAACCATAAGCTACATCGCTGTGCTTTACCGATCTACTAGATCTCTTTACTAGCTACAAAACCCACAAGCTGCAGCGGGAAGTGTTCACAAAGTTATCGCGCTCAGAACACGCACCCGCGTGCAATTTAGCAGAACAACGGTCGATGTTCTCCTCGCTCTTACTCGACCAGATTACAGTTTTCCCTACTCTCAACAAAAACATTTAATTCAGCATGAAAAGCTCTATCGAATTATATCAAGCATGGCCCAATTCGGATATATCGACTTTTCGATGACGTCATCGTCCTTCCTCCGCGGACTCTTCGACGCGAAACTGCCAAAAAGTCGATTTCTCCAAAATCGATCGAAATTAATACCATTCGATAGCGCTTTTCATGCTGAATGAGATGGTACTATTGCGATGTCGAAAACTCAAGTCTGGGCAAATAAGGGCGCAAGAAATTCTAACCGCTATCTTCCGCCGCTTTAGAATGACAGCTGAGGCTAAGGCAGTTTAGGTAGCTGAGGAGTAATGAGCTCGTCATCGTAAAGTGCCGTTAGTGTTCTCCTCGTCCACATGTTTGCATGCAGCTAGTCCTCCGCGTCTTCCTGCAGGGGTCGACTAAAATGGGAAAAAATGCGCCACACAACCCTCACCTGCGTTTTCGCACCCCTGTAACATTGTCTCTTCCTAAGCTATATCATCCTACTTTAGTGTGCTATTAGAACGTTTTATTGTATACAACACCCACAAGTTGAACCCGAAAAGATTCGAACATGACAGAGTTATTGCGCTCTGAAAACGCCTGCGCGTTCAATCTGCGAGCGGTTGCCCCACTCGATTGATAGGTTCGTGCAATGTGCACGGCACACTCTCGCAGCATTCCTGGTATGACAGCGCACTGGCAACGTACACCATGCTTGAGATACACCGAGGGCATTCATGTCCTGTGAAAAAAGCTGCTCTAATCGCAAAAAAAATCCGAATCGCAAATCTCTAGTCAATTTTTGGAGCACTCACGCCGAAAAAATGGGTGTTCTGGCAAAGCTGTATACATGCTTATGTAGATCTCAAAGAGGCGAATCGAACGGTGCTAACCTTTTTTTCTATCATTTCCGGCAAAAAGAGGAGCAAAGCGGCGCGGGGGGCGAGGGTGTCATCTTGTACTGGGTAGTTATCCGCCTTGGTACGGACGCACATGAATGCCATATTACATCAGAAATGGCCTACCTCACTTCACCACTGGGTAGAACCAACAGAGCTATGTCAACTTTGTAAAATTCTTAATTTCGTGCAACACAAAACGTCGAAAAGGGCTGCCTTTCATGGTGACCTCCCCCCTCTCCGAGCCGCTTAGGGTCCAAAAGGGTGTTGGATGAAAGAGAATAGTTGGAAAAGGTCTTCGGCAAACACGAGAAACATCGCTTCACAAAGTTTGGAGAAGAAGTAATATTAAAATGGCCTGCTGGAGTGTGCAGTTTTCTCTCATCACTTTCTACGGAGAATTTAAAGAACTGATTACTAATACTAACAATATTATGCTACGACATATGAAGGACGTGTAGTGTATGTTGTCCATTCTGTTCCACCAGGGCAATGAGGAGAACCGATCCTATCTCTATAGGCACTATTGATTTATTATTCGGAGGAAACCTTTAATGCGTAAAACACGCGAAGATGATGGTCAGTGTTTCAAAGCAGGTAACTGATATCGATAAGCCATCCGATTTCGGTTGGCTTCAACCATTTCTGCTTCAGACGGGGGAGTCGCGTAAATAAGGTGGGAGGTGTTTCTGAGGCGAAGTCCTATATATTTAGTAGGCTAGAGTTGGCGAAACAATGATTTTGAGTAAAAATTTCTTATCATCTTCTGCACTATAAACCACAACAACAGGTTATTTGATGGATTATAATTACCGCAACAGATTTTTTTGCAAGGGTGAACGTCGAAGCGTAGTCGAAAAAAGAATAAATTCGGAAAGAGGGAAATGATGAGTAAAGTAATGTTCAAGTACGGAAACAGAGGCGTATTAAAGGCGCGACGGCAATTTTAGCCAAGTCCGTAAAGACTGTTATTACTGAATAGACTGTTTTGTGCAGTGGAGGAGGAGCGCTCACTACTTCTTCGCCTAGGGCGAAGTCCTGGCAAATGCCAAGTCTCCTAAGGGCAGATGCGAGGTCAGAACAGTTAACGTCCTTGGTTGCCGCATCGCCTCCGATGCTTAGTCAATCATTAAACAGCCCTATTAGGCAAGTTGGAAGGATTTTCTTAAAAACAACAAAGATACCCTCTATTGTATATAAGAAATCGGTTTGCGAAATTTGGGCAAAAATTTATGCAAAATGTCCACCACGTCTTTGGAGAAAGTCGCACTTTTAACGCGTTAGTTCTACCAAGCACGAACCGCTAGCGTCGCAGCACTTACTGCAGAGAGACTTCACCCAGTGCTGGACACACTAACCCCATATTCGTAGTGGTGCATGAACTCGTGGCATAGATCGTCACTTCTAATTTTGCTGCTCGCGTCATTGCGACGTGGAGTTCGATAATTCATAAGTTTGGGTAGTGACAAATAGGGTTTCCTTACCCATGATAAGCTGTATTCGTCGGATGGCAAAGTGCGCATCAAGAATGGCAAAGCGCACGATCACTAGAGTTTGTGTAGCAACAGTACTGCGGAAATATCTACAAAATGGGAGATTCTACCAACCCATTCTGAGTTGAGATCGTGGAGTGAATATTTCATAGGCAAATTTGGTGTCATATAGGTCGCTAAAACGTGGGAAAGCCAGTGAACATAGTAACATATGTTTTAATTTAGTTTTGGAGCTTTCAAAATTCAACTGGCAAAAACTACTTCTGCCCAGGGACATAATTAGGCGAGACTCGACGGCGATTATGGGTCGGGTCAAGGTAATTAAACGGCTGCCTAAGTTTAATACTGGATTTCAGGTTTCCTCCCAATCGAAAGTGACGCATGCCATATGATAGAATAGATAATTGTAAAAGCCGCTGCAAATTTTTATGAGGAAATCTTCACTTTGAAAAAAGTTATCATGAAGCGACGCAAAAAACGCGTTTTTGCGTCGCAAACGCCATTTGGTTGAATGTTTAGCGGCGGTACTGTATATAGGCTAGAAAAGTGCTGATCATCTCGTCTAATGGAGGTGGAAGCATCGCTGCTGGTTTTCTATGGGTATGAGCATCACTACTTGCCAATTCTGCGGTGAGGTAGTTCTACCTAATCATAAGTTTTATATAATGGTTTCCACATTGCAGCGACGATTTCTGAGTTAGGAATGTCAAGGCGTATGCGACAATCCCGAGAGTTTGGGACATGAGAGTCTCTGAACTTCAGGAGACTGCGTGAGTGCCCACAACTCACCGTAGCCAACAGTAAAAAAATCGAAATGATGTCGATTCGCTTTCCTATTTATTATACTTGTGCTCGAATAATCGAATTCGAATAATTATTGGAATAATTTATTCGAATTCGATTTTCGATTATTTGATTATTCGAGTTCCGTAAATTCAAATAATTATTCGACTTCGATTATTCGAGTTTAGGAAATTCGAATAATTATTCGAATTCGATTATTCGAGTTTTGCAAATTCGAATAATTATTCGAATTCGATTATTCGAGGTTCCAAAATTCGAATAATTATTCGAATTCGATTATTCGAGGTGCGAAAATTCGAATAATATTCGAATTTCGAATACGTGGTTGTTTCGAATGTGGCATAGTGATGATTTTTGTGAGCGGCGTTCATTTCGGTGACGATTGTTTTCGATAGCATACTGTCGAGGAGTTCACCGTAACGAAAACGCATTCAATATCCTATTATACATATAAGGGTAGTGTGTGTGTGTGTGTGTGTGTGTGTGTGTGTGTGCGTGCGTGTTTCCATCAGTCCATCACAACTGGCGTGGGGAAATGGCGTATTGGCGATACTGACCACAGTTGATGGCGATCGACTGCGGTCCGAAGCTTCAGCCGTTGGGGTCTCCTCGATCTCGCTGAACACAAATTTGAAGTTCGTTTTTGAAATTATCGGTTGAAGTTGATCGAGCTATTCATTTTCTGTGGGGAATTCGTTGAGGCGAATCAATTGTATGACAGGTCTTCGTCGATATTTTCAAAATCTAACTTCACATTTGCGTTCTCTGCGACCACGACTGTCATCGATGTCATACACTTGAATACCCTACGGAATTTGCACAATAAACACAAATTTCGACGGAAAATTTTAAAAAAATGAATTCGGATTCGTGTTCAGTGACCTCGATTACCTCAGGCCTGAAGTTTCGATCTTGTTTAGTGATATTTACGAAAAATCGATAATTTGATTAATATCTCTTGATGGCAACCGTTACTGCAAAAACTAACTTAAGATTCGTGTTCAGCGACCTCGATTACTTCGGGAGTGAAGCTCACAGTTTGCATATATGACACGACTATATACCATTTTCCGTTGAAATTCAAAGTTTTTCAAATCAAATTCAACGTTGTTACACGGGGAAGATTCCAAAAGAACGTTGAAAGTTATTTCAAAAACGTTGAATCTCGACTGAAAATGGCGTATAACTCTACAATTTGATTGGCTGACGATTCCTGTGAGATAATGAAATGAACAAATGAAGTGAACGGTTTTTTTCGCAAAGGTTTGCACTTGTGCGTAGATGTTTTGCACCGTATTTCTGTAGGAATTTTTTTGTAGGATTTTGTTTGCAGGAAAAAAGTTCTCATGTCTTGCCATTTAACGAGTATTGTCAACGGTTCTGAGAAGATATTGAATATCTTCATTATTTGCTTTTTTACAGAATTCAAATGTTTTATTTTGTCTCTGGCGAATGTTGTCGTTGAACTTACTTTACTACGTTTACTTGAGCCTGCACAATGCGCTTTTGGAGTGAGTAAACGGTATATCAAACGAAATTGGCTAACACAAAAATCGTATCGTCCTTATTAATACACCCCGGTGCAAAATTGTAGATACCCCCGATTTGTCCATTAGTATCCGAAGGATCCGCTGCCTATGCTCAGCGGTTACCGTCGTATTCCTCACTATGGAAAGCCTCTATAGAAGAATTTTAAGCAGGTTATCTCACCAGTGCAGGATACCACAAACTTTTATTGAAAATTTAACGAATGGAACCTGTGCAAAATATAAGTTTCCTCATAAAAAACCTGATTAATCACAAAAGTCCCTACAGACAAGGTAAGATTAGTACTTCGTCACGGGTGCGGGAACTTTTACTCACTTTCGGCCGCGCGCCTCGGGCGCGACGCCGCCCTCCGCGGCAAGCCCGCGGCGCGACGGAAACGCGTACGGCTGTTAGCTTCGTGCGCGTGGGTCCTGCACCGATTATCGACGGCTGGCAAATTGCCAATCGTCGTCTCGCCCTCGCTGATTGTCTACGTTTGAGCCATGTGTATATAACAAAATTATTACACTCATTCAGGCATGTCAACTAAACAATTCCAAGGAAAATTATACCAAAATTTCTTTAAGCAAACAATTACCCTGCTCTCCTTAGAGATCCTCTAGTTTGACCGAAAGACGGTCACTTTGATTTGGAAGACGTTCACTTTGGTTTGGAAAACATCACGCTTGTTTAGAATAATTCCCAATTAGACGTGAGATGTGTCAAATTTGACGTGAAAATATATAAATAAGGTTTCTACTAATGGTCTTAGGCTATCAGATGCACTATTATCACTAACCTCCTACTAATAGTGAAGACCTTATCACAACAGTAGTCCCAACAATAGTCAGCTGTTAGTGTTAGTTAGTTTGCTGTTACTCAACAGCGAAAGTTCGCAGCAGCCAGTTCTCGTTCACAAGTTCATGCAGCAAGAAGCCCACTGAGGGAACTAGTATGAGTAAATCTCGTGCGCACTGCCAGTGAATGGCTGGCGACGTCGCGCACGCGGCGTGCGCGCGCGGCGGCCGGCGCGGCCAAAAGTGAGTAAAAGTTCCGTCCCCCCTTCGTCACATCACCTTTGTTGCAATCATATCGAAAATTCTGTTTTTCAATAACATTAAGTTAGAGTTAGTCTGATTAAGTTATCAATAACAGTTCGCTCAACATTGGCTCATGCATGAAGTATGGCGTTCTTCAGATCAGAAACCTAAGTGTAAGTGGTTCCATTTTTGCACACTTTGAGTACAAGAATGCCCCGCAAGTTCTCTATCAGTGGTGAGATGTGGAGGAAAACTAGACCACTGCAAAAGTTGAATTGTATTGGAGTTGAGCCAACCTTTTATAAACCTTGTGGAGAAGGTACAGAATAACTAACTACAAGGTTCTTATTCGCATTGGCTTGTTCCTTTACTCTATGGTACCTAAAGCATCGATAAGGAACAAATACCTGGGTCTTCACACATTGGCTTCTCGCAGGAAATTCTTTGATATTTGTCGGGTTTATAAGTTAATCCACTTTTCGCGCTTTGTAGGCTCCAAATTCTTTGATCTGCGTGCCTCTCAAACATAAAGGGAGCCTGAGAAGTTTCCTATCAGTCGACCTAGGAGTAAGCTGAAGGTGGCCCTTTCTCCTCATAGGACATTAGTCTGACTCGCTCTAGGTGTGTCTTCATGTCGTTGTGTTGTAATACTTTTTTCTGCCGCTTGCGCTTATCGCGAACGTATTGAATAAATAAATAAATAAATAAATAAATAAACCTGCAGTTGACTGCGAAACGTGTGTGGATGCATTATCTTGTTGGAAAATGAGGTTGTGCCTACGAAGTCTCCTTAAATATGGCAAAAGGTGATCTCGGAGCAATTCCTTGTAGTCTTCACAGTTCATCCTACACGAGGCGAACTTCCGAAACGAACGAGACAAGTCCGCATCCAGAAAACGCAGCCCAACCATGAGACTTTCACCGTCAAAGTTGCGCCTAGAGGATACTCGACCTCTTTTCTCAGATCTCTCCAGTAGTGTAAAAGAAGTGGAATCTTGATGGGCCCGACGGGTACAGACACTATTCGAGAGATCTGAGGATAGAGAGAGGGAGAAGCGAGTATTCTACAGGTGCTACTTTGTCGGTGGAAGTCTCATGGTTTCGGCTGCGTTTTCTGGATACGAACTTGTTGCCTTGGAGTTCGTCTCGCGTAGGATGAACAGTGAAGACTACCAGAAATTGCTCGGAGATTACCTTCTGCCATATTTCAGAAGATTTCGTAGGCACAACCTTTTTTTCCAACAAGATAAAGCATCCATACACGTATCGCAGTCAACTACAGGTTGGCTCAACTTCAACAGAACTCAACATTTGAAGTGGCCTAGCTGTTCTTCAGATCTCAACCCGAAAACTAGAAAGCTAGTGGGACATCCTTGTACCCAGTGTACAAAAGTGGATCCGCTGAGATATCGGTTTCTGATATGAAGAACGCCATACTTCATGCATGGGCCAATTTTGAGCGAACTGTTATTGATAACCTAATCAGTAGCATGCAAAATAGAATTTTCGATATGGTTGCAACAAAGGTGATGTGGCGAAGTACTAATCTTACCTTGTTTGTAGGTACTTTTGTGATTAATCAGATTTTCTATGAAGCGAACTTATATTTTGCACCGGTCTCTATTTCTTAAATTTTCAGTTAAAGTTCGTGGTATCCTGCACTGATAAGATAGACTGCTTAGAATTCTCCTATAGAAGTTTTCCATAGTGAGGAATACGATAGTAACATTACTGGACCTCGGCAGCGGGTTCTTCGGGTACCAATGGACAAACCAGGGGTGAACCTATTTTGCCCCGGGTGTATTAAGTTATAATAAGGTTTATTCGATTATTCGATATTTTCGAATATTCGATTATTCGGAAATTCGAATAACCAAAAAATGGGGTTATTCGATTATTCGGAAATTCGAATAACCAAAAAATGGGGTTATTCGATTATTCGGAAATTCGAATAAACGAAAAATGAGGTTATTCGATTATTCGGAAATTCGAATAACTAAAAATATGGTGTTATTCGATTATTCGCTCATTCGAATTTTCGAAGAATGGGGTTATTCGATTATTCGGAAATTCGAATAACCAAAAAAATGGGGTTATTCGATTATTCGTTCATTCGAAAAATTTTAGAAAAGCACAAGTATACTATTTATCCATACCACATCTTGATAACCATCTTATCATCATCCCAACGAATATCATGTTATTATCACCATCATCACCACCGCCATTACCATTACCACCTACATATAGAAGAGTTTGTCCGTAGATGATTTTTAAGTGATCTAACCTGCGTGAGATACGCCTCTTCGTATCCCGCGCGGGGAACGTTTGCCGTTCAACATGTGATGCTGTGGCGGTAAAGAATGCTTTTTGTGTTTGACAGAACGACAAATGCGCGCGTTTTTGAGCGTCCAAATTCAGAAGACGTGAACACATCTCGTCCAACGTGCGTCAGGATTTAGAAGACGTGCCGAAGACGTCGTCCAACGCCATTCTCGATTCAGAAGACGTGCCAAAGACCCAGTCCAACGTGCGTCGGGATTCAGATACCTACCGAAAATGTCTTCCAATATGCGACGAGATTCAAAAGCCGTAGATTAAGGGGACCAGTAAGGAGGGAACAGTAAGGGTGGACCTGTAAAAGGAGGACCAGTAAAAGGAGGATCAGTGAGGGGCTACTAAGGAGAAAACAGGAAAGGAGGGACCAGTATGCGTGGGAGAGAGTTGGCCAGTAAAGGACATGGATCAGCAAAGGAGGCTGGTAAAAACAGAACAAATAACGAGGGGGCCAGTAAGGGGGACCGATAATGCGGGAGACGTTGTCCAACGTGTGTCGGGATTCAAAAGATGTCCCGCAGATGCCAATCAGAAGACGTGCCACAGAGCGATCAGGCAATCAATAGCGTTCGATATGTTCGATTTTCTCTCAGAAAACCTTAACCGATCCGGGTGTGAGTTATGTGAATGTGACCACTATCGGATTGGCTTCACCGCAGGGAGAGAGCAATTCGTACCGGACGGTGTTATCGATACCGTCCGATATGAATTGCCCTCAGCAAAGTAACACACTGCTCTATTCTATGTGGTGAACAATTGCGGCCTCGTGCCGAAGACGAGTTCAAGCTCAACTATTTCGACAACCACAACTGCTTCGCCATCTAGTTTACCACTGTTATATGAGGCACAATGCTGTGCAGTGAAATAGATGAGATCCTACTATATATAATCGGCTAATGTCACCTATCCGTCACGGGGAGGGAGGACTGAATCCAAAAGATGCCTACGACAGTGCGGCTTATGCCAGCCGGGCTTTCTTTCAGCTTTTAGATCACTTAAAAGTCATCTACGGAGAAATTCTTCTATATATAGGTGGTGATGGTGATGGTAATGGCGGTGGTGATGATGGTGATAATAACGTGATATTCGTTGGGATGATGATAAGATGGTTATCAAGATGTGGTATGGATAAATAGGAAAACGAATCGACATCATTTCGATTTTTTTTTACTATTGGCTACGGTGAGTTGTGGGGACCCACGCAGTCTCCTGAAGTTCAGAGGCCCTCATGTCCCAAACTTACTTATCAAATTACTTACTGGGGTAGGTAAGCTAAAAAACAATTCAAAAAAAGTTATGCCAAGATTTCCTTGAACAAAAATTTATTCTAACGGTCTTACTGAAGGTCGTTTCCATTTGTAAGAGTTCGCTTTTTCAAAGACCTTTAAGCTAGCATAGGGAAGTGTCCAATTTGATTTGAAAAGTGTTCATTCGATGACGGAATGGAATTTATGCACACCTTTAAAAGGAGAAAACTGAACGTCTCTCTAGACTACGAGTGTCAGTGTTGTCCAGCTCCAGTTCAAAGGTGCACCGCACTACTACACGATAGATTGCTGAATTTCGCAGTATTTGTGATTAACTGCTGATCGAAGCACGACCTGTGCAGCGCGCCAATATGATAGCCGGTGAATAGATTCCAAAAAGAATAGACCATTTCGAAATTGGGTATTTTAATACACTATCGCGCCAACGGTAGTAACTTTTCGAGTCTGGATAAAAATCGACAGAGTCAATCGAATTTGACTAAAAGCCGAAAACCGAACCTCTCTCGTTGCGCGTGAAAACTCCTTTTTGGAAATTGGTTCATATATAGCGAGAAAGCGCTTTTCTTCTAGTTTGTGAAAAGCTGGCGGATGTTTAAAAATTCGAGAAACTTACCGAGTTATGAGCATTTTTGTGAAGTGACTTCAATTTTTCGTTCAAAAATTGAACCCTCGACCGCGTATGAGGACCCTTTTCTAGAAACTGGTTCTTACATGTCAGGAAAGTAATGTGCTCCTAGTTTTTGACAAATTAGAAAATTCTCAAAATTCGGAAAACTTACAGAGTTTTAAAACTTTTTGTGAACTTTCAATTTTATCGCTCTGATGACGTTGGTGCGAAATCTACCAGAGGTCGATTCAATCTGTTCGATCCAGAAACTCATGACTTTTTTTTGCACTGTGCGTTGATCAAGACTTGAGAGTTTTTGTGGGAGAATTTTAACCGTATGGGTTGTCTGCACCGGGTAAAAAGTAATTTTGTTTTCATGAAAAACGAGAATTTTACATACGATCCAGCCTAATCATATCGTCATCGCAGCGGAGAAGTTTAGTTTTTTACTATAATAAGCACGACTTAAAATTTTATATGGTCAGAGAACGCAGCGCGACGCTGTTCGTCCTGCTTTCGCATAGCCCAGGTCTCAGAGGCGTATGTTAGGGCAGGAAGAACAGTGGATTTGAATAGGTGGGCACGGAGTCGGACCTTCTTCATCTTCGTCGCGACTTCTTAGACGCTCTTGAAAGCTACCCAAGCCGCTCTTTTCCTCCTGCTCAGTTCTGGTGCTAGGTCGTTGGCCATGTTGACTTCGCGACCCAGATAAATATAGCTGGAGCATTCGGAGATGATCGTTCCGTTGAGCGAGAATGGGGCATCAGAAACTTGTCCGTTCCTCATGAACATCGTCTTCGTAAGATTCAGCTGCAGTCCAACGTTCCCACATACACGATCGAAGTCGGCCAGCATTCGCTCCGCCTGGCTGATGCTCGGTGTTATGAGCACGGTGTCTTCAGCGAAGCGATGATGGTTCGGATGCCGGACGTCGACCTTCACTCCCATGTCTTCCCATTCCAGTTCGCGCATGACGTTTTCGAGGGTGGCGCTGAAGAGCTTCGGGGGTATGGTATCCTCCTGCCGAACCCCTCTCTTTACGTCGACGTCGTTGTAGAATGGAGAGATCTTGGTCGTGAATCCACAGTACAGCTCTCGAAGGACTCTGATGTACTGAGTAGAAACACCCTGAGTGAGCAGGGCTTCGAGGACCGCTTCAGTCTCGTCGGAGTCGAATGCCTTCTTCAGGTCGATGATCGTAAGGCACAGCGGCAGCTTGTACTCCCACGATACTTCGATGTGCATGTGTCTGTGTCTCATCTAGAGCTCTAACCTGGAAGAACAAAAGAATTTATTTTTCACACAAACACTCGCACTATTGCGTTATTGATCTAATCGTTAGGGCGTTAGCTGGAAATGGAGCTGATGAGTAGTGTTGCATACTTCAAATGACGAGAATCCTAGGATCTTTGAGTCAAGGTTTACAATTCGCTAATTGTATTGAATTTTGAGTGTACTAGAGATTTTCATAAATGCCTACAAGTTAAAACGCTTGTCCTCGACCACATTTCTAGTCATACAAAAGCATTGGCTGCTGGAAAATGGATCTTTGGATGGAATAATTAGGTCGTATGATAATTTCGAAATTTTCTGATTTTCTGTCCAAGTTCGACTTTCAATAAACCTTGGCATATTGACTTTAGATCGATGTTGTCTTATTGAGCTGGTAGCCAAAGTTGTTATCACATTTTATTCGACTCGGCTTACGTTTCGGCGACCTTGCCTTCGTCAGAGCCTGAAAAAGTCGAAAAACACTTATGAAACTGTCCTCTCAAACACCATTTCATCATACAGAGTACTAATCTTGAGGAGAGATAGCGACATGATCCAACATGACAGTTATGAAGGAACGACTGACCTTTTTCTGATTTTCTATTTTCTGGCGTTTTTGGCTTTTCTGTTCTCTGATTTCTGTTTTCTGACGAGAGCGATTTTCTCCTGGAAAATTTTTCAACTTCCCCCCATCCCTGGTGGGGATTCTCCCTATATGACTCCCCCCGTTCAGACATACCCTTGTTGTTGTTGGACCCTTCACTTGTTAGAGCTTTCACAAACAAGTCAGACCAACGCCTAAGTCAGCGTCTTGTTGTTCTTTTTTTGAAATCCCGTGAAACCCAACCGGTTACCGCTTTCTTCGAACGGTAGTCAGCTGAGGATACTGCGTTACCATCCCACCTAATCTTGTGTGACTCGGCAGTGTCTCTCCTCCTCGTACACCTTAGCGCTCTGGCGGCCTCCTCATACTTGCATGTCTCGTGTTACGAATGCCTTATAAAAGGGATACGCCTTGTATAGATTGTGACCAACCAACCCATTTTCATACATTTATTATTTATTTGAGTCTCTCTACTCAAACTCAAGAAAGTCTATTTTTGAGCATAGCTGAGGAATATGAAGATCGTCGAGGTCACCACGTATGTCTATACAGAAAGAGCAAAGATTTCCGACGCATTTGATATTTGGATCTTCTGGAGAAGCATAACACTCGACGTCCAGATCCGCCGCCATCTTAAAGCATGACGTTAACCATTCCAAATAACAACTGCTCGACTTTTTACGTCATAAATGAGCGACATGTACTCTAGAAGAAGAAATTACCTTTTCAACATTGACTTCCATACACATCATTTTGTCGGTCTGGTTGATAGAGACTAACTCGTCCGAAACTGATCTGAAGTGGCTTGAGCTTTTTATTCTAGCTACTACTATAATGAACGTACCCTCTCAGAATTATCATTTGAAAGGACAGATACCGTTTCGGTTTGAACGCCATTCGCAATGTGTGATTCTGTGTCGTCCATTCAATGTCGTACTCAACTCTAGCGCGAGAGTTCAGTTTCTCCTTGAATTCTTGCATCCATGGATTCAGAATGTCTCTGACGCTCTCTTTTACCTGAATGCCTGTAAACGCTCTTCGTTTTCAACAAATGCTTTTAAATTTTGAAATAGAGAAAATCAGGAGCGAGGTCTTGAAAAAGAAAGTGATCTACGTCTGCACGATATCGACTAGGCATTTTGGTGACATATTTGGTGAGGGTATAGGCGCGGTCGGAAGAGGTGTCGGCTGTCGCATGCACACCATAAAAAGGATAAAGGACGGCGTTACTCAATCCCTTTTTGGGATGCGCCACGCATTCTACTTCTACGGGATGTCGTGAAGGCGATTTGATGCGTATTTGGCCATACAATGACTTGGGGTGGCCAGCCGATGAACAAGTCAGCGCTCCATCCTTCCCAGACAAGTCTGGTACCAATTCGCCTACCCCGGAAGGCTTGTTTCGTCTGGGCGGGAAATCCGAACCAGGAACCTGGTATTGGGTGCACGCGAGCCGGCGCCTCCTCGGACTGCGCTACACGCGCCCATGCACACCATATGATTCCGATTTTCCACCCAGTCCACCAAGCTTCGATCCCTTCGGGGCCGGTGAATTTAATTCTTGGAAGGATAAATCGTTGTGCATCGGCAGGCTACGGGAAGTCATTGACCAAACACGCATTCATCTTCCCTTCACGATATTCCGTAGAAGTCGAATGCGTGGCGCATCCCTAAAGGGATTAAGTAACGTCGTTCTTTATCCTTGCCCTTATTTGGTGTGAGTGGCGCAGTCAGAGGAGACGTCCTGTTCCTGCGACTCTGCGTGCGCAGAAAATCAGAGTTTAAGATTCTAGTCGGCTTCTATTAACCTATTCCTCCGTGCCCTTAGTGTCGATTGGTTGGTATCAGACTTGTCTGGGTAGGATAACATGCTGTCTTGCACATCGACTAGGCACCAAAAGTCAATGAATAGCCCAGCTGCGAATTCTAAGTGTCTGTTCGATAATCTGTAAAGGTAGAGTGCATGGCGCATCCCTCAAAGGAGTCGATTAACGCCTAGCTTTCTCCTTTATATCTCTTTTACACAGGAATTTGATTAAACCAATTGTGAGGTCAATGATCAATTCTTCCCTTTAATACTAATTCCAAGCAGATGAACTTAAAGGCAGTGCCGAAACCCATGCTTTCCCCGAGCGACATTTGCACCTGCACAGGAATTTTTGTGATTCGTATGAAACCAGCGTCTTCTTGTGAATTCATTTCACTTTCCAAAGAAACCTCAACTAAAACTTTTCGACAGAAAGCCAAAGTACGGTGTTTTGTGGGAAAATTTTTGAAATTTCCACTCATCCCTGTTCCAAACGCGTGGATAGGCTCCTTACATCAGCCCATCAGCCCAAAGTCACTCTGCGAGCGGTGCGTTGACTCGATTGATTCTGCCGGGCCTATATGCATTGTTCACAGCGCGCACCATGCCGGCAATTAGTTTCAAACAGTAGACCATTCTCGTTCGAAAGTGTGGTAAAGCTCCTTTCATCATCCTAACGTCCGGAAGTTGAGAGTGCCGCGCCCTAATGCGACTTGCTTCAGACGCGACGCGTGGCGAGCGGAAAACGGCGCTATCCGGCTCCCTTTTGCGCCGCTCTTCATCTTTCGCGCCGCCTGTGCTGATTGGACGAAGCGGCACGGCGGGTACTGAACAAGTTTGGCCCACAAATGATTTCGGATTCTGGCACTCACGTCCAATTGCCATTAGTACGAAAATTCTATAGTTTCTAGAAGCAAGTGATCAACATTTTGACAGCACAGGGTGAGCTCTAGCTTTCTAAAGACTATTCAGAAATATTCTCTGAATTTTTGTAAGGTTTTTTTCAGACGAAGGCGAGGGAACGACGGCTCATTGAGGAAGAACGCACCACCAAACGTGCGTCTTGGGTCTAGAAGAACCTATTGACACATGTATTCAGCGCAACACCTTCTAATAACGCACGTGTTTCATCGCTAATTGCACCTCCACACATTGTGGCATTGAAACAACCTTAAACCTGAGTGGATGGCGTCAATGTTAGGTCATTCTGTCACCATCGCAAAGATAAGCTACTAGCTATGTCATCGAGGTACGGTGGGTCGACACAACCGTGTTTCCACAAGCTTCATTGGCACGTAAGCGAATGGATTCTCCGAATGTCAAAACAACACCAGGATCCCCACAGCTTGAAAAGAATTCTGCGTGAAAACCATTAAAGAGAGATGTGGTGCCCTTCGTGGGCACGTGGAGTGTAGTCGGACGAGATGCCAGCTGTCGCGTGCACCCTATACCAGGTTCCTCGTTCGGATTTTCCGCCCAGGTCAACCAAGTCTTCCACTTCTCCGTGTTCTCTTGAAAGAAATGCCTGGCTGGTCCAACGGCTGAGCACCTCAGGTCATTGTATGGTCAAATACGCTTTCAAATCGCCCCTCAACGTTCCGTAGAAATGGAATGCGTGGCGCATCTCAAAAGGAATTGATCAACGCAGTCCTTTATCCTTTACCCTTATGGTGGTTTCCATGACCGTCAAGTGAGGGCCCACGGTGAGGAGGACCCTGGCACTCAACCGAGACTATAAACTGTGATGGGTCAACACAGACACAATTCATGTGCAAGTAAACATAGAGAGACACTGTTAACGTCTGCTTGTGCAAGTAGATGATCATCGGGAGGACAAGTGAAAAGAGGCCACTAGTCGAAACAGTTTTGACGTACCCTGATTGACTTCGACGCGAGCAACGCAGTTGGAGGAGGCGTCGGCTGTCACATGCCCCGATTCCAGGCATCTGGTTTGGTTTCCGGCTCAGGTCCCCCAACCCTTCTATCCTTCCAGTGTCGATGGATTGGTGCCAAACTTTTCTGGGAAGGATAAAGACTTCGCAGACGACTTCTCAGAACTCTGTTATCAGTCCACCATAGACTTGTTCATCAGCTGGCCGCCGCAAGTCATTGTTTAGATAAAATAACCATTTACATTGCCTCCACGACGTCTCGAAAAAGTAGTGTGCGTGGCCCATCCCAATGAGGATTGATCAATGCCGCCACTTATTTTATCCTGACCTACTTTTCATTGTTCAAGAATTTATAACAGGCAATAGTGAATTGCTACCCAGGTGGAACTGCAGGAAGCGCCTCTTCCACCCTTCACTCGAATCGATGGTCGGTTCGGCCCGCCCGGCCCACGGTATAACTAACTCAACACAGCCCCCAGGCTGTGTTGAGTTAGTTATACCGTCTGTCACTTGATTATTTCACTTAGATTGCTCGCCGTAATGGTAATTCGACAACGCACCGCGGATTGTCGTCACAAGTCGTTCGCAACAGATGTTTACTATCTCAAACTTGGGTAATTAAACCAAAATAATGGTAGTTCGACAAAGCACAATCATTAGACATCATAAGTGA
This sequence comes from Heligmosomoides polygyrus bakeri, assembly GCA_947359475.1. NCBI lineage: Eukaryota > Metazoa > Nematoda > Chromadorea > Rhabditida > Heligmosomidae > Heligmosomoides > Heligmosomoides polygyrus. The sequence goes on from OX375868.1 coordinate 7,739,620, forward strand.
AAATTTGAGAGTTAACTTGAGTGAATAAGGATAAAGGATAAAGTACGGCGTTACTCAATCCCTTTTGGGATGCGCCACGCATTCTACTTCTACGGGATGTCTTGGAGGCGATTTGAATGCGTATTTGACCATACAATGACTTACGGTGGCCAGCCGATGAACAAGTCAGCGCTCTATCCTTCCCAGACAAGTCTGGTACCAATTCACCGACCCCGGAGGGATGGAAGGCTTGGTCGGCTTGGGCGGGAAATCCGAACCAGGAACCTGGTATCGGGTGCACGCGACAGCCGGCACCTCCTCCGACTGCACTACACGCGCCGAACTTGAGTGAATAAATTGAATAAACTAATAAAAAAGAGAAATAGGCTTCCGACGCGCAGACTTGCACTTGAAGAGCTGGTCCCGCCTCCCGCGCCGCTGCTTATATTAGGTTGGAAAAAAAGTCTTTTCATTTTTTTCAAAGATTTATTACTTCACAACTACAAAGTCAAATCAACTGAGATAAACTCTATTTTGGCCCACTACACTTCTCCAAAGACTGGGTAATTTTCCAATTCCTCTCGCTTAAAAGACTGCAGTTCTGGAGTCGAACCATTGATGAATCCAATTTTTGAGGTCTTCATCAGTTCCAAAATATTTCTCTCCAATTTCTTGCTTGAAAGCACGGAAGAGATGGTAGTCGGCACGAACGAGGTTAGGGCTATACGGTGGATGTGACATTACCTCCCAGCCCAGCTCCTTTATTGTTTCTCTTGTGAGTCTTGCAACATGTAGTTTTGCATCGTCATGCAGGATCATCACCTTCGACTTCTCCGGCCTGTTTTCTTAGAGAGTTGCGACGACTTTGTGGAGTTGGCCGCAGTATGTGACAGCAGTAAGTGTCTCTCCACTTCTGAGAGTTTGCCGATAAATCACTTCTCTGATATCCCACCAAACACTCAAGAAAATCTTCCTTTCGTGAACATTGGGCTTGAGATCAGACTTAGGGCTCTCTCCCTTTTGTACCCATTGCCTTTTCCTCGGAAGTTGGCACACAGAACCCAGGACTCTTCGCCTGTCACAATCCGCGGAAGAAACGATTTTCTTCCTTATCTGGACAGAAGAGAAGCAGCGATGGAGAGCTGTCGACCTTTCTGAGTGTCTGACAGGGCATGTGGAATCCAAGCTCCAAATTTCCATGAAAGCCAAGATTCTTCAGATGGATTCCTACTATCCTATGAGACACTTCGAGCTTCTCTGCCAGCTGACGTGTCGTCTGCCAACCATCGGTACGAAGAAGATGGTGTAGTTCACTGTCGTCCAATCCAGTTGGCCTTCCTGACCATGCTTTGCCCTCAGTGAATAATCTCCTTTTAAAGACTTTCCGAAGCACTCATAACAGGCGCGATGAGTAGTAGATCCCAAGCCATATATATGGTTAATTTGGTCTGCTGCCTGACGTGCTGTGGATTCTTTAATGAATTCATGAAGAATGCCGTGCTGAAAACGGCCATGAGGTAAATCTGGCATTGAGTTCGGAAGATTGGGTGGATAACGAATTACAAGAAGAGTCTTAACCTGTGTCCGCGTGCGAACGGTAGACAAGTGTGATAGGATTACGAAATCAGCTATCAACATTGGCTAGTGCGTTTACAAGGGGAAGGGTAAAAAAAATTCGAAGTGTGAAGAGACTTTTTTTCCAACCTAATATGTGAGTTAGAGAATGAGTGATATTTGCCGGCGCCGACAAAGAGATCAGCTCTTCTGATGACTATGAGAAACACTTCCATTGATCGACTGTATAAATTCTTATACAATAAAGCCTAGTACGTCAACACTGAAGGTCACTGTAGCGACACAGACTGGCCAAAGCATTCGGTCTGGTATCAGGAAAGAACAGCCATCATAAAACGCTAGCTTTTTGGCATGTTTTATCGATTACTGTTTATTGCGTCGACATTAGGAACATTTGGATGCCCCGCGACATCAATAGAATTAGAACGCATGGCACGTTCTATCGACGGCTTGATTAATAGCGATCTTTCTGTCTGTACCTTTTAATTTTCAATCAACCATTAAAGATACTTACGAGCTCGACCAATTTCTTCTTGAACACCTGAGTGATGAGCTTTCTAAAAACGCTCTTGAAGCGATTGAACTGTTGCAGGTCATCCTCGAATTGAATCTCAATTTTCGAATCAGTCGACACAGAAGGTATAAACTTGAAGTCACTCCATTCCAACAAGATGTCGACTTCAACGTTTGACGAAGACAATCTGGAGAAGGAACAACAATTTCGTAGTTCTTCAGAAAATGGACATTACATATCGTGAACTTACACAATTCCTCCAGTGAATAAGTCGACACGATCATCATCTCCAACGTATAGCGTGATCTTCACCGGTATACGGAACGACATATCCTTTATCTGGGTACAGAGCATTCCATCATGGATTAAAGGCATTACATACTATCACTTAAAGTACTTTTAAATGAACTCCGTCGTCCATATCTTCGAAGGAGAGACCAGTTTTTGGTATTTCGAACTGCTCCAGCTTGTAGTCCATCTTATATTTGATGAAGTCCAAAAACTGAAAGGAAGGAAGTAAGGGAAGATATATTACGCATCGCCAACCGTAATCTTTAGTGGTGTAACTTGAATGAGTTGAAATCTCTAAGCAGCTGGTGACCCTGGTAGTCACATCTGTAGCGACTCCGGCAACGGCACCCGTGTAGCACCGCAGAACAAGGCCTGTTACGCCCGCCCACAATTTACGAAGGGACAGAATCGCGCTTGTAGAGAATCGTAAGTGAAGGTGGAACCCAGATAGATACTAGAGAAAAATCATTTTTTACAAATCTTAATGTTTAAATGTTTTCCAGGTGAGGATTACCCACGGAGCATACCCAGCTAGAAGGAGCGGCTAAGATTTTCAACTTTTTTTTATTTTTCAAAAGAGCGGTCAATGACCTAACGTTTTGTTTTAAAATATTGAAGGGAGAACTTAAACTGAAAACTGGTAAATATTTGACATGAACTTTAAGTTCATGATATCAGACTTTGAACTCAATCGCATAACTCCACCCAATCATGAGGGATAAGAGCGGATCGCTCTAGCGATCAGTGCTTCGTCCTCTTCTGCTGATCGCTCTCAGCTTTCGATCGTCCTCTCGGGCTCCCTCTTTCCGTTCGTCCGTCATCGTCGGTCGAGTCCAGACACACGTTCCGTCAGGGGTACGGTATAACAGACAGCTCGAGTCTAGCTGCTGGTCGGCGGACTCGCTGAGACTCAAGAGACTAAATCTCAATGTCAAGACTCAAAATACAAGCACAAAATTGAAGATGTCAAGTTAGGTTATTGGCTTCTGTTCTTTTAGATATGGTTTTAGTTGCAGGTTTAAGAATTGGTCAATTGCTGATTGTAGATTAGTCGAAAATAAATATGTATGAAATGAAAGTCTATTTAATGAACCACCGGAACCCTTTTACATTTGGGAAGTGGTGCAGCCTAGAACAACATCGGACTTTCAGACCCCGTCGAGGCCTTACAAGTACGCTATCAGTGCACTGTCAAAGAATTCATAGTAAACACGGAAATGGGCTGCTAAACTCACTGTTTTTTTCGAGCATCGAGATCGTCAGCACCATCATCATCATTTTCAGTAGCGTGTGTCCCGCTTGGTAGCGAGGTCCACTATTCTGGTGTGGTGACGCCAATTTTCCCGATCTAATGCTTGATCAGGGTGCACACCAGCCATTTTGAAGTCCAAGTGCAACATATCTAGCCAGTGTTGGGCCGCTTTCCAGGGACCTCAAGTTCACGCCAATCTTACGTACGGTGTCTTCCTTAGCGAGAACGAAATGGCGGTACCATCGAAGACGAGCTTCACACAACTTGTCGGCTATCGTGGCGACACCAAATCTTTGTCGTATGGTGTCGTTGCGAACGCGGTCCAATCGCGTTACTCCGGCCGTCCACCTTAACATCTTCGTCTCCATTACACTGAGGCGGCTTACAATTTCCTTCGTCACGGGCCAGCACTCAGCACCGTACGTCGCTACTGGGCGGACGACTGCTCTATACATCTTTGATTTGAGGTACTCGGGTATTGCCTTATCGCAGAGCACCCCAGTCAGCGAGCGCCATTTGGACCAGGGTGCACTCTCACGCGCATTCACCTCCAACTTTAGGCTGCCATCGGACGTGACTGTTGACCCAAGATACTTGAAAGATATCACTCGTGAGAGCTCAGTACCATCGATCTTAATAGATCAAGAGATGGTTCAAGCAAGATGGTTTCAGTTAATCCCACGCAATGTTGTAGAGGCGCCTAACGTTCCCACATTTAAGAAGCGACTTAATGAAATAGATCTGCTATCAGCTCATAACATTCCAGATCTGTAAACACCATCTGTACAGATCAATGAAGTTCAGAATGAGGAGTCCTTAATTTTCCTGGCACATGAAGCACAACGACGTGGAATAGTGTTTTTCATGGATTGAATGTTTTCGATTTCATATTTTACTTACTTTTAATAAAGCATTTGTTGTAATTAAACCGTCTATTTCGTCCTTTCGCATTTCTCTGTTCTATACTACATACTACTCTGTCTATATTTTCTATATACTCAACACACGACTATACACTATTTACGAAGAACAGCTTTTAGCCGTATGAACCTAATTGCTTCAGAAGTATCTCTTTGAAAGCTTTAAATTATTAGAACCCATCCCTTGCTGAGTGCTTGTTAATCAGAACAGAAGACAATTGATCCACACCTCTCCTTTGCCAGCGTTTGACTCGCCTTCCGTAGCGATACTCCTGATGTAGTCTGCGTTCTCCTCCACAAGTTCCCATATCTTTGGTGAGATCGTAAATGTTAAAGCAGCACTACTGTTGACCGCGTCGTAGGCTTCAGCCCTTAAAGCATAAGATTTTGGTGAATAATCGTAGCCACGCACATATGTCCACACCTGTCACAGTTCCTCTACGACTACTGTAGCCTTATTAGGTGTAAGCCTTGGCTTTGTAATCCACTTATCCATGCTCTGTCTATTCAACGACATGTACTATTGGGTTAATCGATAACTAACGTCGTTTTTTTAAATATTTTCAAAGTGAATTTTTTACCATTTTCACGTCGAATTTGGCACTTTTCAAACCAAAATGAACACTTTTCTAATCAAATTGGACACTTTTCACGTCAAATTGGAACTCTTCTAGACTTTTCTAATCAAAGCGAACTCTTTCAAATAAAAATGACTTTTATGCAGGTTAAACTACAGCCTCACTAACACGGTTTGAGTCACTTTTTGTTTGAGGAAAAGTTGGTATAACTTTCTCTAATTTTTTTTGTTCACCTGCCCGAAGATGTGTATAAATTTTATAAAACTTTTTTAAAGAAAAAATATTAAACTAAATTTTGTCTAAAAGCGTATTTAAAACAAAGTGTTTTTTTCAAAACAAGCATTGAATCTTTGTTTTTTCTCAAAGAATAAAGATGTCATAAAAATTTCTAAAAACGTTTTCTCTTATTGGGTAGATGGATTAAAACTTCAAAGAAAGTTACACTAGAATTTTATTTGAACAACAATTTATTCTAGCATTTTGGAAAGTCTCTAGTTTATTGTAGAAAATGCTCGTCTCGTTTTATAAGAGTTCGCTTTGATTTCAAGTTTTGGGCCAGCTTAGAAGAGTGTCCCGATTTGATTTGAAAAGTGTCCAATTTGATTTAAAAAAGTGTCCAATTCAACGTGAAAGTAGTATATCTATATATACAACAAATTTTAATAAATGATATATTGACCATAGAGGGTGATCCGAGCCGGTGTCAAATGAAGGCAGCCGGCAGACGTCAAACAAACGCTGGAGTCTGTTCGACGTCTCCGTGCTGCCTTCATTTGACACCGGCTCGGATCATCGTCTTGACCGTGCGAAGTTGTCAATCAAAAAGAAGATATTCAAACCCATGAGCTGGCACCGGTGAGGATTCCCACATTCAAGTCTGAGGAGTTGGAATATGCAATAAATTCGTATGATTGGAATCTTCTTGAAGATCCATCGGAAGACTACGACCTTCTCTCCAAAGGACTGTTGAAATGTGCTAGCAGCTCTTGTGAAGCCACATCACCGTCAGCCTCTAGACTTAATGCACATGCGATTAAACTCTTGGAGAAAGAAGAGCTGTTGAACTGGATCCTAATGCTTCCCATCTGGAAAAAGTCACCATCTCGAAGGCCTGTTGAATTGCAGTGAAGGAGTCCATACAAGCCTACAGAAGATTGAAGCTGTTAGAAGCCGCTGGGAAAGGTTCAAGCATAAAGCGCTGCAAACGAGATCTCTGCGATCAGAAGGCAATAATGTCAGTCCTTTTGGATAAGAATGGAACAACGCAAACGTCTCTAAGAGCGATAAAAGCCATCGTTAAAGAATTCTACACAAATCTGTTTCGTTTTTCCATCACTGTCCCGAGATGTTTGATGCCACCAGCTGAGAAAATGCCTCCCATTCTAGAATCAGAACTTGCTCATACCATCAGAAGGTTGAAGTCAGGCACTGCTCACTGGCCGGACGGCATTTCTGTTGATCTCCTTGCTGCCTGTGGCAGTGCCCTCTGCTTACTTCTTACCAACCACTTCAATCACTACCTTCGTATTGATAGGATTCCGGACTCATGGAAGGAATCGAAAACAGTTCTAATCTTCAAAAAAGGTCAGCAGGAGGATATCAACAACTATCGACCCATCAGTCTTTTCTCGGTTGTGTACAAGATCTTCACCAAGATACTGCTTAACTGCATGGAGCACTGCTTGGATGAATATCAGCCAGTGGAGCAAGCAGGGTTTCGCAAGGATTTCTCCTGCATGGACCATATTCAGACTGTCTCACAACTCATCGAAGGGAGCTGCGAATACCACTTCCCACTTGTCCTTGTCTTCGTGGATTACCGGAAAGCGTTTGACTCTAGAAATCAATGCCATTCTGAGCGCGCTTGTGCATGCTCATATACCATCGCCTTACATCCGAGTTCTCGACGAATTCTTTTCGAACACATCGACTACCATCCAGTTGCTCGATCGAAAGCTAAAATTTCTATCGGGAAAGGACTAGGGCAGGGGGACACGTTTTCTCCTAAGATATTAACAGCGGCACTCCAGGATGCCATGAAGGACTTGATTTGGTACGATAAAGACTACCTTGTGGACGGTAAACAGATCAGCAACCTTCGCTTCCTCGACGGTATTGTTCTCGTTTCTACCACCACGGCAGAAGTCGAGATGCAGAACGAGCTCAATGTGGCAGGTATGAAGATTGGATTAGACATGAATATGTCCAGAACGCAATTTATGGTCAATCAGTGGTGTGACACGGGACTCGTAAGGTTAAACGGAGTCGCTCTACAATAGGTCGACTCCTACATCTATCTGGGAAGAGAGCTGAACATGGATGACGACCTCGCTCCTGAAATCGCCCGCAGGAGACGCGCAGCATGGGCAGCCTTCAGTTCGATTCGCGAAGTCACCGATCAGGTCAAGGATCCCGGCCTCAGGGCCTCGATATTCAACGCCTCTGTACTGCCTGCGATGTGTTTCGCGACGAAGACCTGACTCGACAACAAGACAATCGCCAGAGCAATGCAAACTACCCATCGTGCTCTGGAGAGATGTCTTCTGAGGACAAGCCTTCGTCAGCAATGGCAAAAAGGCTATCAAAGCTCGGAGCTAAGGGAGAAGTCGCAATTAGCAGATCCGATGCAGCACATGAACAAGACCAAATATCGCTGGGCCAGACACCTGCTTCGACGAAAGGGGTCTATAGATGGAGTCTCCGTGTCACAGAATGGCTTCTAGGAGATCATAAGATACCACTGGGACGACCGCCAACCCGATGGGCAGACTCATTCTCAAGATCTTTCAAAGAGCGGAGTCTCCCTCACTGGATGCAAGCTGCCAGAGGTCGAACGATCTGGAAGGGTTGTGGTCCCCGCTGAGAAGACCTCCAGGCGACAAAAGGACCATCAGAGTATCGAAGTAGGTAAGCATATTGACCATACGAGTATGGTGCGAATTCATAGTCATCGAAGGCATGAAAGGCTTGGTTGGTCTGAATCTGAACATCAGGGTCCTGGAATTGGGTGTCTGCGACAGCTAACACTTCCTTTGACTATGCTACCACATGCCCAACGAAAAATGAAAGTGAATCAAATAAAATATCAGTCGCTAAATGCACAACCCTATTTCGGAAGTAGGTGGAATAAAGTGTAACATCATACTTATAAATCATGCTATCACTTAAAGTCCAAGAGAACTTCCCCGGGAGTAGAATGTTTGAACGAGGAATGCAAGCAATGAATAGAGAACAAACTTACGACGCGCATTCGAAGAGTGTGAGCAGGAGCAGAAAGGTTTTCGACGAAGGACAGAAATCTGATAAAAACGTTGTCATAGTAGATGAACTAATGGAAAAGGCAGGAACGGTTGATCCTTCTAGCACTGATAAGGCATGCGGTACGCGATACGCCCTCCCCCCAGCAACGAGAAAAAGAGCCATTTCAGTAAATTACTATGGAATGCCGGGCAAACTCGTTTTCCCAAGAAAGGAGTACGCGTTCCAGAGTAACACCGCGAGAATACCAAATTTTTAGAGACTACTTTATTACGGGAACTACATGAGGTTCAGCGCTGAGTAGCACTCTTATAACATCAGCTTCTGAAAAATGGTAGAGAAACGTCAAACGCTCGACAGGAATGATTCGTGAGATCCATTTTTCTGAAACCTTGTCGAACGTCTAGTACTCTCTATGTTCCTTTACGGGCAAATAAATGAGCTACTGATAAGAGATGCCGACAATAAAGAACAGGAACCAGACTGCAAAAAGTAGTTGTTTTCTATGACAAAGGCTACATAAGATACGAGTTTAAGGACGACTTTATTGAGGCATTCAGTATAACAACTATCGATCTACGACCATCGGTCGCCGTGTCAGGACTTTCAAGGAGAATGAACGACTACATAGTTGAGATCTGACGCGCCAGCAGCGTCCATATAGCGTGAATCGTAAATAGAGAGAGATTCTAGGATTGGCAGTTCCCCTTCCGCACGCAGCAGAAGGAACCACATGAAGGCGTCGTCGCAGCTGAACCGTGCTCAGTCAATACAATTAGCAGCACTCACAAGGAGAGCCTACAAACTGGCGGTGAGCTTTTGCAATGCAATTTTTACAGGGTGTAGCGTCCCGTGTGCGGGGTCCAAAACCATCGTTGGTTTTTCGGAATGCTCTTCTGTGGTCGAAAAAAGCTTGTTGACGCGGGAGCGCGAAGATCATCGGCACTCTTGTACTTTCAGGACTCTAGAAGTCGACGAGAGGTCGAAAAAGAATTTTCAAAAATCGCCTGGGGGGAGGGGATATTTGGGGTGCTGATCACGAATCTGACATCAGTTTTTCGTATTGTGGTGGAGTTTGGACGAAATTTGTGAACATTCCCATAGTCCCATAGTACCTACCGTAATCTATCGTACTCCAGCGTAAAACGAAAAACAGATGTCAGATTCGTGATCAGCACCCCCAAATAACCCCCCTAGGCGAAGATTGGGCGGAATCGGTGATTATGACCTCGGCAGCCTTAGTTATCCACGCCTATCGTGAGCTACCGTAATCGGTCGAAATTTAAAAAACGGATGTTATATTCGTTATCAGCACTCCAAATAACCCCAGTAGGCGAAGTTTGAGCAAAAAAAATTCGACCTCTCCTCGTCCTCTGGGGTCCCGAAAGTACAATAGTGCCAGTTAATCACAACCTGCCGCCCGCCACCGGATGTGGTCGATTGACCTAGTGGTAATGTTGTAGCTTCACAGGTGCATGATCGTGGGTTCGATTTCCCCTTGTACTGTGTCTTTGCATTTTGCGATTTATCGTCAGTGGGACCCTTCATCCCCACTTCCAGTACATTTTTTGAACAAAAACACGGCAACAAATGTCGTTCACGTTCATCGAGCTCTCTGAAAGTGGAAAGGTGAGAATTTTGACTTCCATGTTTAGCAATTCAAAAACTGATGCCAGATTCGTGATCAGCACCCAAATAACCTCTACGCACAAAGTTTGGCGATATTTGTGCCTCTGACCTCATCACCCTCACTTGCTCACACCTACTCTAACCTGTCATAAGAAATGGGAACTTTAGAAACCGATGTCAGATTCGTGATCAGCACTCCAAGTAGCACCCGTAGCTGAACTATGAATAACTATTTTTTCGACCTCGCTAGTACAGTGCATGGGCCCCTCTTGATTTTCGAACACTCAAGCTGTTTCAAGATGATAAGATGTTGTAGATGGCGAATTCTAATAGAATCTTTATATGGATGGAGTCAAAGCGCAGTAACCAACCGGTAAGAATAGGTAACGATGTACCAACCTTCGTCAACAATGATGGAAGATTGCAAAAAAGCATGCAAGCGAAATACACAGCTTACAAACTGAACATCTATGCTTTTGTCTAAAACCCGTTCAAAAAAACGACGTAGTAGCACCGATATTTCACTTTCTGTGCAGCCCTCAACCGCTTAACGTATTCAATTGGTTTCCACCTCAAATGGCTTCGTACCTCAATCACCGCCCTTGTTTGACCATGAAGACCGAGGTGCAAAGTCCGCTCAGGCCCAGGTTCGGGTGAGGGTGATGATGTCAGAAGCACCTATTTCGCCCAAACTTTGTGCATGGGGTTATTTGGGGTGCTGATCACGAATTTGGCATCAGTTTTTTACTTGCCTAACCTGGAAGTCAAAAATTCTCACCTTTCCAGTTTCAAAGAGCTCGATGAACCTAAACAACATTTGTTGCCGTGTTTTTGTTCAAAAATATGTTGGAAATGGGGATAAAGGGTCCCACTGGCGATAAACCACAAAACGCAAAACACCATTAAAGGGGGAGTAGAACCCACGACCATGCACCTGTAAAGGCTCAACACTAACACTAGGCCAACCGATCACCCGATCACATCCGGTGGCGGGCGACAGGTTGTGATGAACTTCGCGCTCGAGCGTTTACAAGCTTTTTTCGACCACAGAAGAGCATTCCGAAAAAAAACTAACTATGTTTTTGGAATCCACACACGGGACCCTACACCCTGTAAAAATTGCATCGTAAAAGCTTACCGCCAGTTTGGAGGTTCTCACTGTCGGAGCTCTATTTGGGACAACAATAATTTTAATTTTCTAGCCTTTGATGATGACCCAAAACTATAGTAATCCATCCACTTATCTGCGACGAATTACAAAGCGCGGAATGATGATCAGTTGAATCATACAAAACGGCTCTATAAGGATGGGCCAAAAGTAATGAAACAAATTCGACACATTTCTTTGTCTTATTATAACTCAATTACAACTCAACGGTGCTAGGGAATGTATTCGCCATTAAGGTCAATGACCTTGCTGCCATCGATCAGCCAACTTCCTGATCCCATCCTTCCAGAACTGCTTAGGCCTGGTGCTGCTCCACTGCATGGTTGTCGAGGTGGGGTCCTTGTGTCTCTTCCGACCATGAAGTCCTATAGGCTCAAGAGGTAGTTGTAGTCACATAGAGAGGCGTCCGGCGAATACGGTAGGTAAGGCATGTGTCCATCTCTTCTATTTCGTTCACCATGGCGAATAAGTGGTTAGACTGGGGTTTCGGCATGAGACAGGCTGGGGTTTTGGCATGCTTCAGAAACGGGCTAAAGTGGTCACTTCTCAGGTGGCCTTCAGTAAGTAGCAAACAAACATACAAATACGATAAGCACGAAACCAGACTCCAGTCACGAGATATGTGGGCACGGCATGGCGAGTCACATTACTTTTGCCCGCTCCCCCTAATAATAAGGGACGTCTGTGAACTTACCCTAACGATTCTCAACAACATCTATATGGCCTTGTAGAGCATCTAACAAGGAGCACATTGGTAAAGTTCGGCTTTGCCGCACTCCACTGACAGTGGAAAGCCCTGAAGCGTATGTCTGAACTGAAAAACGTGTTAAGTAGGAAGAGTCTCCACCCTTCAATTAGTATAAAAGTGTGTTTCGCTTTGCCAAGTCATCAGACCCAAGGAGTAGGGGGTCCTTGAAGTCGCAATGGAATACGGCGCAGCACGCGTTTGGGGGTCTTATACGCCTGCGATGCCTCTGGCGGCAAGCGGCTCGGAACGCAGTGGAAGTGACGTTGCTTCACGAAGGTCGGGGGTTCGGTTCTCCTGCATCCTTGCATTTCAACTGATTGGTTGAGATTCGGAGGATTTCGACGTCTACACCTTTTTCTGACGTTTTCTGCGCATTTTCCCAGCTGTGCGCTGTGGAGAGTCTAAAACAAACGAGTGGGTGGACTGGGAGATTGTTAGGGAGCAGGGCGCGCATAAATGAAATCGGAAATTTCGTAAATCGTTATTAAGAAAAAGCCGTTGACAATCGTAAACCGTAAATCGTGGGAGGTATTTGACGTGTATTGGCCCTATATTACTAGTTTTTCTGCAAACTGTGCTTAAAGGTAATCCAATACTCGTCTATGGCGCTATTTTCAACCAAAGCTGAATAGTTTCCTAGTCAAAAGGACACCCTTTAGGTGCGATGAACACCTTAGCACCTTCAAAACCGAACTAACTGGCACGCTCTGAAAAAATCCAAATAAATTATTGTTTGATAAACTTAAATAGGATTATATAAGTCGTGATCAAATGAAAACCATAATCATAAAATAAAATTCCCATCCTAACATATGGGGCAAGATGGGGAGGAGTCGCGCTCTTTGTGCGAGACAACAAGAGTGATCCAGGCACGGTTGCCGATTTCGCTGAAACTTCGCCTAGGGGGGGGGGGGTTATTTGGGGTGCTGATAACGAATCTGACATCCGTTTTTCACGGCGGAGAGTCGTTGGATACACCGGCCTTAGAAAGGGGCGGGACGAGGGGCGCGCCGAGGACAAGATATCCGGGTCCCTACCTCCACATAGAGGCATCGCATTTCTAATCACTTCCCTTGGCTCTGCATCTCTATCCTGAACTGATTTCGTTCTTGAGACAAGAGTCAGAATCTTGTTCACGATATTTGGAGGAATAGAGTTTTCAGTTGCAGCGCCAAGGCTTTCGTCAGGTCTCATCCCATTGCTCAGTACTAAGGCGTCCTCCACATTTCCCGACAAGTACAGCAACATCTTGATATGATATAGATATGTCCACAAGGAAAATTGTCTGATCTTTAGAAAGAGAGGACGGTGAGCCGGTTTTGCGCACAATTACGGATAAGCTTTCAATGTAGAACTCCTGACCGGAATCACCCATAGTCTCTAGTGGAGGGAAAAATTTGAAGAATTGTGGCGAAAATTGAAGGAATCTAGAGAAAAGAGCGACGTTCTCCTTTCCACAACTGCCTCCATAACCGAACCGAAAATGACTTCAGAGTCCCCGCGATGCTTTCCCCAATCGTCTCCTACCAGCTGTTAGGTTTTTGGACGACGTCACGCACTGAATTATAGAACTCAACCGGAATTTCCTGCCACCGTAATCTGGCGCGCGATTCGGGCGTGCCCCGTCCTTTAAACTACCGGCCGCGCGACCCGACCGCGTGGCGCGCAGCGGACCCTCAGCGATTGGAGAGCGCAATTCTTACGGGTACGGACTTTGTCGTCAGTCTTCTTCGTCTTGTAGGAATTGCATTGAGAAAGGGGACGAGCGCCAGGTATGGAAACATTCAGGAATTGGTGGGAATCAAAATACCAGCATGGAGGCGGAAATAAAAGAAAACCCTGAAAACACTATCAAGATGGCCGCAGCAAGTTCGACTCTTTAAATGTTCACACCTTTGGGATGGGCATCAGCATCTCTGGCCGCCTGAACTAGAGGTGTCTATGGCTCACGCGATATATCACAGTTTCGAGGAGCTATCTGCCATACACCTGTCCAGATTGCTTCATTGATGGTGGAAATCCCGTATTAGTGGAGTTCTGCGATGGATAGTTGAGACTTTCTCGGTGTGCTTTAACCAACGATTTTTTAAAGCAGCAATCTCGATTGCTTGAGACTGCTCCTACAACTCAGTTCCAAACCTACAAGAGCAGCTGAAAATTAGTCAAGTTCTTCAAATAACAGAGCAAAACAGGCCTTTTGCGCTCCGAAATAACGTTTGAAAGTTTTTGTAGCTATTTATGGTACGATTTTCATGCTCTTTCACGCTATTCTTTGTGCTGGCGCCACCCACAACGTTTTAACTTCAAGGAGCACAGCAATAGAACAAGAAGAACAACAGAAATCTTCGTCAAATTCGAATCAACAAGTGTGTACCGAAATCGTTTATTGACGAAGGCAGCATTTTCCGTTTCCTCCTTCAGCTCCAAAAAATCCGGAGTATAAAAAATGAATCTGTGTAGAAAAAGTCGGAAACGGGACTCATTAGAAGTGTCGTCTTGCTTTTAATCCCCTTTTAACAAGCCCCTATCTCTCCCTTGATGGAAAACAAACCGAAGAATCATAGGTCTACTTGGCGTTACATCGCCAGATTAGATCTATGAGTATCTACCACGTGATCTAATCTGGATCTAGTACTATATAATTGAGTTAGCTTCCTGCCCTGTAGATGGTGAGGCGTATCTCACTCAGGTTGGGAACCTGGCTGAGATACGCCCCGTGGAACCACGCGCAATCTCATGGAACCCCTTGCGACGCCTCGGCGTACGTCACGCGGGCAACGTCTGCCGTTCAACATGGGATGTTGTTACAGCACAGGACGCGTAGCCTCCTCCTACTTGACACAACGGCGTCTGCGCGCGTTTCTGAGTCCCTGAATCCAGAAGGCGGGTTCCCTTCGTCGCACCACAACCGTCTGGATTCAGAAGATCGAAAAGAAAGGAAACAGAGGTCTCATCGTCGTCGTACGACGACCGGCCGCATTCAGAACTCAGCATTATCCCATGTTGAACGGAAAACGTTACCCGCGCCAGGTACGCCTCTGCGTACCTCGCGCGGGCAATGTTTGCCGTTCAACATGGGATGTTGTTACAGCAGAGGACGCGTAGCCTCCTCCTGCTTGACAAAACGGCATTTGCGCGCGCTTCTGAGTGCCTGAATCCAGAAGACGGGTTCCCTTCATCGCACCACAACCTTCTGGAGTCAGAAGAGGAGACACCGTCGTCCTACGACGAGGGATCCCATTCAGAATTGAGCATGAGATGCTGCTGCAGCAGAGGAAGTGCAGCCTTCTCCTGCTTGACACAACGGCGTCTGCGCGCGTTTCTGAGCGAAACCTGAATCCAGAAGACGGGTTCCTTTCGTTGCACAACAACCGTCTGGAGTCAGAAGAAGCGAAAATAAAGGAAGCAAAGGCCACATCGTCGTCGTACGACGACCGGCCGCATTCAGAACTCAGCATTATCCCATGTTGAACGGAGAACTTTACTGCTGCAGCAGAGGAAGCACAACCTCCTCCTGCTTGACGCATCGACATCTGCGCGCGCTTCTGAGCGTCTGAATCCAGAATACGGGTCCCCTTCGTCGCGCAACAAGCATCTGGAGTTAGAAGAGGTGACACTGTCGTCGTACGAAGAGCGGCCGCATTCAGAATTCAACATGGGATACTCCTCCAGCCGAGGAAGCAAAGCCTCCTCTCACAGCGGCATCTGCGTGCGTTTTTGAGCATATGGATTCAGAATACAAGTCCCCCTCGTCGCGCAACAGTCGTCTAGAGCGAGAAGTGGTTCACCGACGTCGTGTGACGAGTGGCCGCATTCAGGATTCAGTATTATCCCACGTTGAACAGAAAATTTTACCCGCGCGAGATACGCCTTTGCGTACCTCTCACGGGCAACGTTTGCCGTTTAACATGGGATGTTGCAGCAGAGGAAGCGCAGCCCTCTCCTGCTTGACTCAGCGGCGTCTGCGCGCGTTTCTGAGCGTTTGATTCTGAATACGTGTCACTGACGTCTGCCTTGAGCATGGTATGACCACCAAGGGATGGTGGAGAAGGGAAGTAAGGGCCCTTTAGAGTGAACCAGGTGAGCGTCCAGGAAGGAAAGGAACAACCTGAAGGAGGGACCAGGGCGGAGAAGCCAGGAAGAAGAGACCAGTAGGGGGTCAATAGTGAAAACAAGGAAGTGGGCCAGGGGTAGGGACCCGGAAGGTGTGGGGGGGGGGGGGGGAGAAGACCAGTGAAGGTGGACCAGCAATTAGATCTAGAAAGAAGAAACGAGTTAGGGGAAGCTGGCGCCCGGATTCGGAAGACGTGTACACAGTGGAGGGGCCGAAGTACTGCGCAGCACTTTACTTTATTAGGACGTGAACAAACAACATAAAACGTTCACGTGTGAAATAACACAAAGGAAATCAACTAATTAGGAAACAAGCACAGATGAAAGCCCTGATTGGGCAATATTGGCATATTTTTGAAAAGAAAAAGAACCATGAATAGAAAGCAGAATAAAACAGCACTGAGTAGACGACCAGTAAAAAGAAATCGGAATGAAACGAAGAAAGGTTATAGACTGAGATTGGGAATTGAAACTTAAGAAGATTGTAATCGACGGTCAAGATGCCTCTTAAAATGGCTTATGGACATCTGTAGCGCTCCCTCCCTAATGAAGGGACGGAACAAACGCAGAGTTCTATGGGAAAAGAAGCTCGCTCTGATCCGACTTTTTGCTACAGAGTCGGAGAGTCTTAGCCCTCCTTGCCTGGTAATTGTATCGCTAGGTGCGAAACGGAAGAAGTCCGCGATGTCAACTCTTGCTATGCCCTTGAGAATTTTGAACAACATAATAATATCGTTTTTAGTTCTTCTCCTCCTGAGAGAAGACAGGCCCATCTGTCGAGCTCTGTCTGCGCCGTTAGGAATTAAGGAGTAATCGAGATTGAAGCATCTAATAACCATTTTTCGTGTGAAGTTGTTTTGGACGCTCTCAAGAAGATCGATATCCTTCTTTTTTGTGGGATTGAAAACACTGGTACCATTTTCAACTACTGATCGAATGTATGTTTTGTAGGCACGTAACAGGACTTTTGGGTTCCTTGATTTTAGCGTTTTAAATAAGTTGAACGTTCTGCCCATTGCCTTGTTTACTATCATTTTTATATGATCAGAGAAGTCAAGTGAAGTATTAATGAGGAAACCTAGATCTCGTGCAACGGTGGCAGTAGATAGTATGTTGCCATTTATATGATAACTGGGAGTGTAGGAATTGGTGCGGCGCGCAATAGGTAAAACAAATGTTTTTTCTACGGAAAGAGGTAGCTCCCAGTGAGTTGACCATTTGCTGATATAATCAATAGCTGCCTGAAGTCTTGCGGAATCGGTAGAAGATTTAATGACTTTGTATATCTTTATGTCGTCCGCATAAATTTTGCATTTAACATCCAGTGAGGCAATGTTGGAAGGAATTTCAAAAGTATAAATGAGAAATAGTATGGGTGACAGCACTCCACCCTGAGGCAGACCGCTGCTAGTTTGATGGACCGAAGAGAAAGCCTTTCCAACACGAACCTGATACGATCTATTCGAAAGGAAACCGCTTATCCACGTAACTATTGTTGGGTGAATCCCAACCAACTTCAGCTTATCAATTAATTTCCCATGAGGAACCTTATCGAATGCCTTTCTGAAGTCAAAATAAACGACATCTACTTTTTGTTGACACTCGATAGCCCTACTCCAGTCATTCAGAGATGAGAGTACCGCAAGTTCTGCGGATCGTCCTTTTAAGAAACCAAATTGATTAGGTGAAATGATGTCGTGCTCCTCAATATGCGCTAAGATGCGCTTCCTCACAATTTTTTCAAAAACACGAGCAAAAATCGATGTAATACTGACTGGACGGTAGTTGTTTGGATCATTTGACAATGTTTTCTTTGGTATAGGAATGACCAGAGCATGCCTCCACCGGGAAGGTACCTCTCCCCTCATCATGCTTAAATTGAAAATATACTCAAGAGGATAACCTAGCCATGCAGCTATGTTTTTAACAAAGGACAGAGGAATGAAGTCTGGAGTGAGAGAATAGGATGATGGCCAGCTCTGAATCAGTTCCACGATTTCTTCTTTGTAAAACCAAACACCACAGGTCATTCCGGGAAACTGTTGTGCGGCGGAACAGACAGGTGATGAACCAGTTACATGCTTGTTGAACGCTTTACTAAAGGATTTGGCGAGAAGTTCAGCCTTTTCTACGTCGATTATAGCAGCCGTGCCATCTTCGGAAATCAGTGATGGCACGGGTTTGTTTCTACCCGACCGCGAACAAATATACCTGAAAAACTTGGACCGATCTTTGGATTCAACAACCTTCCTTTCTAAATGAGCAAAATATTTATGCATGGCGTTTTCCGTTTTTTCATTAACTTTCTTATAGCGATCCCAGTTGTCAGCACAATCCTTGGTCACGGCGTACCTCCAAACCGTGCTACGGAAATTGAGTTTTCTTCTTAGGTAGTCCGGCAGAAACCTCTGGCCTACGTTACATTTACGCCAGGGTACAAAAAGATCTATAGTGTGATGTAACACAGCAATAAAGACTTCATACGCCGCATCCACAGAGGCACATGAGCCGAAGGAGCCTATCCAGTCAACATCATTAAGGTGCTTCTGGATATTCGAGTAATTTGCGTTCTTGAAGTCTCGTTTCCACTCTATAGCTTCCGATAAAGAAGTAAGGTTTAATTCAAAGTCGATGGCCGAATGGTCGCTGTTCCCAATGGGAGCTGACACTCTTGTATTTTTCACTAAGGAATCGTCATTACAGAAAACAAGATCCAGAAAAGTATTGACTCTAGTAGGAGACTTAACCAGCTGTTTAAATTTATGGTTATCTAGAAAGTCAAGAAAGTCCTGAGATTTTTTAGAGCAGCCGTCTTTCGTGGTCTTGATTAAGTCAGGAAGATTGAAATCGCCTAGGAGAATACATGGATACTCTGAGCTTGCAAAATCACTCAAGGCCTTAATTAATTGGTTGGTGTCACTTGTACAACAGTCTGGGGCTCTATACACAAGTATAGTTCTAATGCATTTTGTATCTATAGCGACGTTACATACTAAGAGCTCATAGGAGTTGCAGACGGATTCCTTATAGACGACATGAGCTGAATAATGTTTTTTTATTAATAGAGTGACGCCGCCGCCCTTCTTTTGCATTCTATCGCAACGAATTCCAACATATTGACTACTAGCAACTCCTAGGAGTGGATCGAGTTCAATTTTTGAACATAACCAGGACTCTGTAAAAAAAGCCAGATCATAGTCGTGCTTGCATAGAGTAGCTGCGACAGAATCGGCATTCCTGACCAGCGACCTCACATTAGCAAGTGTACAGGTGACAGATGAAAAGCGACAAGCATAAGGAGACCTGCGAAATGTCAGCGGTTTACCGAGCTATAAGCTTGAGAGCTTTCACTCTCAGGTAAACGAGATGAGGGAGAGTTCTGTATTGACATCTGAGACTCAGGAAGATAACAACAATCACCACGAGAAGGAAGATTTCTCCTATTGCTCCGTTCATTGCGCAAACGAATTCTCTCCTCCAGTGTTAATGATTTGCGTATAAATACGCCTTTGAAAGGAGAGAAACGTAGGCGTGATGCACGTCGCAAAACTTGCTCTTGGAAACGACTAGTAGGTAACACAACCTTTAATAAACGTGGGGAGCTTCTACCCATTCGGTAGACACTTACGGGTAAACAAGCAACACCAAGGAAATCGAGGATTCTCGTGACAGAGCTCAAGTCCCAAAACAACTGGTCGATAGAGTTAATTTCGCGATTCTCAGGAAGATGGGATACAACTATTGACCTTCTGAGGTCCGGGTCAGTGTTCGATTCTACAGATGGAACGGCCTCAGGACGTTTAGGAAGGACTGATGCAGTTACAGGAGATGAGTCAAGGTTGGACAAATCCTGAGAGGCAACAGGCTGACATGAAGCACTTTCCTTCCTAAGTTTACTGATTTCTTCAAGTAACTCTTGAATGCGTTTGTTCGCCTCCCTGTTTTCCTCCAGAAGCTCCTTGATACGCAGGTTTGCCTTTCTGTTCTCCTCCTTCAAGTCCATGATACAGTCCACGACTAGCTTCATGTGATCGGGGAAGTCCTGTTGTTCGGTGAGTGCCCTCAGACGATCCAGGGATGAAACGTCCCGATCATTGTGTTCTATGCGGCTCCGCTTGACCTGGCGGCCTGGAACAGACGAGGAACGCGGCGAAAAGACCATATCCAACGAGGATTGCGGAAGGCAATCAGAGAAATCGGATAATCAATCAGCCAGGAGCACAGAATCTTCACCTCAGAAGGTGGCAACGTAGATGACAAAACTCTGCCCCCCTGCCACTGGAGACACCGCGTTGGAGTTGAAGGCGAAATCGAATCAGCAGAATCGAAGCAGCTGTGCCGGCGATTTGGTGACAGGAGTCGAAAATAATGGTAGAAAGCAGTCAGGTCGGGAAATCGACGAGAGCAGTTTGCGGCCCGACCACCCACGGTCGTTGCACACGCGGGGAATGAGCACAAGCCAATGATGTTACTGGACGGTGTGGAGGAAATGTCTATGATGAAAGGTACCGAAGTGGTGAACGGCTTGATGCCGATGAAGTACGCAGCAGGTCCTAGATGTTAGCGAATTTTAAGTTTGACAAAAGCTACCTTATCTAGGTCAGTGATGGTGCAAAGTCGCGCGAAGCGCGCAAGTGCGAGACACGCCGTTAGGCGTGTCGGAGCACTTGTTCTATTATATTTACCTCCACTCACCACTTCATCACTTGGACTTCAGTCCCAACAAATGTTTATGTATAACCATAATACTCGCAGAAGCAAGCACACAGGAAGTCGAGGTGGAAATATGCACGTTCCCGGTTTTCGCCTTCAGCAACCGCTTTATAGTACCTCTCTGCGGTCATTTCTACTAACAACCCTACTCATCCGGTCCATGTCCTGCTTCTACTACCTGAAAAGGAACCTGTATGTCTACCCTTGAGTGAGTCACAGAACAGATCAGGTCGGCAAAGCTCTGCCGCGGCTCGACGGATAGTGCCCATCATATTAAAGTCTGGCGAGGTCCGCTGCGGGCAGCGCGGTCGGCAGTTTAACGGGCGGGGCGCGCCCGAATCGCGCGCCGGATTACGGTGGCAGGAAATTCTGGTTGAGTTCTATAATTCAGTACGCCACGCAAGTTAACGACGGTTTCGCGAGCAGCAAACTTGTCCAAATAGGGCGGCGCGGGCAGGGCGGGAAGTGGGCGGTGGGCAGTACGGTGTACCGAGCGACTGCCCCCCGTTTTTCACGATTCGGCTGGGTAATATAGATACAGGAAGGCACAGGAGTACATCCTTCAGGTACGCTTTCCTTGCCTTTTTATTCCTCTACTGATACATAAATATTGACGCTTATGAAACGGATCCCAGATTCGTGATCAGCACCCCAAATTATCCCCTAGACGAAGTTTCAGCGATATCGGTGTCGCAACGATGTTTTGTTGCGATCAAAACTTCTAGCGCCAGGCGGGACTCGAACCCGCACCTCCCTCTGACCGGGCGGGAATGCTCTACGCCTTTACACCACCGGCGCCGTTTGATCGAACCATATCGGTGTCCCTCCCTGAACAACCCATGTACGGTATGGGCGGTCCCGACCGAATCGTGAAAAACGGATGTCAGATTCGCGATCAGCACCCCAAGTAATCCCAATAACCCTCCTAGACAAAGTTTCAGCGTAAAATATTTTTTCGACCGAAGTCGTGTCGGTGGAGTCGGATTTTTTAACTAGTGGCAGAGGTTCTTTAAGATTTTTATGCCGATGAAAACAAAATTTGCACTGCTTACAAGATTCCTGCGATTCAAACCATTGCGATCCTCACATACCGTAGTTATATCGAGTGATTGCTCCAATCTAAATCTAGGAATGAAGCAGGATGGGCTCTAAGAAGGGTTGCTTTAAATCCGGATTTCAACGATCTTTTTCTTCATGGACTTCTATTCTGTGGTTAGGTACACTACGCTCTGCTATCGCTCCCGTCGCTGTCGTCGTGAAGTATGAGCAAGCCTATGTCGGACAAACCCTCGGCCTGCAGTTGGGCTCAAGGGCCAGCCTACTGACGGCTGCTGTCAGCGCCACCGATCGATAATTGGCGCGTCGCCAACAGCGATCGATTCACACGCCGTACCAGCGGCGTGGCGTCGCCTGGGAGGTATAGATGGTTGGTCCAGATTCCTTGCTGCTGTGCTTGTCTGTTCCGTTTATCGTGTCGTCTGCTGTCAGCCGCAGAACTCCGACTGCCAAAGTTCTCGTAATGTTCGCGTGTTCATCATGTTCACTGCTAGCCGAGCCAGTGTGCGGTCGCCGGCACACTTACAACCAGAAAAATCCCGTCCGAGTTGTCCGGTGCGCAACGCCCACAGCCGCGCGGTTCAAACTTGGTTTTTATTAGCCATGGAGCGCCCTTACTGCACGCTCTATACGTTGGAGCCAGGGATGAGGGGCATTAATAGCGCAAATATCACTGTAGCTGCAGCGATTAGCAGAGCAGTACGTTGCCGGAGAACTGGTCCGCTTGGCATACTGCCGAGGCGGCGCGCGGTTTTCCGTCGTGTCGTCTCGTGCACTCCACGCCTCCCTGTTCGCCACACCCCGGAGTCCCTTCCCTAGCCCAGTCTGGAGGCTCACTCTGCTCGTCTGACTCTCGCCGCTCGCGCGTGACGGAATTTTTCGGGGACCAGTTCACATATAATCCAGAGCAGTAGGCAACTGCGTGGTCCCGTAACGATCTCCCTGAATTTCACTCCGAAACTAAGGTGGACAACTCAAACGGGTTTTTCCCGGTCGTAAGTTTATCAAATACTCCAATGTGCTAATAACAGCAGCTAATGTCTTGTCTATTCTCTTGTGCCTCCAAACGCGCTAGCAACGCGCATTCTTACAGGAATTAGCGTTAAGGGCCAAGATGGTGGCGTAGTCCGGGCTGGGAGAGTAGCCTTTTGACGATGTGTTTTCCTTACCTTTTCTAATAGCAGAGATATATAACCCTTCTAACGTCGAATTGGACACTCTTCTAATCGTACTTTATCCCATGAGCTTTGAAATCAAAGCAACCTCTTCCAAATCATAATGAACTTCTTCTGTATTAAACTATTAGGTTGTAACGAATTAAATGGCACTGGCTCGCGCCATTTTTTGGCGCGTCTCTACGCGTTTGATCAAGAACAAACCGTAACATGTGGCATATCATTTAGAAGCGCAAACTTTGCTCTACCGGCGAGTACCAAATTTTCTATGTAAAAGTGGGAAAACTTTAGAGTTTTATTGACTTTTTGCAGATGGAGAAAAGGGTAATCCGAGGCATTTACTTGTATGAATTCAAGCTGGGCACTGCAGCTAAGGAGGCGGACGAGAAGATCAACGCCGCATTCGGTCAAGGATATTCCACAATTCGGACGGCGTATCGTTGGTATCAGAAGTTCCGGAATGGAGATGAGAGCTTGGAAGAACATGAAGGTCGTGGGAGGCATAGTGATGTTGATGAGGACAAGCTGAGAGATGTGGTAGAGGAGAATCCACACAAAGGTACCAGAGAGATAGCGAAGGTTCTTGGCGTCAGTCACAACACAACTGCCCGGCATCTGAAGGAAATTGGAAAGACCAAAAAGCTGGAAAGATGGGTGCCTCACGAGCTGTCTGAGGAGCAAAGAAACCGACGATATGAGATCTCGTCCGCACTGCTTCTACGGAACGAAACGGACCCATTCCTTGATCGCATCGTAACCTGTGACGAGAAATGGATAATGTTCGACAACAGGCGACGATCGGCACAGTGGGTGGACAGCGATGAGAGCCCCAAGGTTTTTGCGCAGCCGGAATTGCACCAACAGAAAGTAATGGTGACAGTATGGTGGTGTTCGCTGGGAATTATTCCCCACAGCTTCCTCCCTCCCGGTGAATCCATCACGGCAGAGAAGTACTGCATTGAAATTGAAGAAATGATGAAAAAGTTGAAGGATATCCGGCCGGCCTTGGTAAACCGAAGGCGAGTTCTCCTTCTGCACGACAATGCTCGCCCCCATGTAGCACGAATGGCGTTGCAGAAATTGAATGAGCTGAGCATTGAAACTCCACCACATCCTCCGTTTTCTCCCGACCTCTCCCCAACAGACTACCATTTCTTCAAGCATCTTGGCGACTTCTTGGTAGGGAAAATATTCAAATACCAACAGGATGCCGAAAGTGCCTTCGAAGATTTCGTCAATTCCAGAACTTCTGATTTTTATGCTACTGGGATAAAAAAGCTTGTGTCACGTTGGCAAAGATGTGTAGAATCAGAAGGTTTTCATTTCGATTAATAAGCTTGCCTAGAAGCCGAGATATTAACTGTTTAAATTTACAGTGGTTCAGTGCCTTTTATTTCGTTACAACCTAATAAATACTCTCCAAAGAGGTTAGAATATGTTTTTGTTCGAGGAAAATGTTAGTATGATTTCGTTGAACTTTTAATTCACTTACCCAAGAAGTGAACACTGATATTTTGTAAAGCTCTCATTTTTATGAAAAAAGAGAGGTTTAAAGCTTGTTTTAAAGAACAGGAGGGTGGCGACTTTTTACTGCCATGCCCTTGTCTAAGACGTCGCGATTTTTATTCGATTGATAGCAGCATTTCGGTTTTCATGGAGTTTGACACTTATTAACGATGCAACATATACAATTAAAAAACACACTCCCTCACTTTGGTGCTTTATGTAAGCAACATTTACACTATCAGTCAAATAAAAATGGCGAGGAGTCTTTCGAGTGCATGGCTCAACATGGCTTTTCAATGCACTATATGATTGCTGCCCTATTAAGCTTTAAAACAAAATTTAACCCATTTTTTCTCAAAAATTATAAATTGTATAAAATTATTACACTCATTTGGGCAACTGATGAAAAATAAATAAAAAATTTAAAAAAGCTATTCGAAATTTTCCTCGAACAAAAAATTACTCTACCTATATTGAAGAGTCTGTAGTTTAACCTGTAAGAAGCTTCAATTTGGAAGACGTTCATTTGATTTCAAAGTTCATAGGCCAGCATAGAAGAGTGTCCAATTTAATTTGAAAAGTGTCCAATTCGACGTGAAAGTTGTATATTTTAATACAATCTTCGTGTGGTAATGGGTCACAGCTAGGGAAAGTAAACATTCTCTCTTATCATGAGCTGCATCTGGAAAAGATCTGTTCCTAAGGTCCCGTTTATACTTCCGACGCCGAGCGAAGCGACGGCATGTAAAGTGGCCAAATTGATCGATCCGTCGCTCAATTGGCCACCATATACGTGCCGTCGCGTCGCTCGGCGTCGAAGTATGAACGGGGCCTAATAGGGAGTGCTCTTCTTCCTTGTATTGCGTATCGCGTAATCCGTATTGTGCCAAAGTTGGTATAGGATGCAATTCCGGATGGAAATCCACAGCGCGAGGTCCACCTTGTATCTTTTCCACACCCGACAAGTTTACTCTACCCAAAACAGGCTTATTTGACCTTCAACTGTTGCAAATTGGACACCTCTAAAAAATTAAAATTGGGTGCTCTTCGAAACAAGCTTAACATTTTTGAAATCAAACCGACCTGACCATCTTCCAAATCAAAATTGGCTCTTTCCACAGCAAACTAGAAACTCTTCAAAAACGTTGAAACAATTTTTTGTTCGAAGAAGAGCTTTCTTTTAAGTTTTACTTCACTTATCCAATAAGTGAGCACATTGTTTAAAAATTTTGTGAAATTCTTATTTTTTGAGGAGATGTAATGGTTTAAAGTTCGAAGTTTGCTTTGAAAAGCAGGTAAGCAGCGATTTTTTCAATGCTAAAAGAAGAAATTTGCGCCATATCCTCGTCCATGACGTTCTAGACGAGGAATTTTTAACGGACTTTTTTCTCAGTGAGTTTATCACATTTACTCTTAGTGTTCTTTAATGTTGCAGGTCTCATCCTCCCGATTTAGACTGTTCCTGAAAAAATTATTGAAATCAGCAAGAATATTTTAATGTTTTTATGAATTTGCTTTGGATTTTTGGAAACAATGCATTCTGGGGGCACGTGTAGCGCAGTTGGAGGAGGTGCCGGTTGTCGCGTCCACCCAATATCATGTTCCTGGTTCGGATTTCCCGCTCAGGTCAATCAAGCCTTCCATTCCTCCGGGTCAGAGAATTGTTACCAGACGTGTCTGGGAAGGATAGAGCGCTGACTTGTTCATAGGCTGGCCACCGCAAGTCACTCTATGGCCAGATACGCATACACATCGCGTCCATGATATTGAGGAGAAGTAGAATGCCTGGCGCATCCCAAAATGAAATGGTTAGCGCCGTCACCGGTTTTTTAAGATATGCCTATCCCCACCTGTCCCAGAATTTTTTTGCCACCACCTGGAACAGTCGAGAGGGAGAGAATGTTTTCGGCCGCTGGACGTATTTCAAACGATTTTGAAAAAAATTACCAGAAAAATTAACAAAATTTTGGAAAGCTACTTTTCCTGAATGTTGACACGTTGGCGACGTGACACTCGTTTTCGGCAGTGTGGAACCGTGTGACACGATGTCGTGTCACGGTCTTGCCGTTGTGAAAAAATAGATTGGTCCCACGCAATAGGCAGTCGAAAATCATGCGTTTGACAACGTGTTAACATTCCACTGATAGGCTTTTGACTGTATTTTTATTAATCCCTTCTGTACTTAATGGGCTGAAGGCAGCAACGCGATTGCATATACTCGTAGGACAGTCGGACAAAAAAACTAGAAAAAGGGAACTCCGGGTTCTGCCTGATAACTCCATACCTGTTCTTATTGCACACCCTGTAGATAATTTGCTGCCGCAGTCTTGTTTATTTTTCTGTATTTGTTGATGTTGAATTGTTTATTTTACATTGCACTGGTCACACCATTTCCTGAACTGTAGTTCTTGACCTGTTGGAAGTTGAAACGTATAAGGTTTTCCTTGATTTTTTCACTTGAAGTAATGGTTTGCAGCTAATTGTGTTTTTTAACGGAATTTTTTCCCGTTAAAAATTTCGTTAAAAAATCTAAAGCACAGAAATTTGTGTGCACTCCTGATATGCAGGAGAGTGGAGCGATTGCCGCAATATTACCGACTACCCCCCCCCCCCCGAACTAGGACTTTCAGTCCAGTTTATGTAGGTTTTCGACGATGCTGACAATCGATCGATATACATACTTTCTGCAGCCACTTCGTACAAATAGTAGGACAGTCGGACAAAGGTCTCCGACGAGCAGGTAGAAACATGTCAGAGTACAAAGAACTTGTTACATGTTTGTACAAACATGTAACAAGCTCTTTGTACTCTGACATGTTTCAACCTGCTCGTCGGTGACGCCGTTCAGCAGAGGATTGGCGCGGTGCCACGACGCTTCTACGGCCGGCTCCTACCTTGGTCATTCGTTCATTTCCCTGTTCTTGCCCTTTTTTCTTTATTTTTCTCCATTTTTTCTCACCGTAAAACTCGAGTAATCTGACGAACGACTCCTGATGGCCATCATCATCATCATCATCATCATCATAACTTGCATGCCAATCGGCTGCGCTGTTCTTTTAGGACCTGGGAAATGTTCCTCATTCTGATGTTCAGACCAGCTTGTGGTGAGGAATCCTATAAAAATCTATCTCCAATCTCCTTTGCGTCTGTTGCAAGCTCGCACAACGTAATTTCGAAATTATTAGGTTGTCCAAGTCCCCGTCATAAGTCCCGCCGTTTTTTTTCAACGATTCATTGCGGATTTCGCCGGCGGTCTCTTGCATAGCGCTACACAGCTTTCGAAAGAGAATGATTCGCTCTATCAGAGAATGTATGGCGTTTCTTTTTTCGTCCTGAATTTTGCCAATTTTTAGGTCGTTTAAGTGAAAAGCGAGAAAGTGACCATCTGCGCAGTTGTTCTCTCCGCTTAGGTTTAGAGTTGGCACTATTGTACTGAATTATAGACCTCAACCGGAATTTCCTGCCACCGTAATCCGGCACGCGATTCGGGCGCGCCCCGTCCTTTAAACTGCCGACCGCTCTGCCGCGCGACCAGACCGCGAGGACAGCGGATCCTCGTCGGACTTCCAATGCACTTCGATACTGACTAGAACCCACATTTGAATCCCACAAATGTGATGTTGTGGCATCTTATGTACTTTAATAGAAAGGGGGAGCGATGAATATTATTATGCCTAACACTGTTTTCAACTGACATCTCTTATCAACAGGCATGTCGAAGACGAATTTAGGGGTGCTTGAACTTCCATATGAGGTAGTACGGGAAATTTGAAGATAGTGAAGACGGATTTGAAGACATTGTCACTTTCAAATGAATCAGCGCGAGAAATTTGAGGAAGCCAGGACCGGGATACTGACAGCCAACAAAATCCTCCAGACATCCTCAGACCTTGTTTCTTCAATCATAACAGTACATGGAGAAAAAAGTTGCTGAAAAAAACTACTGCCCCGAATGCAAGGAAGACAAGAGGGAATGTACATTTATAGACATATGCGGTAGATGCTCCCAAAATTCCGGAAGGACAACACTTTATGCTGTCCAGTCTGCTTTCGCTTACAACAGGATGAAGAAGATGGTTCCAATTATATTGGCTGGATCCAGTGCTGCTTATGTGAAGGCTGGATCTGCGTGCCTGCATGGCTCTAAGTTTTGCCCCATGATGAGACGCCGTTGTGATTGATCTAATGTCGTCTTAATAAGCAGTCGAGTGCCGTGCCTTTAAAAGTTCGTAAAATACTTCTCCTCTGAAGAATGATGTTCCAGTGGCCACTCACCTAAATCACCCATAAGAGTACATGAGATCCCATAACTCACATTAGTGTGGGAATCAGATGTACTCCGACAGGAAAGGTGACTGAAGATTGGAAGGGAACTCAAAAGAGGGAAAAATGTGGTCGTGTGGAGATAAGTTGCCCGCTGCGGGCCTCGCGGTCGGGTCGCGCGGCAGAGTGGTCGGCAGTTTAAAGGACGGGGCGCGCCCGAATCGCGCGCCGGATTACGGTGGCAGGAAATTCCGGTTGAGGTCTATAATTTAGTCACTATTGTACTTTCACAACTCCACGAGTCGAGGAGAGGTCGAAAAAGATTTTTCACCCAAACTTCATCTAGGGGGTTATTCGGGGTGCTGATCACGAATATCACATCCGTTTTTCGTTTTACGCTGGAGTACGGTAGGTTACGGTAGATACGCGTGACCAAGGCTGCCAACGTCATGATCACCGATTTCGCCCAAACTTCGGCTAGGGGTTATTTGTGGTGCTGATCACGAATCTGGCATCCGTTTTTCGTTTTACGCTGGAGTGCGGTAGGTTACGGTAAAGGAGAGATACTTCTTCAGATATCCAGGCTACCACCAGCAATCCGACCTGAAGCGTTCCTTAACCGCAACCTACCGTACCCAGTGTAAAACGAAAAACGGATGTGATATTCGTGATCAGCACTCCAAATAACCCCCCTAGCCGAAGTTTGGGCGAAAAAATTTTTTCGACGTCTCTTCCACCCTTGGAGTTGTGAAAGTACAATAGTACCTTGTAGTTTTTTGCGCAGTTTTTCATAGCATTTGGAAGACAATGTTCTGCAGTACAAGATTACTTGTTGGTCCTATTTGCTCATTTGTCCTTTATTGATTTTTAGGTCATCAAATTGGGACGTCCGAAGAAGGAGGGTTATTTTGCCGACAGCTCCTGCTCTGTGGTTGGACTTTTTGGGTTGGTGTTATATGTCATTCGGAAGAGAATGTCTTGCTCTATAAGAATGTGTGTCGCGTTTATTGGCTCATGCTGATTTCTGTCGAATATCAACAACTGAACAAGGAGAAGGATTGTTGGTGAAGATGATTTTCCTCTTTTTTGAATTTTGTTGATATTCGACAGAAATCAGCATGAGCTAGTAAACGCGACACAAATTCTTACTGAGCAAGACATTCTCTTCCGAACGACATATAACACCAAGTAGGAAAATTCTACCACAGAGCAGGAGCTGTCGGTAAAAATAAATCTTCTCCTTCGGAGGTCGCAATTTTATGGCTTTAAAATCAATAAAGGACAAATGAGCAAATAGGACCAACACGTATTCTTATGGTACAGAGCATTGTCTTTCAAATGTTATAAAAAACTGCGCGAAAAACCCCAAACTTAAGAGGAGAGAACAACTGTGCAGGTGGCCACTTTTCACTTTTCACTTTAACGACTTAAAAACTGAAAAAATTCAGGATGAAAAAAGAAACGCAAAAGATGGTCTGATAGTGCAAATCATTCTCTTTCAAAAGCTCTATAGCGCTATGCAAGAGACCGCCGACGAAATCCGCAATGAATCGTTGGAAAAAACGGCGGGACTTATGGGACAACCTAATATTTTGGTTTTTTAAAGTCTAAGTATGTCCATCTTCTTAAGTGGATAAAATGTTTTTTCGTACCTCAAGCATAGGCCTAACGTAAATCTAAAAGGTTTTGACGTGGACAAAGGGGTTTTGTGGAAAGGCCTCTAAAGATATTGTGTACTACAGCCGTCGCTTTATTTGCAGTTCGTTCGCAATGCCCGTCTAAAGTCAAATTTGCCCTGAGAAGAGTGCTTGTGATCTCATTTTCGCCTAACATATATATGTAGCCGGGATTTATTCTTCCTAAATGAATCATCTTAGTTTTTTCTTTTGACAATGTGTTAAAAGATCAATATAGGAAAAGCGTTACGTGATCAACAATGAAAAAGCATGGGATCGGCGCCAGCACTCTCAATACGGCTTATTGATTGAACAGTTTGACACTTTCAATTTATGAACAATTAGTTAGGAGCCAGATGACTTGTAATAGCGAGCAAGTGACGTGGCAGAAGGTCAAAAGTTCCGCTCTTAAATCGTAGAATCGGTGCACTCCGTTGGTTTTCGGTTTTCTGACACGCTTTCGACTTTTTGTTCTAATCACTTGATGGAAGGATGATCCTGAGCTGTTTTTATGAGTTCACGAGAAGTTTGCGTCATTTGAAACACCAGTCTTCACCTAGCGCTTCACTCTTTTCGCTTTGTACTGACCATCAGTTTTACTCAGATTCATTAATTATTCTACAGAGCCGTATACCAGCATGCGAGGTTGTTGTGGAGGTCTAGGGGGGAAGGGTCAACACTGTCTTTTTCACATCTGAAACGTCTTCCTACAGTTATAGCGCATATACATTCGTACTTAGTGTTATCATTTTAACTGCTTTTGGATAAATTCCTCAGATTTTCTGGTGGAAAATGAGGGTGGACCCCACGTCTAGGCGTGCACTTGACGTGTTTCTTGCAATGAGCGGTTAACTGGTATGCATGTGGATCTAACAATTTTCGGAGTTGATTCATGCATGAGAGAGCAGGGCTCTGAGCAAGTATAGAGACGAAATTCACAGAAATTCCATTACACTGCACCAATGTTGCAACACGGTCCTTGTGCGTAAATTTGCGTGCGGCTGGTGTTGTTGTATAGAAATGATTTTCTACACCGTAATCTGTTGCCGTCTGCGCCCTCCTAGCTTAGAGGATGTCGGTGTCCACGTTGACATTGGATCGATCACTTGTGCGCCCGCGATGGCACTCTCGGGACGCGCGTCGTAGTACAGTGGATAGTGGCGTCGCTTCTGCGAGGGAGGTCAGTGGCTCGGTCCTTCTGTGTAGTGGTTTGCTTGCATTTCAACCGGCTACTTGAGATTTGAGCGGCTTTGACGTGTAAGCGATTTTGAGGCACTTTTTGTGCATTTTCCAGCCGTAAGCGCCTCGCCGCTGGAAGAGCGCAGATCCCAGCCGCAGACTCCCCCTGATCGACGAAAGCAGTTTCCACACGAGCAGCTTGGATGGCAAACACCCTGGAGTCCCTTCCCTAGCCGCATTCTGGAAACAAATGATGTGTAATGATTCGTTTTGATTCATCTACGCTCAGTTCCAAACAAAAACCCACTTAGGAAGTCCAATTCTGGACACAAGTGATGGGTGAAACTCCGTTTGCGTTCTCCAGGTTCATTTCGTAACCAACTCGACAAGTGATGAGCCATGAGGGAAAGGAGACAACGCAACTGCACCAGCTACACGCAAATTTACGCACAAGGGCCGTGTTGCAACATTGGTGCAATATAATGGAATTCAGTCCACAGTGCATGCCTTCCCGGTTTGGTAGCTTTACCCAAGCCAACGCAAGCATATTTCTCCTTCTACAATTCTAGAATATACAAGTTCGGTGCAATCCCAATCGGGGGGGGGGGGTGCAGTCCACTATGAATTGTTAATGGTAGCTACGCATCAATACATACAACATGCAATACAACATATGAATGTCTTAGCTTACCTGATTCCCTTCCTTGGAGATGTCCGAGCTGAAACATTACAACGATTTCATTATGGGACTATGAACGATGCAGGGAAAGGGGGGGGGGGGGGCACTATGCACGGCAGCATGGTTGTGATCCAAAGCTCTATTTGCCTTGGAAAGAAACCGCACACCGCTATGCACTAATTGATTAAGGTAATAACGTTGCTTTAACATGTTTTCGTGGTCTTATAGTATTGTAATTGTTCCAGGTTTCTGTTCAATTTACCATGTTTTCGTTACTCCCTACCCCCCCCCCCCCCGACCAGGAAGCAATTTAGAAAACTGATTTTGGTATCGTAAGGACAGCAATTAATAATGTAAGCATATATTTATATTTATTTATATGTTGTGGTGCATGTTGCATTCCTTTAGAGGTTAAAATGGACTGCCCCCCCCCCGATTAGGATTACACCACAAGTTCTTACTTGAGACTTTCATTTTAGAAGTTTTTAGACAAATCACAGGGATTTTATGGAAGAAAATAAAGGTGGGCACCCATACAGAATTACTGCCGCGTAACTTTGTTACGTGTTAGACATCCTATGTGGCGTGACGTCGTCTTCGTTATACTGGTCACATGGGCACTGGGTAATTGCGTCCAACCCATCACACTCTTCGTCGGTTTTCCTGGTTTTTCTGTAGGGCGTTCTAGGATACTCCTTCATTTTCAGTCCAGCCGTCGAGTGGCTTCGATGCGTCACTATGTTTCACCCTGTTGCGATGCTGAAGAACGCCGCCGACTTGGGGAATATGATCGCTAACTTGTTGTGAGTGTGGAATCTCACATTTTTCTTCAGATGTTCAACGCTTTTTCTATTTTTATGTCACTTTCTTCGATTGTGGTTGGTAAGCCTAGGTGCGGATGACAAAGGCTGCCGTTGTCACCACCGATTTCGCCCAAATTTCGCCTAGGAGAGTTATTTGGTATGCTGATCACGAATCTCACATTAATTTTTCGTATTACGTTGGAGTGCGGTAGATTATGGGTAACTAGGGTCATGGTCGTCGATTTCGCCTGAACTCCATTGTAATACGAAAAATTAGTGGCAGATTCGTGATCGGCACTCCAAATAACTCCTAGCTGAAGTTTGGGCGAAATCTGAGGTTATGATCTTGGCAGCCTTAGTCATCCGTACCTACCGTAACCTACCATAATCGGCCGAAATTTCAAGTGACGGATGTCACATTCGTGACTAGCACCCCAAATAACCCCCTGGACGAAGTTTGGGCGAAATTTTTTGAGCTTTCCTCGACCTTTGGGGCCAGATTCATCAACGACTAACAGAGATTTCATAGAGAAATTACAGCCGAAATCCTTGAAAAAACGCGATCTAACGCGGCTTATCAACAGGCGATAGGGTGCAATGTTAGCGTTATCAGGAATTTCGGCTGTAATTTCTCTTTTAAATCTGTAAGTCGTTGATGAATCTGGCCACTGGAGTCCTGCGGTCAGATTCTTCACGACTTATTAAGCGATATGGTGAAACAATCCACCATACCGCTTGTTCATAAGCCGCGCTATCAGGGATTTCGCTGTATTTTCTCCGTTAAACTGCTGTAAGTCGTTGTTGAATCCGTCCCCTAGAAGTACACTAGTGCCAGACAGTCCCATAATGCATGTTTTGTTGCATGGAATTGAATGTATGATGAAGTGCAGTTGTGTTCGACCCCTGTGTTGGGTTGTGTAGAACTACTAACGTAGGCAGATATAAATTTATATTCTGCCGAAGGGCTGTGACCCTGAAAACAAGGTGACCCCTCTGGATTCACTTAGCGCCGATACCTTTCGGCGGTCTTGGGTGCAGATGGCTGTTAGAGTTATCAGTGGCACTGTGTGCGACGCACAATCACAATTGTGACAGCCGTATATACCTTTCACCATATCCCAGTATAGCCAGGGGCAAGATTCATCAACGACTTACAGCAATTTAACGGAGAAAATACAGCCGAAATCCTTGATAGTGTGGCTGAAATGTTTCACCATATCGCTATCAGGGATTTCGGTTGTATTTTCTCCTTTAAATTGCTGTAAGTCGTTGATGAAACCGGGCCCTGAAAGAGCCTAGTGCCATATAGTCCCATAATGCATGTTTTATTGCATGGAATTAAAAGTTTGATGGGTACATGTCCCGAAGATGGGCAGCATGCATGGTCGGGAACGTGCCAGCCAATCCGCATCAAATTCGCGAACCCTTCATAGAAGGGTTGTACGGTCGCTACCCTGAAATGGATTCGCCCGGTACTTTGCTTTTTTATGGCTGGCGTACTCCCACCTCCCAATGCTGACCATATTCGTGATATGTACCGTTTGGTGAGGTGCAGTTGTGTTCTACCCCTGTGCTGGGTTGTGTAGGACTACTAACGTAGATGGATATAAGTTTGCATTCTGCCGAAGGGTCGCGACCCTGAAGACAGGGTGACCCCTCTGAATCCGTTTAGTGGCCATACCTTTTGTCGGTTTTGGGTGCAGATGGCTGTCAGTTGTCAGTGGCACTGTGTGCAAACGAACAACCACAATTTTGACAGCCGTTTATACCCTTCACCAGCCTTTGACAGCCGTTTATACCCTTCACCATATACCATTATAGTCAGATCGCGTAAACTTGATCACTTGAGCGATTGATTTAGGAACTGCGGCCGTTAAATGTTTCACAGAGTGGGATCAGCTTATATTGTTCATCTTTGTCATCAGGAGCTGGTGTATCCACGTTCGTTAAATGTGGACCAGTGCGATTAAGTAAAGCACACCAATGTGGCTCAAAATGTACGTTCACACCCAATCGCAGTTTGGGAGGTTCATTGGTGTTTCGCCCTGGCCTGTACACCTCTGCTAAACCTTGTGTTTAAGCAATGTTTATAACAGGCTGTCCAATAATTCTTGTCCGAAAATTTCACAATTTTTAATTTTTTTCAACTTTATTGAAAAACAAGTCTAATCAACAATATAATCACCACAACAGTGGCCCATCGATTGGGCAGGTCGCCGATGTCCCTCGCCCAGAACTCCGGGGGGTGCGACTCGAAGAAGTCCGCGATGTCGGATTTGAGGTTGTCGTAGTTGGTGAATTTTCTTCCGGCCAAATGGTGCTTCAGGGGCGGAACAAGTGGTAGTCGGAGGGGGCGAGGTCCGGGGAATACGGCGGATGGGCAACCGTCTCCCAGCCGAGCGTCGCCAACTTCTGCTGGGTCTCCTTCGCCACGTGGGGGCGCGCGTTGTCGTGCAACAGATGGACCGAGGCCCGTCGGGGACGCTTTTCTCGGATGGCGGCGGCTACAATACCGCTCCTGTCTTTTGGTTTTTGGACGGAATCGACGGAAAAAACCGCCGTTTCCGCCGCTTTTCCATAACTCCCTTCAAAGTAGTTTGATCAGAAAATAATTGCCTTCATTAGAATCCACTCTGAATGATCTATCCAATGATGTAGGTTGCACTCACTGGTTCTTAAAAAATTTATTCGATGACCTATATAGCTTCGACGGCGGCGGCCTCCAGTCGTCGCGCGAGATAATTGTTCCCACAGGAAATACTCCCTAGCTGGTCAGAATAAGCAACCTTTT
Organism: Heligmosomoides polygyrus bakeri; assembly: GCA_947359475.1. Lineage (NCBI taxonomy): Eukaryota > Metazoa > Nematoda > Chromadorea > Rhabditida > Heligmosomidae > Heligmosomoides > Heligmosomoides polygyrus. The sequence goes on from OX375868.1 coordinate 7,775,486, forward strand.
AAGTAAATCTCTTGTTTTCTACGTGTGGTACGCTTTGCATGGTGCACTGTTTCCTAGCTGGCAAAAAATTCTGATCATCATGATCTACTTCTTTGTAACTTTTCTTCCATCTTAGCCGCCAGATTTCCGGAAATCTTCCAATTTCATGGGTCCCTACTCGGTTAGGGCTCGCTTATGAAAGCTCAAAGTTCAGTGTTCAACTGAACTAAGAGTGGTCTGCAATATAGCTAAGAGAAAGCGACTGCAGTAAAGCGGTTCAAAAACCATCAGCTGCCAAAGCCAAAGCGGGTCAGTTGTTGGTGAGAGATATGATTTTTGCCAGATTCAGTGAATGTTAGAAAGCTCGCCTTCAAGAGGGCGGATCGCAGAAAGAGAGGTCCACGAGACTGCTCTGTCACCATCAACCTGTGGTCTTCTTGGCCTGGTGGTGGGATTGTAACACCAATAAACAAGCGGCCGAACTCCGCAGGAAGCGTGAAATGGCGCTAGCACAATACCGGCTAGAAAAGTTGTTCTAGAATGGAAAGCTTTCAGAACCAGTGATTTCCCCAGCGAATTCTGAGTCGAATAGTGTTAGTCTCTATATTTTCGGTGACTTTAGCCATTTTTTGAATTCGTGTGATTGCCGCCTGAGAGGGGTGCGGTCTGACCAGGAAGCTATCTCAACGGTAGGTCGGAACGGCCTAAGTGTTGTATATGGGCAGAATCGCCTCTCTCTGGGAAATAAGAAAATGCAAATATCTCGACCCCAATACAACTCTGCGCAGAGTTAGGGACGACAGAAATTGAGCCATTGGCGGTGTTAGCCCTATGCCTGCACGTGGAGGGCAAGCCCAAGTTGGTTGGAAACAGCGATTATGGGGATTACGCCGCCCCTCTACGCTCTGCGCCACCATCGCTCGCTCGTCATCGCTGTTTCCTGCCAACTTGAGCCCGCCCTCCGCCTCCAGGCATAGTTCTAACGGCGCCGACGGCCCAACTTCCGTCGTCCCTTACTCTGCGCAGAGTTGTATTGGGGTCGAGATATTTGCGTTTTGTTATTTCCTAGATAGAGGCGATTCTGCCCATATACAACACTTGGGCCGTTCCGACCTACCGTTGAGATAGTTTCCTGGTGAGCCATGGACGACCGCGACCACCAGTGTAGTGACCTCACGCGACCCCCTTGATGTCCAATGCCGCCCTGAAGACATCCTACCGCCTCCCAAGGTCCATCATACACCTGCTCATTATCGATCTTCTACAAACAAGAACACGTTTTGGTTTTTATCAAAGCTATCACTCTGAATTAGCTAGTGTGTTCTAGCCCTACTGAATGCGTTGTGATGTACAATTTTGATCTTAGCTTAACCTGCATTTCTCTAAGATGTCCGAATTTTTTTAATGGCCGATTTTTTTAAAGCTTCGTATAAAAAATAACTGCTCCCTTCGGTGTCACGCTGCATAGGGAAAGTCCTGCTTCAGCAAAAATCTTCAAATTTTATAGGGTTTTAACTAGGCGCCATTGGACATCAAAGGAGGTTCAATTCATCCGTGTAAAGTGGTGGTCGCGCTGCTTTTGCTTAGGCCGCAGACAATATAAAAGAAAAGTGAAAAAAATCGAAGTTTGCGGCTCAAAATTAACTGTTGGAGAAGCATCCATATTATTAATTGTTATAAAGACAACTTTTAAGGATGTTCGCGGAATAGAAATGTATCTCGATGTTTTGATCGCAACAAAACACCGTTGTGACAGAAATGTATAGCTCTTCAAGCTTGTTCTTATCAAAAATAGGGGTTGAAGGATAAAGGTTGGCGTCTCTTTTGGGATTCGCCACGCACTCTACTTCCACGGGATGTCGAGGAGGCAGAGAATGCGGATCTGGACTGTACAATGACTTGCGGTGGTTAACCGATGAGCATTTATTCCTTTTTAGACAGTTTGGAACCATTTCCACGACCCCGGAAGTATGTCAGGCTTAGTTGGCCTGAGCGAGAAATCTGAACCAGGAGCCTGAGATTGAGTGCAAACGATAGCCGGCACCTCCTTCGACTGCTTCACCAACCATTCGAGGACAAGAACCTCTCAAAATTCCTTTAAAATGTTGTGTTTTTAGTCGGACATAGCCGGAATCTGAACCAAGGACCTGAAATCGAGTTTAGACAAGCAGAGGCGTCAACTTTGTTTTTCAATTAGGAAGCAAATAGAGCACTGAGAAGGTTAGTAAAACTCTCCTCCGCAGACCTCCTTGGCATCTCAAGGGCCGGGAGCTTCACTCACAAGCAGACGCGCCGTCCTTAAAACTGAAACCTTGCGTCACATGAGCTATCATTTTGGCGAAGTCTATCCCGATGGTGGTGAGCGGAATGAATAAAAGAAGTTGATCTTAAACTCTCGGTTCCAACACCTAGCCCCAACTTTTGTTAGGCAACAATGGTTATTATTTTCATATAAGACCCATTTACTTCAAGCCATCCTTTCATTGAGCGCCTCGACGATTTTTTCGAGCATTTGATACATTTGATAACAAAATAGAATTGCAATGGTGAATCAACTTTCAGATTGAACAGAGTGTACCCACACTGCACTGCTCGGCATTGAATTGCATCAGTGCTTTCACCGTTAATTTGGACGAAGTCGTCATCAAGAGTATGATATTCCTCAGCTTTCTCCCGCGAGTGCTGATGATGAGGAGACCTGAGAGAGCTCCTGTTTTCAACGGGTACTTATTGGAGGAGCACTCCGCTTCCGAGATCACCTGGCTATACCCCACGTGTACCTACTCTCAGAAAAAATCTTGTTCTGCTGTGCCAAGATTCACATTTGCTGGGGTCATAGTGCGCTCTATTTTTCAGATGCGTTCTGTGAAAGGAAGATGGTGCCTTAATTGCACTTGATATTTAAATCTGCCACATAACTCTCCTAGTACCATAGAAATGCGTCTCGCAGTTTGATCACCGACAATTTTATGGACATGGTAGACTGGAACGCATATCCCGAGGAAGAATGCACGTCGCAGCCCATGCATAACGAATAACGCGATTCTGTCTCGTTTCTCCCTATCCACTTGAATTTGGGTGTGGTGTCAAAAATCATAATGACACGCTACTTAGGTCTAAATATGTTTGGAAAAGGGCCCGCCTGACCATTTGCAAGTCTCTACGCCTGTTTGACTGTTGTTCGTCCTTTCCTCTGGTGCGTCAAGTCTAACCTCTTCACCCCGTTATCCGCTATACACGCAGCCAACGATGTACCGTTAAGAATTCCTGAATTTTATGGAAGTATGTTTTTATAGGGCGCACGGTGGCACAGTCGGAGGAGGTGCTAGTTGTAGCTTGTATTCGATTCCAGCTTTTTGGTTTGGATGTTCCGTCCATACCACTAAGCCGGCCCTTCCTCTTTTTTCAAGGTTGGCAGCAGACGTACCCGGAAAGGACGAAACACTGAGTTGTCGATTGGCTGATCTCCGGAAGTTGTTGTACAGACCGAATACCGTTCAAGTTGTTTCCACGATACCCGGTAGAAGTCAGAATGTGTGGAACTACCACTCTACACGGATGTGGTAAAGTCCGAGACTCATTTGGTTTCTAATCTTATTAGGTTGTTCGGAAAGTTCTCAGAGTTTTGTGTAACTATTTTTCATTCGTCTATTTTTCTGTAAAAATTCAACTTGCATTGCGCATTAATGCTACTTTATGTACAGAAGTTTTCACTCTGCCTACTAAATAATTTGTGTTTCAACGTTGTCTTATAATTCTCCTCTTGAAGGGGTTATCGAAGTATGTAGAAGTAGCAATTCCGGACGATATTTTATTTGAACGTCGAATTGGAACGATCCGCAGCCACAACAGCTCGACATATCGATCCAGTTTGAGGGCCTAATAGTGTAGGGCCTATGTCATACCTTCGCTCACCCCCGAGCGAAGGCGACGAACAGAGCGATGAGCGAAGTCTCTTCGCTAGCGTGAAGCTAGCGAATAGGCGCGCAGTTAATAGCGTTGTGTGCAGCTGCGTCGTAGCATCGCTACCGATGCTGGCCGACGCTCTGCTCAGCTCAGCGACGCGGTCGCATCGATAGCGAAGCCGTATCGCTGCGAAGGTATGACACCCCGGTAGCGAGGCTTCGCTAGCGGTGGATCGGACAACTGCTACAGACGTCCGCCCCTCCACAACGTCTGATACCGTCCCTTCCCCAATTGTGTTAGTTGTCCATCGCCTTCGCTAGCGAAGAGCGATGGTATGACATAGGCCTAGGAGGAAGCACTGTGCGCCAGCGGTTCAGTAATTTTCGGACCGGAGATTTCAGGTTCGAAGGTGACCCCTGTAGCGGTTGACCTGGAGCAATCCCGGACGAAGAGTTGAAGGAATTGGAGGAAGCTGAACCATCCCAAACAGTTGGAGGGGGATCGCGGAAGAGCTAGTAAAACTGTTGTTGCGAATGCTTTGAAACACCTTGGGAAGGTGAAAACGCTCGAAAAGTGGATGCCCCACGAACTGAGTGAGCGGCAAAATTTGTCACTTTCCTAGATTTGTTCTTCTATACTTTTACGCAACAAGCCACAAACGGTGGGCAATCGATGACCAACTCATCGTTTTTTCGTGCCCACACCGCCAGTTCGTCTCGCAGTTGCGTGAGAATGCTAGTGGGCACAGGCCGAACGATATAGCAATCAATGGTTGGGAGTTCACAGTGAGGTCATATCTGGAGACTACGCCGCATGGGTCAGAGAATATTTAAAAAAACACAAACAACATAAAAGATGTGGGTGCCATATGATTAGTTGAACAGATTGCACTCCTCAATCTCTCTTTGCAACGATAACAAAACGAATCGAACCGAACATTTCAGGTTTCATAATGCTAGTTTTTTTGCCGAAGCAGGACTTTCCTTACGCAGCGTGACACCGAAGGGAGCAGTTATTTTTTTATACGAAGCTTTAAAAAAATCGGCCATTAAAAAAATTCGGACATCTTAGAGAAATGCAGGTTAAGCTAAGATCAAAATTGTACATCACAACGCATTCAGTAGGGCTAGAACACACTAGCTAATTCAGAGTGATAGCTTTTGATAAAAACCAAAACGTGTTCTTGTTTGCTAGAAGATCGATAATGAGCAGGTGTATGATGGACCTTGGGAGGCGGTAGGATGTCTACAGGGCGGCATTGGACATCAAGGGGGTCGCGTGAGGTCACTACACTGGTGGTCGCGGTCGTCCATGGCTCAGACCGCACCCTCTCAGGCGGCAATCACACGAATTCAAAAATGGCTAAAGTCACCGAAAATATAGAGACTAACACTATTCGACTCAGAATTCGCTAGGGGAAATCACTGGTTCTGAAAGCTTTCCATTCTAGAACAACTTTTCTAGCCGGTATTGTGCTAGCGCCATTTCACGCTTCCTGCGGAGTTCGGCCGCTTGTTTATTGGTGTTACAATCCCACCACCAGGCCAAGAAGACCACAGGTTGATGGTGACAGAGCAGTCTCGTGTACCTCTTTTCCTGCGATCCGCCCTCTTGAAGGCGAGCTTTCCAACATTCACTGAATCTGGCAAAAATCATATCTCTCACCAACAACTGACCCGCTTTGGCTTTGGCAGCTGATGGTTTTGAACCGCTTTACTGCAGTCGCTTTCTCTTAGCTATATTGCAGACCACTCTTAGTTCAGTTGAACACTGAACTTTGAGCTTTCATTAGCGAGGCCTAACCGAGTAGGGACCCATGAAATTGGAAGATTTCCGGAAATCTGGCGGCTGAGATGGAAGAAAAGTTACAAAGAAGTAGATCATGATGATCAGAATTTTTTGCCAGCTAGGAAACAGTGCACCATGCAAAGCGTACCACACGTAGAAAACAAGAGATTTACTTAAAGGTTGCTTATTCTGACCAGCTCAGGGAGTATTCCCTGTGGAAACAATTAATCTCGCGCGACGACTGGAGGCCGCCGCCGCTAAGCTATATAGGTCATCGAATAAATTTTTTAAGAACCAGTGAGTGCAACCTACATCAATTGGATAGATCATTCAGAGTGGATTCTAATGAAGGCAATTATTTTCTGATCAAACTACTTTGAAGGGAGTTATGGAAAAGCGGCGGAAAACGGCGGGTTTTTTTCCGTCGATTCCGTCCAAAAAACCAAAAGACAGGAGCGGTATTGTAGTTTCTCGAGCTGATCGGTGTAGATGGAGGCGATGACCGTCCTGCCTTGCGGGAGCAGCTCGAAGTACAGCATGCCCTTGGCGTCCGACCAGCAGCAGAGCATGATCTTCAGCGGGTGTTCCCTGTCCTCGAGGCTCGTGTCGCCGCTCTCGAAACGATTGAACCAGCGTCTGACTGTGCGTTGGGACACTGCATCCGAATTCGGCTACATTGCACCACCGCATTACACGGCCTGTCGTAAATTTGGGTGTGTGGTGCACCACACACCCAAATTTACGACAGGCCGTGTAATGCGGTGGTGCAATGTAGCCGAATTCCACTGCATCCTCCTTGCACGCTCTGCAGATGTTGGCGACCGCGGTGCCCGTGTCGTTGCCGAGCAGCCACTCGTAGTACACGAACGTACGAATTCGACCTTGGTCCATTTTAGCTTGTACTGGTAGCTAGACGCGAAGACTGCGTCTTATATACCCCTAGCGTGGAACTCTGGAGAACCTTCTAGAAGGTTTTTACACTTGCCTGATATTATAACACTTCAAAGGAAAATTATAGAATTTTGAAAATTTTCGGACAGGAATTATTGGACAGCCTGGTACATAATTCGCTACACCCGCGGCAGAATACAGCGATCGATATCGACTGTATATCGCAATCGGTCTATTTCGCACTGTCGCCACCCCCCCATACATTGATTAAAATATAAGAACCTATTTGAGAACACATTTAGCGTTGTCCAGCTCGCATGTATACATTATAGATGGTAAAGCTATTGATGCTGCCTTAGGGTACATTTACGATGGTAAACTTGACTGCTCTGAATACTGAAATCATATCAGGAATAAGGCTACGCTTCAACTTCTCAATCTGTTCAGATGTCTCCATTCCAGCAACCCTAAGGTTGTCCTCAAAGCCTATAGTATCTACATAAGACCTATTCTAAAACGCGGTACCACTGTTTTTAACCCGACGAAGAAATCGGTCATTAATGCTTTGGAAGGAGTCCAAAATAGCTTCACTAGGAAGCTCATAATTAGAGTTACTGGTGTGGACTACCGTGATCTCCCTCGTTGTGCAGAGAGCAACAAAATGTTCTCGCTAGACACCTTAGCGGTCAGAAGGAGGAGGAACGACTTGTTGGTGATTCATAGGATCATTAAAAGCTCGGTTAAGATCTCTAGTAATGCTTTCTTCGTCCTGCAGAACTCAAACACTAGAGGTGCCACGCGAAAGTACACCTGGAGTCAAGACTGCAGTGCGCGCAAACTTCTTTGCTCACAGGGCGGGTTCTGAATGCCAAAGGTTGAACAAAACGGCCAAATCTCCCTATCCCATTACAGTTGACCAGTCTCTGTGCGTCCACCTTATCCACTTCGTTCTTTATTGCTTTCTTTTGCTTCTAGCTATCGTTCATGTTGTCTGTTCTTGCGATATTTTGTGATGTTCTTGTTTTATTCTCACATGTACTGTTTGGTGCATGTAATAAACAAATACAAATAGAAATGGTCTATTTTAACCTTGAAATGTATGATGAAAACTATCGATAGATAACTGTGAGAAGAGAGCTTCTATTATACTTTTTTACGAGATTCTGTGGTTTCAGCATTAAGAATAAGGATGGCCGGCATTCTCATGCAAAGGTACAGGGAGTGCGGAAACGCAAGAAGTGCCAGATCGCTGCTAATAATTCCTCGAGAATTACAGTATCGGCACTTCTAACAACATCTGCCAGCACCGCCACCACCGGTTGGTTTTGCCCTTATAATTTCTCCTTGAAATGCGTTTATTCAGCTACTAGTAAGAAAAAGGAAAACGGATAATGTGCCACTCTTTTGCGTGTGATTAATCATTTGGTTGGATACACTCCATAGTTCACCGTTAACGCATGGTTATTGGAATCAACGTTGCACATTAATCTTGTTGTAGAACGCCCCAGTGCGAGGACTTCCCGGACAAGAATGATAAGACGACACAGTTTCCAAACTGATTCTTTGCTGGAGCTGTTGTATTTAGTCCTACAACTGTATAAGAGACCTTGAGATGTCCACATCTGTCCTCATTCGCAGATTACACCGAGAAAGAGTTCAGGTGTTTGCTCGAACAGCTCGAGCACGACAAGTGCAGGTGGAACCGATACTAGTGCAGGCAGAGCAGAAGGCGAAGCGAGTGACACGGCTATTGTTGCCGGGATGAAATCCGACGATGTTGCATCCATCTATGATCCGCTTCCGTCGCTACATGAATTTCCATGTAATTTTGAATTTTCTTATTTTTTCGAAATGTATGAGCATTTCTAGAGATATGACGAAGGCAGTGGGAATGTTTCAGGCCTATGCTCCAGCGCCGAAGATCTGGGGCTGATCTATGAGCATCGATCAAGACGTCATTGCGCCGCGTTCTCCGACGAGAGATCAAGCCTCTCTGGCGGCAGTTCACTGGAAGACATGAGCACTACTGGTAGCTCGTCAGTAGGCCGATCTTTCCACTGCGAACTTCTGGACAGCATTCTGAGGAACTCGGAAACCTCAACTTCGCCTTCTGGTACGTCTTTTTTTTAGATTTTAGGCATTAAAGCTTTTATTTTTTTAAGTTGTTGAAGCAAACACCGCTGCGTAATTGTAGTTGATTCATGGATGTGTTACCCAAGAACGGTTTGACGTTTATCACTTTGTTCACTAACATTTTCGTGGAGTCATTTTAAGGTTTGAAAGACTTGGTTAAATGTGGCTATAATGTTTCAATCTCACAAAGTTGCAAACCACTTTTCTTTTCACTAATGTAGTAAAGAGAGAAAGATAACCTCATCATATAAGAAGTTAAGATTCAACTAGTAGGCCATGTTTTTTCCCGTTCAGATGGATTTTGCTTTAAAATTGCTTGATTTATTCAGTCAGAACAGTTTAAACAATTTCGACAGAACAAGAAACACGGTAGGTTGGAAGACCAAAATTCATTTTTGTAAGAGAAACAGGTGTTGCTCTGCTCATTTTTACCTCAAGGAATCGTACCTGAATTGTTGATGATTTCAAAGAAAGTACTTTGTAAACTGCTTTACTACTAAAGGAAAAGGTCGCTGACAGCCTCTCTAATTTACCGCTTACGCGATTTTTATTATTTCAATAGTGTATTTTGTTTTTTATTACCTGTTCTGACACATGCTGATGAGCACGGATTATTAAACTAAATATTCAAATAAATAAGTGAATACATAGCCTTCCAATGTAGGTTAATGGAGCGAAAACTCAGTAAAGAATGTTATCACTCATGACAACGCACAAAGACCTTTAATTGTGTCTAAAACGGGAAGGTCACATTGAACGGTACGCTTACCAAGAGCTAAGAAAAAAGAAAATCTATATGAAGACGGGAAGTGCTTAACCACTGCGAAATATTTGAGTTTATAGGTATTACGCCGTTGCATATGAAATGACCGATTCGCTACCTCAATTTCTGGTCGATTTTTCGTGGCTACGAATGTTCCCGCTTCAGGCACTGTATATAGTTTCCGAAAGCGTGGAATCTGCTTTTTCTTTCGCTTTCTGACCTTTTTGGCACAATTGCCTCTTGTCGAGTTCTTGACGTCATTTTTACAGTACGAGTCAACGTGATGTTCGGGTGCTCTACTTATTTGAATGGAAAAGTGGACACAACGCCGTGGCCGCAGCCCTTACATTAAAGCTGCATTTGGGGAGGATTTCGCTAAGAAACGCACAATTCGCCACTGGTTCGAAAGGTTTCGATCTAGAGATGAAGGTCTCGAGGATGAAGACCGAGGTAGGCCCCGTCTCGTCCAACTCAACGACATGGTGGAAGCGGATCCTCGTCAAACTGTGAGCGAGCCAGCACAGAATTTCGGCGTTGACGGCAGCACTATCAGTCGCCGCTTAAATGCGATCGGAAAAGTAAAGAAGCTGGATAAATGGATCCCGCTCCGAATGATCGCCGGGCAGATGCTGAAGCGCCACGACACCTGTGTTTCGTTAAGGCTGCGCAATCTGTCACGATCCTGTCCCAAAAAGGGAGCCTTTTTGGGATAGGATCGTGACATGTGACGAGATCTGGATCCTTTATGACAATCGTCGTCGCTCTGTACAACGGCTGGCCGCTACGAGTTTCCTATTCTTCCCTAGGCCTTCTGACCTTTATGTTAATCGAGATGGATCGATTGATCCGACTTCAGGTTTGTGTTCAGCGATTTCGATTACCCCCAGGGTGCGAAGTTTCGCGCCACTTGGGCGCCATCCTCAAAAATCGATAATATCGATCGATATCGAATGGTCGACTTCGAATTCGTGTTCAGCGACCTCGATTACCCCAGGGCCGAAGTTTCGCGCCACTTGAGCGCCATCCTCAAAAAAATCGATAATATCGATCGATATCGATTGGTCGACTTCAGATTTGTGTTCAGTGACCTCGACTACCCCCAGGGTTAAAGTCTCGTGCCGCTTGAGCGCCATCCTCAAAAAGTCGATAATATCGATCGATATCGATCGGTCGACTTCAAATTCGTGTTCAGCGACCTCGATTACCCCCAGGCCTGAAGTTTGTACCGCCGACGTGTTCGGCACGTCTACGGCCCGCCATGCACGGTTGCCGACGTATTCGGCACGTTTGCGGCTCGCCATGCACGGTTGCCGATGTGTTCGGCTGCCGCGCCCCAACTCAGGTGTGACGGACGGACGGACAGTGTGACACACGCGCACACACACACGCTTGCTGCTTTATATATAGTAGGATTCTCGTAGTTCTGATTTCTACAAAGGTGGAATGTCTAAGCTATTATCGTGATAGGAAGAGTGCATTAATTGTATTGGTGCTTATGTCGACTAATAAAATTGCATCCAAGCGAAGTTGTGATCTTTCAAAGTTTTCAGTCAATATCGGCCATTTAATATGCAACGACCTAATACAAGTTAAGTGCAGGAGACTATGCTTCACCGTTTTGGTAGTTTCTTTCTCATAGTTGGTAGTTTTTTTCTGGTCGCAACTAGCATAGATGTCTCTCTCCAGGTACAGTGCACGTAAATCCTTGCTGTTTTTATTTCATTTTTGAATTTTTGAGTCAACTCTTTCTCGGTGGACAAAAACAATGGCTCCATGATTTATGTGATAGATGCAAGATAGTTCCCCTGTGTACGACCTTCATACACGTACTATGGTAGAACACGGGATTCAGGCCGTTTATCCTTGCTGTCTTTGCAAGGTAAGGTCTATGTTCCTGCTTTGATTTCGTACCTGCATCACTTTGATACTCTCGTGGTTGGAGCGATGGGGCGATGGGAGAGCTTAACACATTCGCGACAAGAGTGTTCTCGCGCACAATGCGCGCGACGGCCCGCTGCCTTGTTGGCGCGCGCGGGTGCCCACACATTTGTGTGGACATCGTCCCTCGCGAGGTGTTACTTTCTGTAAGTAAATTTCAATCGATCTTTGGAAGAAGATCTGGACATTGGTTTGTTACTATAATTTGGGAACTTGAAAGGAAAATCGAACAAAAACATCAAAAAAAGAAGTTCTTCCCAAAAAATTCCCGTCCACACATATGAGTGGACACCGTCCGTCGCGCCCTCTTCGCTGTCCACTCATATGTGTGGACATTGTCGCGAATGAGTTAACTCGAAATTGTTGCTTGAAACGTACGTAGGGAAGTCTGGGTAGAATATGAGAACAAAGTCGTTTTCCGGATCTCACCCTTGCCCTCTACCTAGGGTTAGCTGGTTCGAACAGCTACCGTTGCTGAAGAGCGCCTCGTCTCGTATGTCATGCTTCTCTTTGCGCGCGTTCGAGACAAGTGCTGTTGTGCGGCTGAGACGATGTGCAATCAAATGGACATCGCCGGAGTGGCTATCGTATGCACCTCACTATTGTGCTATAGGACACAGTGTAGTAGAAGAAAACTTTAACAGTAGGAATGGGGCTGGCATTGGAGTTTATAGTCCCCCGTAGTGTCTTATCCAGCTCTTCTTTAGATATTGGCATTTTCCCATTCATGAACAGTTGAACAATTTTGTTCCAGTTCAGTTCTTGTCTAAAATGCAAGTAATTTTATGGGTAGTATCAGAAACAACCACTGCTTTCTGCAGCGAAAGTAGCCGAAAATCAATGAAACGAGTGAAATTCTCCACAGCAATTGAGATATGTATCTAATAGCAGCAGCATCAGTTGTGTAGGTTTTCTGGGTCAGATACGTAGGTATCTGGCGATTATTGGCGTTTGATTTGGGTGCTGTTGCCCTAGTCTGCATTTGTGTGTAATCTCTATAACGCGACAGCTGGTGGCGTCTGCCGCCGTTCGAGTACCTCCGTTTTTTTGTCCACTCTGTATTTCCCTTACTCAGTGATCGTTTTTCTTTTATTCGTTGCTTTTGATAGTTGGAGAAAATAATCACAGGAATATGTTTTTTTTTCAGGTGCTTAGCTCTGATTGAATCAATTGCTGTTTTTTGTTGTTGTTGAAAAATTCATGAATTCATGCATTTGGGAGTAGCCGTTTCTTAATAACCTTTCCATTACTACGATTAATTGAAAGTGAAATACGACACGAACAGAGGGACGTTCGTGAAGTATTTCGTGTTTGCTTTGCCTTTATTACTCATATCAGGCGTTCAGCATACTAACTGTCTGGGGGGGGGGGGGGCCAAATTCATCAACAACTTACAGCAATCTAACGGAGCAAATACAGCCGAAATCCCTGATAGCGCGGCTCATCAAGCTATACGATGAGACATTTCACCATATCGCTTGTTGATAAGCTGCACTATCAGACATTTCGACAGTATTTTCTCCGTTACATTGCTGTAAATTGTCGATGAATCAGGCCACTGGTTGGCGGCCTTGTCTCTAAACTTTTACGGAAGAATATGTTGACCGCAATAGTTCTTTTCTTCTTAAGGCCTTTTTACTTTCATGTAATGATAAAGAGTGGGAATAAATATGATCTATATCTTTATAATTCAGAATTACATGTGCCTTTTGTCTACGTCTGGCTGTTGTTTTGTGACTTTTCTGATAGAACTTGTTGCTTTTTCTCATTTGCTTTGCGCGTTAGTGTCATGCTTACGCTCAGAATAAATAAATAAATAAATGCAGAATAAAATCGTACGGTATGCTAGTCTTTATGATAGTTCCTATAAAGCCTGTAATCATCCGTTGTATTCATGAGGTTTATTCCCCGCCTATGCAGTGATTGACATTGACACTCCTCGTGAAGCGCACAACAACAAAAAACTGCGGACGAGTTGTCGCGGCACTGCCACACACTCATCACAGTAGTCTTTTGCTCTCTGCGCCCTCCTAGCTTAGAGATCGCCTCGGCGGCGTCCCCGCTGCGTTCGATCAATCTTCTGTAAGCCCGCGATGGACGCCTCGCCGAGCGAGTCGTGGAGCAGTGGATAAGCGGGTTGCTTCGTGAGAGAAAGGTTGGTGGTTCGGTTCTGCGTTGTGGCATTCTTGCATTTCAGTTGATTATGTGATACTTTTTCGACGTCTTCACGATTTTGTGCTCATCTTCCAACTGTATACACTTCGCCGCTTCAAGAGCGCAGAACCCAGCGCGAGACTCTCTCTCTCTCTCCCCCCCCCCCCCCACTGAGGACGAGAGCTTCGCTCGTGTAATGTTTGGAATGTGTAAATTTTTTGGGACACCCTGTATTTCAGCTTTCTCAGCACCATGTATATTACATAAGTGGTACTTATGCACAAAAACAACACAAAAGTAGAGCCAACAATACAACGCATCTCACAACATCGTAAGGTAAAGTAACAAAAAGAAAACTAAGGGATAAGCTAAAGCTGAAAGAGAGTAGGAAAGATGTACGACCTACAGAGTAAGCTCCTTATAGACCAGTTTTTTGAAGGTGGTGTAGCGCAACCCATCCTGGCCCCTTTTAGCAGGGTCTCAAATGAGCCGATTGTTCTGTTAACGAAGAAGTACCGCCTACAGTTGAGCTTAGTCGTTTTAACCTGGAGCTTGATAGGCCCACGCCTGGTGACTGAAGTGGCCCTCACCTGTAGGAACTCCTCCGGCTTGATGTCACACTTACCAAGCAGAATTTTGTGAAGTAGTAGCAAGTCATTAGCCTTCTTTCTAGAAGACAGCTTGTGAAGACGGAGATTCTGATTCCTTTCAGTACTAGAGGGACCACGGATCTCCCTCGATAGAGAGCCTTCGGGCTCTCTTGTTAAGAGGGATCTCGGGCCGCTTGTCGCAGGGCCACGTGGCGCGTCCCCGGGTGGTGGACAGGGGAATTAAACGCGAACCAAATGCGACCGTGTACTGCCCAGAGACGCAGGTGGGATGCAGGGGATGGACTCCTTGCTCCTGCTGTGCCGGGTCGATGCGTTCCTTGTGCGTGGGAGCGGCATGTTCGTGCACAGTGTGCGTGGATGTGTCCGTGACTGTGCGGATTGTAACTGTGTCGGCTCGGCCAAAGGCTTGCACTCGGTAGACTGGGAGTACATGTAAGGCGATTCGAGGCCGCCTTAAGTCTCGCCCCGTCCCTTCGGGCAGTCTGGCTGGCTGCCCGGAGTACCCCGCCCGCACGACAGAGCCTGACTAGCTACCCGTGTTGTATTCCAGTCAAACACAGCAGCACTAATGGGCCTCATTCCCCTGACCCCGAAAGAGCCCCCATTTCTGCAGCGATGGGAAGGACGAGTACGGAGAGGCTGCTAAAATCTCAGGGCCTAACCAGGCTGCGCAAACTGAGGACTAGGATGACGATCTGTACTTACAACGCCCGCACGCTTGCGTCGGAAGCATCCGTCGAGGACCTGATGATGCAAGCCAGGAAGATCAAGTACGACGTCATCGGACTGACCGAGACGAGAAGACACCACCCCCTACACGCCGCCTACGACTCCGGAGAAGAACTGTTCCTCGGAACATGCGACAGCAGGGGAGTAGGCGGCGTTGGTGTCCTCGTCAACACGCACTTGGCCATGAACATCGATTCGTACGAGTCTCTGACAAGCCGAATCGGACGTCTGCGACTGAAGCGATGTGGCTCCGTGCCAGCCTTGACTGTGTTCGTCGCGTATGCCCCAACATCCGACTACGACGACGAAGACGTCGAGGCCTTCTACGTGGAGCTGGAGAAGTTCTATAAGGAAGATCACACCTTCTACAAGGTGATCGTCGGCGACTTCAATGCCAAGATCGGGCCACGAAGGTCGCTGGAAGAACTTCACATCGGAACCCACGGTTTGGAGTGGAACGAGCAAGGTGAAAGGCTGTCTGAGTTTATCATGTCGACCAAGACCATCCATGGAAACTCGCAGTTCCAGAAGCCTCCCTCCCTACGATGGACCTGGGAATCCCCCGGTGGCCAGTTCCACAACGAGATCGACCACATCATCTTCAATCGCAAGTATTGCCTGACCGATGTCTCCGTTGTCCCCAAGTTCTACACGGGATCGGACCACCGCCTCCTTCGCGCGAGGTTCCGCTTTTCGCGTCAAGGAGAGAAGGCCGCGAAGTTCAAGAAGAGGAGTCCCAGAACGACCATCAACTGGGATCTCTACACCTCTCTTGTCGGCCTTTGGGAAGATGCCGTCATGGACAACGTCGACGAGGAATACGATCGCTTCGTGCACCATCTCCACGATAGTGCTAAGGGAGCCGAGAGCTTGAAGACCACCAAGAGACGCCTGTCTCCGGAAACTCTCGAGCTGATACGCCAACGTGGAGCAGCACGAGCGTCAGGCAACTATCAACTGACGTCCGAGCTTGCAAAGCTATGCAGAGCGGCGATAAAGGAAGATCTGAAGGAGAGAAGGGCGGAAGTGTTGGCTGAAGCAGCAGAGGCAGGGCTGAGCATCCGCAATGCCCGCCGGAACTTCGCCAACTTCAAGACCAAGATGACCGCTCTCCGTCGTCCTGACGGAACCGTCATCTCTTCCAGAAGGACCATGGAGAAAGTCATCCACGACTTCTACTCCGATCTCTTCGATAGCCACGTCCACCTGCCCCTACGCCATCTTCCGCAGGATGGATACGTCATCCCCTCTGTTCTCCCTTCCGAGATCCGACACGCCATCTCGTCGGTGAAGAAACGTACAGCACCCGGTCCTGACAGGATCAGAGCTGAACACCTGAAGAACCTCCCGCCAGCGCTCATCAACACCTTGGCGCGGCTCTTCACACGCTACCTGTCCGAATGCAAGGTTCCATCCCAGTGGAAGACCAGCAGGACCGTCTTGCTGTACAAGAAGGGAGACGTGCACGACATTGGCAACTATCGCCCGATCTGCCTGCTGTCCGTAGTCTACAAGCTGTTCACTCGAGTCATCCTGAATAGGATTAGTAGAACGCTGGACGAAGGACAGCCATGCGAACAAGCAGGATTTCGGAGAGGATTCAGCACGATCGACCACATACACACCATTACGAAGCTCATCGAAGTGTCGCGAGAGTACAAGCTGCCGCTTTGCCTTACGTTCATTGACTTGAAGAAGGCATTCGACTCCGTCGAGACTGAAGCGGTCATGGAAGCCCTGCTCACCCAGGGCGTTCCTACTCAGTACATCAGAGTCCTTCGAGAGCTGTACAGTGGATTCACGACCAAGATCTCACCATTCTACAACGACGTCGTCATTGACGTGAAGAGAGGGGTTCGACAAGGGGATACCATATCCCCGAAGCTCTTCAGCGCCACCCTCGAAAACGTCATGCGCGAACTAGAATGGGATGACATGGGAGTGAAGGTCGACGGCCGGCAACTGCACCATCTTCGCTTCGCTGACGACATCGTGCTCATAACACCGAGCATCACTCAGGCGGAGCGAATGCTGGCCGACTTCGATCGTGTATGTGGAAGCGTTGGACTGCAGCTGAATCTTACGAAGACGATGTTCATGAAGAACGGATAGGTTTCTGATGCCCCATTCTCGCTCAACGGAACGAACATCTCCGAATGCTCCAGCTATGTGTATCTGGGTCGCGAAGTCAACATGGCCAACGACCTAGCACCAGAGCTGAGCAGGAGGAAACGAGCGGCTTGGGGAGCTTTCAAGAGAAGTCGTGAAGAAAACGAAGAACGTCCGACTCCGTGCCCACCTATTCGACTCCACTGTTCTTCCTGCCCTAACATACGCCTCAGAGACCTGGGCTATACGAAAGCAGGATGAACACGCGATCAGCGTCGCGCAGCGTGGAATCGAGAGGACGATGCTCGGAGTGACACGACTCACGCAAGTGAGAGAAGGCCTCCGGAGTTCCGAGCTTCGCCGACGTTCGAAGATCAGAGACGCTGGCGCATGGGCCAAGTCGTCGAAAATTAGGTGGGCCGGCCACGTAATGCGATTCGCAGACACCCGCTGGACGAGAGCCGTCACAGACTGGATTCCGCGGGATGTCAAAAGAACACCAGGACGCCCACCAACGCGTTGGTCGGACTTCTTCGTGAAAGCCCTGAACGACCGATATGACGCTCTTCGTGTCCCTCGAGCGAGGAGGATCCATTGGACCACTCTGGCACGCGACAGGGACGAATGGAGACGCTGCTGGCGCCCGCTCGAGCAAGTCGATGATCAACGGGACGACAGGTGATACAGGTGATACTAGAGGGAATTTGGCAGTAAATAAAATCAAGCATTCTAACCATCAACTTCCTAGTGAAACTGTTCTGTACCTTTTCCAATAGGTCAATGCTTTTCCGTTTAAAAGGAGAGAACACTTGAGTGCCGTATTCCAATATTGGCCTGACATATGTCTTATAAGCCCAGAGCAAAACCTTAGGGTTACGCGTTCAGAGTGCCATGAACAGTTTAGAAACCAGTGCCATTCCTTTGTTTCCAATCACCTCACAGTGTTTGTCAAAGCTGAGACTCTTGGTATTTATTTGGTAATAGTTAACCCCGTGGCACTTCATCATCGACTTATGAGTGGAACTATTTTGAACGAACATTTATTTATTTATTTGGACGTGCAAATAGGTACAACTACACGCAGTGAAAATTCAAAACACTCAACAACAAGAAAAACAACACTACAACACTACTTTTCAAATGGAATTTTCAAAAAGACGAATGTTTCTAACAAGACCATCAGCTTAGCTGGATCAATGTTGATATCAGCGGCCAGCTCATCCCGGATACGGGTGGGTGCTGATCGGTCCCACGAGGTGTGGATGTTGCGTTCGATCAAACGGCGCCGGTGGCGTAAACGCGTAGAGCATTCCCGCCAGGTCAGAGGGAGGTGCGGTGCGGGTTAGAGTCCCGCCTGGCGCTAGAAGTTTTGATCGCAACAAAACATCGTTGTGACAGCTTACAACCTCGATACCAGCCAACTGAGGCTTAAAGAAGCTGACTGGAATGTTTTTTCTTTTCGTGGTAACCGCATCGCTACAAAAGGCGATCGAAAATGAATTCCAATTATCCCTATTGCTCACAGAAACGGCTAAACGTGTTCTTCAAAGCAGAGGAAGATGGAGAGATCCGAAGATTATCGTGTTGTTGGCTCAGCCAGGTGCTCAGTACGTTTGTGGTGGCGCATAATGTCATTATGTATCTAAGCGCAGCATGTTTGCCGTTCGGCCTTGGCTCGGCGTCTGCAAATGCCCTCAAGACGCGCTGGATCGAATAGGTCGGACATACGACTCGGTGTTGTACTTACGGCTGTGTGCGTGCGGACCATTAGCCATCAGCTGTGCGACATCATCCAGCCCGGTTATTGCGTCTCATGGGACATCAGTGCTTAAACTCTCCTGCTGTATACCATTAGGCGAAGTCTTCAGGAGGTTTTTCGACTATTACTCCACATGATGCGTTCTGAGGTTCTGAGCCGCTTCGTGATGCTCGACAATCGATTTGTCGAGGTACTTGCTACAGCTGCTGACGTTCGCGTTCTATGAGTTGCTCTCTGATTGTACGACTATAACGATGTGATTGATTTGCTACTAGCCGATGAACTCTAACCGAAGCGGTGATGCTGTTCGATTGCTGCGGATATGCGTCAGGCTTTATTACTCCACTTGGTGTCCAATTTGACCTCTAAATTAGCACAATTATCTTTAGGAGATGTATGATAGATTTTTCAGTGTTTCATATACAGAAGTAAGTTTGGAGCCAAATCATTAACCAAGCGTCTAGCAGCAATAATGCTGTTTTTGGTGGCGTAAAAATAGCGTTATTGCTGCTAGATGGATGTTCAGCTGCGACAAAACTCATGCACTAAGCGGGACTCGAACCCACCCCCCTCTCTATTTTCATAGCGGAATGGTACGCCTTACAAGACTTTTACTTGCTATCAAACAGCGCCAGTTGCAGTAAGTTGGCGAACCCTTCCTGGTAAGCAGAGGGTGCGGGTTTGAGTTCCTCCCTTCAGAAGAGTTTTGATCGCAACTAAAAATTCATATCACAGCCTATATCCTCGATAATAACCGCTGTAGGCTCCAACAAAAGCAATGTTATTACTGTTTGAATGTTCACAAAATTCTTATTTTTGATTATTCTTCTGCGTTTTTAATTAATTATTTTTGATTTTTTATTAATTACCTGGTTTTTAGCTCCTTACCGGTCGCCAAACGTCTGCTCAGGGCTTCGTCCCCAAACTATGAAAACAAAACTTCTTGGATTATTGACCTTTCGACACCCACAGGAGGAAAAACTGGACTCGCTCATTATATGGTATAGGGTAAGGTAAGGCTCTCAAAATGGTTGACGTGAGGTTTGTCCACAGTCCAGCGCATTCCTTCAATGCCCACTCCGGAGGGTCTAATCTGAGAAAAATTGAAAGGCCCGATAGATTTTGCTCGGTCGGTCGATACAGTTGAGTTGTTGTAGATCCTGTCTGAACGCCATCATTCTGGGGCCAGATTCATCAACGACTTACGTAACTTTAACGGAGAATCATAAGCTTACCAAGCGATATAGTGAGCGATAAGCCGCGTTATCTGAGCTTTTAACGCGGCTTATCGCTCACCATAGCGTTTGATAAGCTTATGGCCTTTGTCATAGCATCGCTCACGCCGAGCGACGCCTAATGATAGGCTCCCATATCGATCGGACGGCGTGATGGAATCGATATCGGTGCATATCATTAGGCGTCGCTCGGAGTGAGCGATGGTATGACAAAGGCCTATAATTCTCCGTTAAAGTTACGTAAGTCGTTGATGAATCCGGCCCCTGGAGTATTTCCATCGAGCGGTGGTAATTCTTTCGAAGAAGCGGACGCGTGACACTCACCCCAATGGATCAAATCTGAGCTAAAAACCGCAACTCCGATCGGAAAATCGATACCGTCGATCGATATTGGTCACCCGAGCAACCCTACAACGCGCTGCGAAGTGGGTCCAACGGCCATAATAGTCGCGTGACACCCACTCCAATCGATCAAATTTGGGGGAACCGATAACTCCGCTGGAAAATCGATAACACCGATCGATATTGGTCGCCTGACCACACTCCTCCATCCTCTTCCTCTTTCTGACTATTCATTGATTGCACGTGAGAGTAACCTTAATAGATCTTACGTGTACGTGCGGGTTATCCTCACGTGTTCGACACGTTTCACAGGCTTATACAGGTTTGTGACAGACAGACGCACACAGATGCACACACACACACACACACACACACACACACACACACACACACACACACACACACACACACACACACACACACACACACACACACACACACACACACACACACACACACACACACACACACACACACACACACACACACACACACACACACACACACACACACACACACACACACACACACACACACACACACACACACACACACACATACACACACACACACACCACACACACACACACGCACACACACACACACACACACGCACACACACACACGGACACACACACACACGGACACACACACACACACACACACACACACACACACACACACGGACAGACGGACTACTGCTTTTATATTAGTAGGCAACCGTAGAAAACTGTTAGTAGAAATGCTTCATTGTGAGACAAAGTTGGTTGATCATATGTATTTAACGACTGTCTTACATAGAATATGTAGCGAATCCTTTTGCCTTTTTACCACTATCTGAGCAGCATGAAAGTGGGGGTCTTAGAATGTGGGCTTCTTGTTGAGATAATTTTCAAACTTAGCTTGATTAGTGGTGTAAATTCCATTTACCCGAAGTTTTGTGGTTGAAAATTGAACATTGACTTGCGTCCAGTTTGACCACTCCGTTATTTTGACCAAGAATTTTGTTCATACATTAAAAGCCAAGTCTTGCGAGCCAAGCGAACCAATCATTTGGTCTCTGCGTTATTTTTCGATTAGAAAAGAGTTTCTTGTCTGAGATTGGCTGTTATGTGAAATTTGTGATGAAAATCTTTGTAAACGCAACTCAAGTATATGCAATTTGCTGGCAGTTGCTTCGAATACAGGGTGTCTTAAAAAATGTATACACTGTTTGAAAGGTGATAACTCTGCTCACAGGAAAGGTACTGAAGAAGTTAGAGGCTCACATGGAAGCTTAAAAAGATTGAAATTTTCTGACACAGGAGCAGTACGGATTGCGCCATGCGTTCGTCTGGAATGTTACGGTTTACACTCGATTGATTGTGTTTCGCTCGAGTACTTGTTACAATTTCTTCAGAAAGTGGCCGTATCGATAGATTTTTGCTTCTTTTAAGGTTTAAAACCTAAAAAATCTCACCAGAGCTTGCGAAAATTGCATGGTATCTTAAAAAATGCAGGTACTGTTTGAAAGGTTCTAAGATTGCTGCTAGGGAAGCTTCCGAAGATGTTTGAGACTCATATGAAAGGCTGGGGTAGCGAGATTTCTTCGATGTGTAGTTGGTCAAGAATGCCCCATGCCGCCGCTTAAAACCCTTCATTTCAGACTTGATTGGTTCTGCATGGAGTGAATGCTTGTTACAATCTCTTCACTACTTGGCCAATTGACCTGTGCTCTGCTTCTTTTAACGTTTTTCGTCGCTCAGTAGCTGTAATTATTAGCCTCTCCATTCAACTTGAGTGTTGTTTCATCAGTCCACAGAATCCGTCTTGGAAAATGGGGCTCCTGCTCACATTTAAATTGTGCAATCAATAAACTCGCATGTGTCGTGCCTTTTACGTGGTTGTCAAGTTCTACACGTTAAAAGAAGCACAGCACATGTTAATGTGATCAAGTAGCAACACGATTGTAACAAGCATTCAGCCCTTGCACAATCAATCTTGTCTGAAATGCAAGGTTTCAGGCGGGGTCATAGCGCAATCTTGACTATCTACACATCGCAGAAACTTCGTTACCCCAGGCTTTCATATGAGTCTCAAACATCTTCGGAAGCTTCACTAGCAGCAATGTTAGAACCTTTCAAACAGTAGCTGCATTTTTCAGGATACCCTGCACTTTTCGCAAGCCGTAGTAAGTTTTTAGGTTTTAAACTTTGAAATAAGCAAAAATCAATCGATGCGCAAACTTTGTGAAGAAATTGGAACAAGTATTCGAGCGAAACACAATCAGTCAAGTGTAAATCGCAACATTTCAGACGAATGCATGGCGCGTTCCATATGTTCGAAGATTTCTATTTTCTTATGCTTTCATATGAGCCCTTAACTTCTCCAGTACCTTTACTGTGAGCAAAGTTATCACCTTTCAAACAGTGTATACATTTTTTGAGACACCCTGTATATCGGTTGTCTAGTGTGTTTTAACTTACGCTTCATGCTGTTTCAAGAACACCTGAGACGACCATGTGAACTGGAGGAATTGATAGTGCTCTCTGTCGGTGGAGGATCCGTTTTTGCATTTTTTAGTGCAACTGCGAACATCTGCAGCAGAAACATAACTGTCTTTTAGCGCTCCGTTCACGCAGCTCACTCATCTCACGTTATTTCTGCCACATTTTTTATGCTCGCGTGCAATACAAAATGATGAAGAGAGGAATGCGCTGAGTATAGATGACTATTGACACTGTTTGGGTCATTTTTTAGCGAATTAACCTTGAGTCGCCATATCTCTCTGTCCGTGCCTACATTCTAGGCTGCACGCACTTTTCTTCACGATTACTTGGTCATTTGTTTCCCAACGATTCCGAAGCAATCTGCAGTCAATCGAGGCAAGTCTCTGTCATCTCTGTGCCAGTGCGACTGTTGAACCTATAACCTGCAATGTGTGATGTGCTGTGCAGGCGCGGCGGCTAGTGCAGGTCACCGCCGCCTGTCGCCTATACATCATCCCCTGTGTCATCTGCAGGACACTCTTTAGAACACTGAGCTACTGCTGGTCGCATTGATTTATTTCTGGCTTATTGGCTTTGTTTTTTCTGCTCAAGATAATCTCCACGCCTCATTGTGATAGAGTATCTTCAGATTGCAATGAACGAACTTTTTTAGCCGATGTTGGCGGTGGTATTGCCAATTGTTTGTCTTTTCGGCGGTTTTTCCCGTTTTTCATCGTAATGTTATTGGAAGTGCAGAGAAAGCGTTCGTCAAGACATTTTCTACTTGACGTTGAAATGATTTTCAATTGAATTTGGAAGGATTTTCTAGAATTTGGGTGGGGCATTCCGTGCTCTTCTGGAATGTTGCAGGAGTCTCGCAGCGGTTTCTTGAGCACATTTCACTCTTCCATTATACGCATTTAGTCGTACCAAGCAGCCTGTTTCTTCGGCGATGCTACTCTGACCCAAGGTGGAGTCTACTTTGCAGAGCACGAATCGTTAAAGATTTATTGCTTCGTAGTGATGGGTTTCTTCTGTTTTCTATCGCATTGCGCTGATATCGTGCGTTCTGTGCACCTAGACTAGGTGACTGATGCTTGCTCTGTTTTCAAAATACTCTCTGGACAAATTCGCATAAACTCATCGGCATTTTACAAATTGATTCCCTCAAAAACTAGAGGATCATCCCACAAAATATGGTGTCGAAAACCAAGACTTGAGACCAGGAAGCATTCATTCACACTAAGGGCCGGATCAACGTAGCTGGGACTGAACAGCAATATCAATCCTACTCCTGAGTCTTTTGGTTCTTTTAGGCGAGTGCAAAACGCTCTCCTACAGTACTAATGAGATTGCTGTTTTAAGTTTCTGAGTTACAGTCACACGTTTTATCCTTTTTTGTTATGTTTCACAAAAATGTTTAAGTTTGGTCAATGCTATGTTGGATTTCTCACGACTGTCTTTTATGGTCGTAATAAGTTCAATTGAATTGAATTGAAATAGATTCTACGAGTACATTCGGATCTATCCTAGTCCGGGGGCGGGCACATAACTAAAAGGTAGGTAACAAAACGAATTGAGACTTACCGAGCGGTGCCTAGAGAACGAGTTGGATCCTAAAGGAAACCAAAAACGAACGAACAAACAAAAAATAAAAAAATCGCTACGGTTTACAACCGTCTCGGCTGGCAAAGGCGACGGAATGGAGGCATGCCGCGTGCTAACCGCCGGCTGACATGTTATAACCAGGATCTAACATGGTGAATTTGGCGCATGAAGCCGCGTGCCGCTTGCTGACCGCTGCCTTACATGTTATAACCAGGATCCAACATGGTGAGGAGGGCAGACAACTTTGCCGGCTTACAACCGCAACATATGTAATTTTTTTCGTTTTTTTTTGTGACTTTTTCTTGCTTGGGGTCCTACGTTGTTGTGTAGGAGCCGCTGGGTAACTCTCAAGTGGATTTGTTATATATAATACTTTTTAGGTATGTGACCCCCCGGACTAGGACAGATTCGAAAATTCTTCAAAGTTCTGTACGACTTGATAGGCAACCCTTTGCTAATGTGTTTAGTTGGGGTTGTGTGGACTTATACCATTTTGATCTCACCACACCCCAAAGATATCAAAATGTTTTACCTTCGCAAAAAATTGCTTTGTACCTGGAACATTGGGAAGCATCTTATGCTGTTCATCGCCACTCAAAGCTATGTATTCTCTCCAACTTCATATCAGCTTTCCACTTGTGGAGGAAAGGACCTCATGAAAAACGGACACATTTGCTACATAGAAATGGCGGCAACTTCCAGTCTGTCCTATGAAATCACTGAATTCTTACGAAAGTCTCGGAACTGCTTGATATTCTGTGTCTTGTTTTAGTCTATGAAGGACGTGCTTAGCAAAGTACCCATGGATATGCCTGGAATAATTGACTTAATGATTCCTACACTTCTTGCTTCATCCTTGTTCTTTATTGGACAGTAGAAAGGTGATCGCTTTCATGAGCGCTCGTACTCGTATTCCTTCCTCTTCTACAGGATGCTGTGCTTTTGTGGCGAATAATAGGAAGAGCATCCGCTTATGCTGCTCTACGCGTCAGAGCTCGGCTCATTCTTCGTGCTGGTTGGCACGTATTTGAAGACGTGCTGTAGGCGTTTTGACGTGGACTGTAGCAGCTGAATGTTCAACTTGAAATTTCCGGTTGTAGGTGCTCCTGAAGGCAGCGTTGCCAGTGTTCTTGATTCTACTGAATCGACATCACCTACTGTTTGTTTTTGTGCCAGATATACTGTCTGTTTTGTTCTGTGAAGCTTTCTCATCTTCGCCTGTTTCTATAGAGATTTTGTCATATGCGCGCTCAGTGCAGTACAAACTAATAGCTTGTTAACTTACTTAATAGTCTACTTTTTATTATTCATGCTAACCCACGTTTTATTAGTTTAAAAAATGATTTATAATATGGCTAATTAACTAAGAAATGTATAGCATTTCTCTACTTCGCCGACGATTTATTTATGAAATTTTATAATGAAAGGTTCGTCCGAAAGAAAGTGGCGAAATGAACCACTTGTTTCTCAGTCCTTCATGCGCCATGCACCCTTTCGGCACTTGGCGAATTGGATTCGATTGGCAGCAAAAATTCTGTTGTCGTTAAGTTACGCATTGGTCAGCGATACAGTAGAAAGAATTGTTGAAAACATACTTTCACCTCGCATTTTTAAGTAAGCAGCATTTACATTTACACTCAAATAAGAATCGCGGTGAGTTAGGCGAGTGCGGTTGGTGTGACCTCTGACCCAAATGTTCGACTGGACTCAAGTCCAAGTGTGTGTGATGTCCAGGGGTCGGATTGATCAACGACTTACATAACTTTAACCGAGAATTCACAGCGGAAAACTCAGATAACGCGGCTTATCGCTCACCATATCGCTTGATAAGCCGCTCTATCAGGAATTTCGGCTGTAATTTTCTCTGTTAAATTGCTGTAAGCCGTTGATGAATCCGGCCCCAGTTCGAGCCGTAAATGGCATCTTCGATATCGATATACAACTTAAGGAGAATAGACACGTGCTTGAGAAATCGTGACGTATTCTTCGGCCTTTTATGATTTTGGAGACTGCCTCAGATGAAACGCATCGTTTTTTTTTGCTGATCGAGAATTAACGTGACTACTCAATTTTTTCTTCAGCTCGGATCGTCGGTTCTGGTTCATGCTGTTTTCTATGTGATCGATTTTCCGCTGAATGTAAAGGTTCAGCTTAGCCGGGCGCAAAAATTTACTCATCCGTCGTAAGTTGTAGAACCTCGTGGAGATAGCATTCACACCACTAATCATGTAAGCATTGCGCAGAGCGCACTGGACGGGAAAAGGAAAAGTTGTGCGATCTGGACGCGAAACCCAGCGCGAAATTGTTGCTCTCCTACTATTGAGCGTAAGATTTGAAGCCTTATTGTAGCGATGACCTTAACGTCGCTGGTAGAATGACAAAATTTTTTGGAATATCAACATCGAAGCTCTTGTCCACGGACAGGTTTCTCGGCACAATTAGGGAGGGTTTCTAAATTTATACAACTTTTCCGTCACGTTTATACCTTTGACTGGACGTTTCTGTTATGTGAATTGTTTGAGCGTTTTGAGAATGGTTTCTCAGATTTTATGGCGTTACACTAGCCATTAGGATATAGGTTTTCTACAGATTACAAATGCAATTGGTGCTAGGCAATAAATCATTGTGTTAAGGAAGTTTCAGTGACGAACGCTGCAATTTTGTATGATGTAGAGAAGCGAGGAGAAGTTCTTTTTTGCTATTTTATTTACTAACATTTTTCTAACCCACTATTTCACACCCAAATCATCGGCGTCAGCGACTTAGGAATGATATGGTGCATACTTTTGTAGTTTCTACCCGTACTTGTCCCTTTGCTTGCTCCAGCTTAGTTTTGTTTGCGTTTGTTTTACAAAGAGTTGAGCTTCCAGTGCAGATAACTTGTGATGGGGTATATTAATAATAAAGACTAGGCGGTGTTAGTCAATTCTCGATTGGGACACACTACAATACCGGCTTTAATGTTTGGTCTTTGTGCGGAAAAGCGAAAAAACCACCTTTTCCGCCGCTTTTGTATAGCGCTTTTCAAATAGCGTGCCTTGAAAAATAAATTCGATATTTGAAATCGGCATCGAATGATCTATCCGAAGAAGAGAAAATCGGCCAGAAAATATTAAAAATGTTGACTTGATGACCAGGGTTCTGGTCAGCGCGACGAACTTCTCCCTAGCGGGGGATAATTACACCCGAAGGTCACATTCTGAATATATCTCATTAAATCAACATTTTTATCATTTACTAGGCGTTTTTCTCTTCATCGGATAGATCATTAGATGTCATAATGATCTATCCGATGAATGTCTTCATTGATATATCATTCAATGCCGATCCCAAATATCGAATTTATTTTTCAAAACACTCAATTTGAAGCGCGCTATCGAAAAGCGACGGAAAAAGCGTTTCATTTCGCTCTGCCCAAAGACCAAACATTAAAGCCGGTATTGTACGTAGCTTGTATGGGATATCGTGGAGGCAGTTTGATGCGTATTCTATCCCACGCAGTAACTTGCAGTGTCAGCCGATGGACAAGTCAGCGCTCTATCCTTCCCAGACAAGTCTGGTACCAATTCAACGACCCCTGAGGGATGGAAGGCTTGGTTGGCCTGGGCGGGAAATCCGAACCAGGAACCTGGTATCGAATGCACGCGAAGCCGGCGCCTCCTCCTACTGCACCACCCGCGCCCATGGATAAGTAGATGTTATAAGCTTAGAAGATTCTGATACCAATTCACCGATGCTGGTGGGTTGGAAAGCTGACCTGAGGGGGGGGGGGCATCCGAACCTGGACCCTGGAATAGGGCGCATGCAAGCTCAGCCGGCAACTCGTCCGTCTGCCCGGCTGACACGCTCCAAGCAGGCAGTTTACTGTTCAGAAAAGGCATTTCTTTTGTCGATTCCATGTATTTGAATAGGTGACACTGATTTTTCATCTCGCCCAACGAAATTGGTGTTTTCATGTTTTCGTCTTAATTATTGTAGTGTTTTCGTATTACATTTTTCGTAATTTTAATTAGATTTGTGTCCCAGATGATCACAAATGATCGTATGGATGGGAATCGCTGAAACAATGTTTAGTAGCGGCTTGCTGCTCTTACGCTGGGAGGGACTCGAGGGGCAGAATGGTAGCCGATTACAGCTCCACCGCTGTTTTATCGAACGAAACATCCACGATATCTTTTTAGTAAAGACCCATCAACACTCACCCGTGATATCGGAAAATGTTAGATATCATGAGGCGGATTCGTCAACGACCTACAGCAGTTTAGCAGAGAAATTACAGCCGAAAATCCCGAAAACGCCACTTAACAGCAACCTTTACGGTGAAATCTCTGTGAAATTCCCTGTAAAAGATACGACGTAGCGAGCTCCGGCTCTCGGTCGAATTCTAGACTCCGTTACTTTCACAGCTTTTTTGATGAATAAGAATTAGCGGTAGTTTTGCTGTAAAACCGCTGTATTGTGAGTCTGCTGTAGAACGTTACCGCAGTAACGTTGATGAATCTCGCCCCATATCTACGAAAACCTTCATCTTAGCCGGTTTCTTGCTGATATCAGCGGTCAGCGCATCGCGATATCACTGTTGAGTGCTGAGGTTGGATTCATCAACGACTTACATAACTTCAACAGAGAATTCACAGCGGAAAACTCAGATAACGCGGCTTATCGCTTACCATATCGCTTGATAAGCCGCATTATGTATCTAAGTTTTCCGCTGTGAATTCCCTGTTAAAGTTGTGTAGTAAGTCGTTGATGAATCCGATCCCTGATAGGTCGTTGCTTGGAAGATATCCTGGATGTTGCGTTCGATCAGACATCGCTGATGGAATGGTATGTTAGCATCCTGCCCGGAAAGCAGACGGTACTAGATCGAGTCCCGTCTGGTGGAAAACGTTTGCTTACAACTGAGCATACGCCTATCAGCTTCTATCTCCTATACCAGCCGGTCATTGCTTTAGCAAAATGGAAAGCATTGTATAGATGGCAAAGTTGCGGTCGAGTCAGCGGTTAACATTCCATCAGTTCAGCAGGAAAATTAAAGTGTATGTACATGGGCGATGCGATTCTTTGCCAAATCGCACAGTGCCCCGAAAGGTCAAAATTTTTTGCACACCAGGGTGCGGTGGTAAAACTGTTATCTCAAAAAGTGCAAGAAGATACTAGGAGTTTACTAGGAGCAGATGAAAAAAATGTCAATGAAACTACGGGTGAGTACTTTTTGCGTCTCTGCATCTTGGTATTAACTCTGCGAAAAATTCAAACTCTAAGTGATCTTGAAAGAGCTACAGAGAGGATACTGCCAGTTACTCGTCATTTCAAGAGGCACTAAGAATCACTACCTTTTTGAATACAAGATGTTTTGAAGATGGCGCGAGTGTAGGGAAGGCCTAATGTCGTCAAACAGATTGAATATTTAACTTGAACTGAGGAGAAGGCGGTGAGACGGTGGTAGAGCAGTCAGAGGAGGCACCAGCTGTTGCGTTCACCCCGGATTGGAGTTCTTTGTTTGGGTCCCGCCCAGGTCAATCCTTCCATTCCTTCGCGGTGGCTGAGCTGGCCACAGATTTTTGGTCGGAGTTTGAAGCACTTAATCGACGGTTATGCGAAGGGAAGGAAGGACAAACAAGCAGACGGAAGGATGAGCTCTGACGATTAGAGTATATAGTGGGGGGGGGGGTTGTTAGAGGCCTTCGTACTTTGTAGGCAAGCTTGGTCGGCTTCATGCTGGAGAACAACGATGTGCCTACGACATTGCGCGCTGGTGCGCTACGAATCCTCATAGGGTGTAAGCACCGTCGTTCTACGTAAAGTTATTCGCAAGGAATTTATCTGACCTCAAAATCTCAATGATGGTGGAAGGACTGAACACCGCAGTCAGAGAATCAGACGCGATCTACGAAAGAAGTGCTATTAAAGCCTTCGAAGGATGCTGTGTTGAAGAAGTCGGATCGCGCCTAATCGTACCTGCATTCATACCCTTTCTGATGCTAGAGCCCTTCGTATACTACGTCGCTCCTCGTTTTTGATGAAATAAGTAAAAACCACTTGTATTGTGTTTTCTATAAATATCAAAAGCCTTTTTTGTTGCACTGTTCGCCAATATTTATCATTTGAATCGACCCGATCGCAGTTTTCAACGTGAAATTTGTACTTTGTAGCAATCAAAGCCAGCTAATGAGGTCACCTACAAGGGTAGAGACGCCGCGTGTTTTTGGTGCATGAGATTGGTATGCGCATAAGTTTTCAGTGTTGAAATTTTGTCAAAATCTTTTCATTTTCAAGCGGGTAACACCGCTTTTCAGAAATCGTCTTTACTCAACTTTGTGGCACACCTGTGGCTTTGATTGCAGCAAACTGTGCTATGCATATATTTTTTCAGTGTTTAATGGGCACAACCTATTATATAAGAGTTCATAAGGTTCTTGGGATCTATCCTGGTGGAGGGGCACTTCACTCTGTCTTTTACACAGCAATGACAACATTTTAAGTGAACGATTTTACAATTTTGTCACACAGAACTGGCCCGTGAGTGGACTTTTCGTTACGTCTTTGCTGAGACAGGCCACATCTGTGTTTGTTCCGTGTTCTTTACTCCTTAACTCATTCGCGACGGTGTCCACACATATGAGTGGACAGCGAAGAGGGCGCGATGGACGGCGTCCACTCATATGTGTGGACGGGGAATTCTTGGGAAGAACTTTCTTTTTTGATGTTTTTGTTCGATTTTCTTTTCAAATTCCCAAATTATAGTAACAAACCAATGTTCAGATCTTCTACCAAAGGTCGATTAAAATTTACTTACAGGAAGTAACACCTCGCGAGGAACGATGTCCACACAAATAAGTGCACACCCACGCGCGCCAACAAGTCACTGGGCCGTCGCGCGCATTGTGCGCGAGAACGCTCTTGTCGCGAATGTGTTAAGGCAGGCTGAAAGGCTTTGCTGTAGCTGAATGTGCTAGAAATGCTTATAGCCCTTAGAGAAATGGAACTATCGCAACCTTCTCGCGATCATAAGGCGATTTCGTGGGATATTGTGAAAAAAATTTCTCTTAGAGCTTTATCAGATTGTGTCGCTATGCAGACAAAAACCTCCTTATAAAAGAGTCATATGGGGAAATTCACAGGATGCTCTTGTCCATGTTCCTTTTTCTATTCTTTATTCTTTTGTAGGATGTTATTAGCAGGCTCTATTGTGTGTCGTATTTGTGAAAAATACAAGTTTGGTTTAATTACTCAAGTTTGAGGTAAACTGTGTCGAACAACTGGTGTATGTGTGTACCGATGAACATAAACTAAACCACCAACAATCTAGCTTAGGAACCACTTTTTATTCCTAGTTTCAAGCTCTAATGTCATCTTAGTATCTTATATTTTCCCGCCCAGATTTTTCATTACTGGATAGAGTAGGTAACCTACAGTTGCTAGATTTCCGAGTTTTTTTTTGTTGCCAAATGTACTTATAGTCGAATATCCTTCTACAGCAGTGTGCCTTTCTGCTACCAATCTAATAAAATGTGCCCTTTGTCGCAGGTGGAGCGAGAAATCCAAT
Organism: Heligmosomoides polygyrus bakeri; assembly: GCA_947359475.1. NCBI lineage: Eukaryota > Metazoa > Nematoda > Chromadorea > Rhabditida > Heligmosomidae > Heligmosomoides > Heligmosomoides polygyrus. Next base: position 7,807,448 of record OX375868.1, read on the forward strand.
CTTTTTCTTTCGTTTTCGGCTTCAAAGACCGCCCTAGCTTCACGTGCGTGATAAATAGCATTTATGACTCGTATAAATGTACAGCCTAAATAAGTTCTCCACATTAGCCCTAGAAATGCAGTGCTTGATGCATCCCAAAAGAGATTCTATTAAAGCCGTCCTTTTTATCTTCATGAGTTTACACCTAATCAACTGGAAGCGATAAGTTCTGTACCCATTGAGTATGCAAACGGCTACATTTTTCGTGGAGTAAAGGCCCATAAGCAGGTGACGCAGTCGCCGTTATTTGATGTGGTATCCAGGAACCCGGGGAACACCCAATGACGTAGTTGCCGGAGCTTCTTCATAACGAAAACTTATGCGTTTGCCTGTCGTCATAAAAGTTTCTCAGCTCGTTAGAGGTACCGGTTCATTTGCATGGGTTGTCATCGGATTCCTCGCGTTCCATGTCTTAATGAAGTGGTCTTGCGTTCACTGGTTGTTCTCATAGCGGTCTTTGCTGAACAAACTTTTACCCTTGGCGTGCAAAGCTCTTCGAAGTCAAGTGATTTTGTGGATTTCTCCAGATGAAAATAATTTTTTGGTTATTGCAAACTTCTGATTAAGTGGTACAATAGCCTGCGTTTTGCAGTGTTTTCTGTACGATTTTTTTCCATTTAGTTGGTTACCAGTCGTCCGGCGGCCTAGCGGCCGCCTACGACTGGTTGGGGGCTTCGCCCCCAAACCCCGAGAATAGGACGCCATGGCCGCTACGGATTTCCTATCCTTTCCTAGGCCTTCTGACCATTATGTTAATCGAGATGGATCGGCTGATCTTCCTCAACGTGATCCTCAAAAAATCGATAATATCGATCGATATCGATTGGTCGACTTCAGATTCGTGTTCAGCGACCTCGATTACCCCCAGGGCCGAAGTTTCGTACCGCTTGAACGTCATCCTCAAAAAATCGATAATATCGATCGATATCGATTGATCCGACTTCAGATTCGTGTTCAGCGACCTCGATTACCCCCAAGGCCGAAGTTTCGCGCCACTTGAGCGCCATCCTCAAAAAATCGATAATATCGATCGATATCGATTGGTCGACTTCAGATTCGTGTTCAGCGACCTCGATTACCCCCAGGGCCGAAGTTTCGTGCCGCTTGAACGTCATCCTCAAAAAATCGATAATATCGATCGATATCGATTGATCCGACTTCAGATTCGTGTTCAGCGACCTCGATTACCCCCAAGGCCGAAGTTTCGCGCCACTTGAGCGCCATCCTCAAAAAATCGATAATATCGATGGATATCGATTGGTCGACTTCAGATTCGTGTTCAGCGACCTCGATTACCCCCAGGGCCGAAGTTTCGTGCCGCTTGAACGTCATCCTCAAAAAATCGATAATATCGATCGATATCGATTGATCTGACTTCAGATTCGTGTTCAGCGACCTCGATTACCCCCAAGGCCGAAGTTTCGCGCCACTTGAGCGCCATCCTCAAAAAATCGATAATATCGATCGATATCGATTGGTCGACTTCAGATTCGTGTTCAGCGACCTCGATTACCCCCAGGGCCGAGGTTTCGCGCCGCTTAAACGCCATCCTCAAAAAATCGATAATATCGATCGATATCGATTGGTCGACTTCAGATTCGTGTTCAGCGACCTTGATTACCTCCAGGGCCGAAGTTTCGTGCCGCTTGAACGTCATCCTCAAAAAATCGATAATATCGATCGATATCGATTGATCTGACTTCAGATTCGTGTTCAGCGACCTCGATTACCCCCAAGGCCGAAGTTTCGCGCCACTTGAACGCCATCCTCAAAAAATCGATAATATCGATCGATATCGATTGATCCGACTTCAGATTCGTATTCAGCGACCTCGATTACCCCCAAGACCGAAGTTTCGCGCCACTTGAGCGCCATCCTCAAAAAATCGATAATATCGATCGATATCGATTGGTCGACTTCAGATTCGTGTTCAGCGACCTCGACTACCCCCAAGGCCGAAGTTTCGCGCCGCCGACGTGTTCGGCACGTCTGCGGCTCGCCATGCACGGTTGTCGACGTGTTCGGCACGTCTACGGCATCGCCATGCAGGGTTGCCGACGTGTTTGGCACGTCTACGGCTCGCCATGCACGGTTGCCGACGTGCTCGGCACGTCTACGGCTCGCCATGCACGGTTGCCGACGTGCTCGGCACGTCTACGGCTCGCCATGCACGGTTGCCGACGTGTTCGGCACGTCTACGGCTCGCCATGCACGGTTGCCGACGTGCTCGGCACGTCTACGGCTCGCCATGCAGGGTTGCCGACGTGTTTGGCACGTCTACGGCTCGCCATGCACGGTTGCCGACGTGCTCGGCACGTCTACGGCTCGCCATGCACGGTTGCCGACGTGCTCGGCACGTCTACGGCTCGCCATGCACGGTTGCCGACGTGCTCGGCACGTCTACGGCTCGCCATGCACGGTTGCCGACGTGCTCGGCACGTCTACGGCTCGCCATGCACGGTTGCCGACGTGCTCGGCACGTCTACGGCTCGCCATGCACGGTTGTCGACGTGTTCGGCACGTCTACGGCATCGCCATGCATGGTTGCCGACGTGTTTGGCACGTCTACGGCTCGCCATGCACGGTTGCCGACCTGCTCGGCACGTCTACGGCTCGCCATGCAGGGTTGCCGACGTGTTTGGCACGTCTCCGGCTCGCCATGCACGGTTGCCGACGTGTTTGGCACGTCTACGGCTCGCCATGCACGGTTGCCGACGTGCTCGGCACGTCTACGGCTCGCCATGCAGGGTTGCCGACGTGTTTGGCACGTCTACGGCTCGCCATGCATGGTTGTCGACGTGTTTGGCACGTCTACGGCTCGCCATGCACGGTTGCCGACCTGCTCGGCACGTCTACGGCTCGCCATGCAGGGTTGCCGACGTGTTTGGCACGTCTCCGGCTCGCCATGCACGGTTGCCGACGTGTTTGGCACGTCTACGGCTCGCCATGCACGGTTGCCGACGTGCTCGGCACGTCTACGGCTCGCCATGCAGGGTTGCCGACGTGTTTGGCACGTCTCCGGCTCGCCATGCACGGTTGCCGACGTGTTTGGCACGTCTACGGCTCGCCATGCACGGTTGCCGACGTGTTTGGCACGTCTACGGCTCGCCATGCACGGTTGCCGACGTGTTCGGCTGCCGCGCCCCAACTCAAAGTGGGACGGACGGACAGTGTGACGGTGTGACACAGTGACACACACACACACACGCTTGCTGCTTTATATATAGTAGGATTTAACCCTTTAACGACATTGTCCGACGATGCCTTCGGACATTTTTTTTTGCCGCGTGTGGCATTGTCCGACGACGTCGCTGGTCACCATCGTAAAAACAGTTCAGGGAAAGTTATCAAACATTTATCAATATTAATACAATACATTAGTACAATATTAATCACTGAGTCCACTAAGATCTACGATCAAGATGGTCCATGGGAAACTTTATTGTTTAGTGATTTATTCATATCTGATCAATTTACTGGTATATTCACATCTATCTCTCGTATGATATCTCTCGTCCATGATAGGCCGGAGCATTTAGTGCGCTCTCTGGGATGTTGTCCGACGACGTCGTCGGACACTCGGCGCCGATGGTCACGTCAAAATCGCGCGTGTCGTGAAAGGATTAAGCCACTAATCTTCACTTTGCGCTGTCCTACCAATAGGGATAAAAGGTAAAAAGTAATGGACGGCGTTACTCGATCCCTTTGAGATGCGGTGCGCATTCTACTTCTATGTACGGGATGTCGTGGAGGTGATATAAATGCGTATTTGGCCATACAATGACTTGTAGTGGCCAGCCGATGAAAAAGTCGGCTCTTTATTCTTTCCAAATAAGTCCGGTACCAATTCACCGAGGGGTGGAAGGCTTGGTTGGCCTGGGCGGGAAATCCGAACCAGGAACCTGCTATCAGGTGCACGCAATAGCCGCCACCTCCCCCGACTGCGCTACACGCACTCTAATCAATAGTGATATCATTCAAAATCAATCCCTTAGTGTGCACTTGTTTTAAGCTTTGACCAAGAGTATTATCCGCTTTTATTTGGCTTTCGTTTCCACGAATCCAGCCGTTTTTTAAACCCTGTAATTTTGGAAACATCTGCAACACTAGGAGGTTGTACACCATATACACCATCTCACATTATAGAGTGCTAATCTCGAAGGAGGAAGGGTGCGTGTGGCGCAGTCGGAGGAGGCGCCGGCTTCGCGCGCACCCGATGCCAGGTTCCTGGTTCGGATTTCCCGCCCAGACCAACCAAGCCTTCCATCCCTCCGTTGTCAGTGAATTGGTATCAGACTTGTCTGGGAAGGATAAAGCGCTGACTTCATCGACTGGCCACCGCAAGTCATTGTATGGCCATATACGCATTCAACTCACCTCCACGACATCCCGTAGAAGTAGAATGCGTGGCGCATCCGAAAAGGGATTAACTAACGCCGTCCTTTATCCTTTATCCTATAATCTCGAAGGGAAAGGAAAAGGATTCAACTTGTGAGCTATAGATGAACGAATAACCTTATAGGTGGATGCTAAAAAACAACAAGAAACACTGAGACTGACTTAGACGCCTATAGCGATGCCCCTGCCAAAGATTGGATAACAGTCTTGGTCAACGGCTAGAACAAGGACCCATTAGCAGTCTAACAACATCATGCCAAGATTTATTGAAGCTGGAACATGGGCCATTTAGAAATATTCTTACTACTATTGATCACTATTAGAGATGAATAGCATTATAAGCAACAATGTATCGTTGCTGATTGCTTAATATTTCGGAAACATTGTTGTTGAACAAAAAATAGACCCATATCAATGGTTCCCACCATTTTCTATGTTCCAGAGCATGCAATTTTTTGTGAAAATATCCGGCAAAGATTTACTGTTTTGTATACAAGATCGAGTGCTTTCTTCATGCGTTTCTTCTCTTTACCTTGATTTTCATCGTTTTTGTGTTATGTTATATTCGCAATCTGTTCATTAACACTGGAATTACACTATGATTCAAAACTTCGTCAGAGAGTGACATGTTTCGGGCGTCTGGCCGATGCCGATATGTTTTCTCCGAGCAGGTGCTTGCCATACGACGTTTCATTTCATGACAAAGACTCATATGTAGCCGCGGATCTCTCACAAATCAAACGCATGGACTACCCGCGCGTTTTTCGATGTTTCAGAAAAAACTGTCGTATGTATGTGCCGATGCGACAACGAGGAATATACACAGCCGGCCGAACGTTTAGTAGTCAAGTAGGAATTTATAGAGGCCTGTGCTGCCCGGAGGGGCACCTTTAGGTGAAAATTACCGAATTCTTGACCCTTTACGTACATTTTTATCGATAGGAAGGACACTTACCAGGAAAGGGTTTCCGCTTTCAACTTCAATCCTCCCCGATGAAAGTCCGGCGTTTTGCTGTCCACATAATGCTAGCTTCTGTTAAACGGCTATTAGAAAGCAAGAAAAGCGTCTAAGTATGATTCTCCTTTCAAACTCTTAGAAGATATTACGGAGAATTAAATGGGGAGAAGTCTTGCCGACGGTTGTTGCAGACGATATAGCAACAAAACTGGAAGTGAAAAAACTGAAGTAGGTAGATGAGTAATGTTGGTTGATAGGGTGCAAAATTGCCCAGGTAAATACTAACGGTTTCGGTCTTCCGATTTCCAGCTCCTCGGCATACAGGGAAACTGTTCCTAGCTAAAGTGTTAGCGTTATGGGCATTCAAACAGTGTATTTAATCTCTGGGACGCCCTGTTTATTCGAGTTTTAGAAATTGAGTTTTTAGTGGGAAAATCGAGGGGAAGGTTCAGCAAGCATTTCCAAAGCAAAAACCAGTCGTTAATGCGACCTACATGGGGGAAACGGGACAACTTCAGCGACCCACATAGGGCCTGTTCATACTTCGTGACAAGGGCGACTCGTCGCGCGTGTAAAACATACATATCGATTAAAGTCGCGCGCGCCGCCGAAAACTGTTCATACCCGAGCGCCGGCCTGTCGCTCTAGTCGCTCCTGTCGCTCTAGTCGCTGCTGTCTCCTGTTCATACACTGTTCATAGTGCGCGCTGCACACGCCACGCACGCCACGCGCGCTGCGCTCTCGTCGCTTCCGTCGTGTGAAACATGCATGTCGATTAAAACCGAGCGCGCGCCGCTGAAAAGTGTTCGTACTTGAGCGACGATGCTGTCGCTCCAGTCGCCTGATCATACTTCCGCGCGTTGTGCACGCCGCGTATGCTGCGCTCTCGTCGCTCTTGTCGCTGCTGTCGCGAAGTATGAACAGGCCAATACAACCACTGCCTCAAATCAACGACCTAACACGCGGCATCTTATCAGCACAGCGATGATTTGACAATTAGGGTCTGTCCTAGTGGAGGGGTAGGTCGGGATAGATCATTTCACCCTGTTTATTCAACAACTTACGACTCCATCTGTCTACAAGAACAAGTCTCAAGATGGAACGTGAGCTGTTATACAACAGCAACACACTAATCTAGCCTATGAGAAGGCTGCTTATTGCATTTGACTGAACTTGAACACCAACCAATGTGTTCCATTGACGTTTTTAAAAGCACTGTTCTTCACCCAAAGTTACATCTGTTAAATGTCAAGTTTGATTTGAAAAGTGTTCAATTTGAGCTGAAAGTAGTCTGAACCATTGATGTCTGTTTGGATTTTTTCTGCTATTAATGAAGCGGCAGGTCTATAGACATGTCGATGAAAACGGTTCATCTCTGGTCGATTTTTTCTGTTCTATCTTCTTCATTATGTACGTACTTTCGTTTTCCCTGTCGCCGAGACTCCTCGCTGTTGTCGGTACGTCCTTCTCGGCTGAAATAAGCGTCAGGTCAAGCGCAATTCAGGTATGGAACGGAAACCTCTACCGCGACATCATGAGCGGGTGAGCACCGGGTCAGTGGGAGAGAAGATCATTGTTCGAATGACAAGTTCGCGCGGCTCGATGCGGGAGACGATCACAAAGGCCCTGCGCTCGACGCTTCGCCGCACCACCACCGAAAAGACGACCACTGTCCATTCGACGCCCAACGTCTACCACAAGAGCATGTCTGACATGAAATCGGTGACCAGCCAGAGGATCTCGTCGTTCGACAGGCTGCCGCCTCCCGTTGACATCATGTCTCAGAGCCTAATTCAACCGTCAGCGTGCTCCCATCGTGACGGCTGCCCGCTGTATTCGTCGCCCAGTCTGACTACTCTCAAAGATTTCGATATGATGAACTACGACGGTGGACGGTCGATGATCTCGACAGCGTCCACCAGCCGACTGTTCACCAAGGAGCCGCTTCAGATGCCGAAGAGATATAAGTCGCAGAATCTTCGCAGCTTCCTCAACTCGCCCGGTTGGTTCGAAATTTCTTCGCAGTTTCTGGTTGGAGGCCTTTTGTCCACGTCTTCTTCTATCATGCTCTTTTCAAGGCTGTACCACTAGATCCTTGTTTAGTGCTCATTGGAGAAATCCAGATATCCTAACGCTTCATGACAACGTCAAATAAAGCAGGATCTTTTAACATCCTTTTTCATAGGAAATTTATGGAGCGAATAACTCTATAAGGTCTGCACAGGATCCGTTTCATGGTTGTTATCACTGAAATTGTAGATCGGTGAGCTTCACTGCAGGTAATGAAATTCCGCGGGTGTGATACGGTGCTTGTAGTCAAATTTTGTTGACGTCTTGAATCAGAGTCGCACGAAGTCAACATTTATTGGCGACGTTTGGGGTCGTAGGTTTTTCTTCAGTTATTTTCCTTCATATCCTAACTGCAATCACCATGGGTCGGATTCATCAGCGACTTACATAACTTTAACAGAGAATTCACAGTGGAAAACTCAGATAACGCGGCTTATCACTCACCATATCGCCTGGTAAGCCGCGCTATCAGGAATTTCAGCTGTAATTTTCTCTGTTAAAGTGCTGTAAGTCGTTGGTGAATCCGACCCAGGATTTGAGAGCTACGGGAGGGTCAGTAAGGTATACGAACTCCTTATTGTACTGCACGGATCGTTCAGAAATGATAGGATGGAGAAGTATTGTGCTTCTTATATTGTGACGGACTATGACCGGTCTGCTCACTTTTGTATCGCACTTGTCCTCAGTGGTCACTACGTTGGTCCCATTGGGTTGTTAGTCGCATGGCCATCTACATTTCCTCGATGCTGTTAACGTTCTCTCAAATGACGGAATGAGCCTATACGACAAATGAAGTGGCCGCTGAGGATGGTTGCGACACAAAATTGACCGGTCATAGTCCATCTTCATATATAATAGAAACTCATTTCTGGTACTTCTTGGTCTGACCGATCAGTGTAGTACAATAAGGCGTTCTTATTCCTCCACCGACCCCTCAGCCCTCAAATCCTGGTGATATCATTGCAGTTAAGATACAAAAGACTAAAAAGAAGAACTTATGCCCCCAAATCCTACAAAAGATAAGAGCTTATACCCCCAAACTTGCCCACACCATTTGTTAAGTGGCAATCATGAGGTTCTGGACTTGTAATTCTTGTCGCCAATTATCAAATAGGATGCCTAAAGTCAGTGCTACCAGTGCGCTCTTATTCCTCACAACACTGCCTAGGCATCACTAGGCACCACTTACACAGCATGATTTGTACAGCTATGCCCTAGCAATTTTTCCAATATTCGAATGGTTTCGAATACAGGAAACATTCGAGTATTCGAATTCGAATGCATTCGAAGAGAAAAGAGTTTTCTTGAATACTCGAATTCGAGTACATTCGAAAAACACAGTTATCGGAGTATTCGAATTCGAATGAAGATCGTTCGAATACCAGCGATTAATCGTTCTATTCAGTTGTGAGATTCCCCAATGGTCACTGTGTCGCACCCTTATCAGAGGCAGCTATGCGCAATCCACAAAAATTGAGCGTTTCGACCGGCCGAATAGCTGAGACTTTTTTAGATTTTCCTATTTTTATAAAGCTGTTTAGCTTGGCGGTAGTAGTATTCGAGCAAACCTTATTCCGAATATACAGTTTAACACAAAAATTGATTACATGGATCGATATTAATCAATTGCTCGGTTTTTCTTGTTTGTTGTGGAGCCTTATTCTCATCTCAAACCACCTCATTGGGTAGAAATCGAGCGGATTGATGGTAGTTAATCAGGTAGTATCGTTTGGAGTGACGTATATACCTTCTCAGTCCACCTCTAGGCTTAACGGGTAAACATGTGCAAGAGACCTATTGAGCAAGTGATACAGATACGAATGGAAGATTTAAATTCGAGAATTCCATGACTTGACTCAAGCACAAAAGAGTAGGCAGAAGTGGACGAAGAAGAAATTTGCTTCTAAATGCGAAGCTGCAGTGCATTATTTCACAGAATATTTAATTAAACCCTGACAAGTGCTGGTCCTCCAGCGATAATGAAAGCCGTTCTCGGGAACTTTACCATTGCGATTTGCATCTTCCTTTCATTTGAACTCGCAAGGTGGCGGGAAGAGGCCACCTGCTCAATGTTTTGAGTACGGGCTTCACAACAGTGCTCAAAAAGTTACAAAAGATTTCGTCTTCCTACGCTCGGATCGAAATCTTACATTCGGCACGAATCAGACTTCGGTGGAGAAAATCATGTGCATAAGAGGCGATCGAACAATGCAGCATTCTACGTATTTTTAAAGAGACAGAGCAGCTGGATTTTGGTCGCCGCGTAGATGTGTCCGTATTTCGTTTCTTCTGCTCTGTCTCTTTGAAAATATGTAGGATGCTGGTGTGTCCGTTTACATCTTATTCCATATGATTTTCTCCACCGAAGTCTGATTCGCGACGAATGTAAGATTTCGGTCTGACAGTAGGAAGACGAAACCTTTTGTAAGCTTTTGAGCGCTGTTGTGAAGCCTGTACTCAAAATTTTGAGCAAGTGGCTTCTTCCCGCCACCTTGCGAGTTCAAATGAAAGGAAAGCGCAACTCGCAACGCCATAGTTCTCCAGAACGGCTTTCATTATCGGTGGAGGACCAGCACTTATTGGGATTTAATTGAATATTCTGTGAAATAAATAATGAAATAATTCAGCTTCGCTTTAAGCACTGTTTGCGATTGCTAGAGATTCGGGCCACCTAGTAGTTGCATAAGCCGGTTGTAGTTGATTCTCTTTTTGCGAAGCACTTACCTGCCTTCATTATGGCGGAATAGCCTATGAATGCAAGGCTTCTTGTTCAGCTATGGGACGGCGAATGCTTCGTTACGGCTCGGCAGGTTTTCTGTCGTTGCGGCTGCGTTTGAAAACGGTGCTGCTGCGGTGGCAGCGTGTGTGTGTGTCGCCTGCGGTGGGACGTCCATTATGATTGCCTGACAAATGGTTCATCGTAAACGCCTCTTCCCAAGTGGCGCTGGCGCGCGCATTGTTTCTGAGTGTCCTGCTGCATCTCCGGCGCTGCTTATGCGCTGCTGCGCTTCCAGCGGTGGTGGCTGAGAGCAATCGCTTTTAGTCGCCGCAGCGCCGTGTCTGTATCTCGTAGCGCTGCAGTGATGAGCATTTTTAAGAAAGGTACTTTTTCCGAATCCTTGCTTCTCTGTTTAATCCTTATTGCCCGCTTTTAAAATTTAACTCCTGAAGATCCAAGCTTGTCCTAATGTCTATTTTTGCCTTGAATTCGTGCACATACCACTGCACTCCCATTGTCACATATACCATTTTCACGTCGAATTGGACCCTTCAAATCAAATTGGACGCTCTTCCAAGCCTTACGATATTTGAATTCAAAGCGAACTCTTTCAAATCAAAAACGCCTTCATGCAGGTTAAACTGCAGTCTCAATGAGGTTGTTAGAACAATTTCTTGTTCAAGAAAACTTGGCTTAGCATTCTTTGAAATTATTTGGTTTTCCTGCCCTAAAAAGTGTAATAATTTTACAAAGTTTTTATTTCTAGAGAAAATAAATAGTCAAAATTTGTATTAAAGCACAGCATTAAGTGTAATAATTTTATAAGACTTTTATTTTTAGAGAAAAATAGATGATTAAAATTTGTATTAAAGCGCAACAAAGGAGCAAGCATGTAGCGCATTAAAAGAGCAGATCGCGCCATGCACTCAAAAAGTTCGGTACAACTTTTATTTTATTAATAAATGTAAACGCCGATATATCAAAGTGAGAATGTGTGTGTGTTTTTTACAGTTGTTTTTGCTGTATTGTTGACAGATATCGAAGATCATGCGAAAAGAAATTCTGCTTGGAACCAACCGAATAAAAATGGTAACGTCTGAAGAAGGCGTGGTGCAATCTCTTTTTTGGATAAAAAATGACTGTCTTTCCGTTTTTTATTATGAGATTTGAACCATTTTTCCGCAAAAAGTGGGAATTTTATAAAATTTTAAAGAAGATGTTCACTATTGGGTAGATGAATCGAAACATCAAAGAAAATTATACTAAAGTTTTCCATAAAGACCTCTCTAGAGAGTCTCTAGTATAATGTAGAGGAAGAAACTCATTTAGTTGGAAGAGTTCGCTTTGATTTAAAAAGTCTTAGGCTAGCTTATAAGTGTCCAATTTGATCAGAGAAGTGTCAATTCAACGTGAAAGTGATGTGGTCGTTCGTTCTACCTGAGCGTCTCATTGTTGTACATTTTAATAGGCGCTTACAGAAATAGATAGTGTTCTATAGATTTGGTGTTTGATTTGTGCATACTTTATGGAGGGACACTGGGCATAGTTTATTCACAAGTAATAGAGACTATTTTTACTCAGAAATATCAGCTCATGTGTTTCGTAAAAAAAGAGGAAATGGGAACAACTTTTCTCATTTGTTTGGTTATCTAAAGTTTCTGAAGAGGAATTTGAGTGTTCGTTTGCTATTCTACAACTGCAGTCTTTACTTATAACCATTTAGTTTATTTTGACTTGTTGTTCAGTTCTCTAGTCCTTTTTGGAAATTTGAAACTCGATTTTATTCGTTTCTTAAAATTTTCAGAGTTTCAAAGTCAAGATTGTTTATTTGGTCCTATACAAAGCTCAAACTATCTCCATATAGGTTCTTCTGTTCTTATTCGTTATTCTTTAATCAGCTTTAAGCACATGAAGCGAACGGGTGAATTGGCGCTAGCACTGTGGGGGCTTTTATACGATATGTTGCATATCATTATTTGTGAGTCTACTTGTTTCGAAACCCTAATTTTCAGCTTTATTTCTTCTTTATTTATCGCGCTGGCGTAACTTATGCGAAGAAGACAAGTCGGGTATTGTGGAGCAACAAACAGTGTGGCTTTAACGCGTGTCAGGCACGTGTTTTGGAGCATATTGGCATTCGTTCTACTAGCCTCTAGAAGCACTTTTCTCTTATTATCCGATTTCCTAAGTGCGCATCCCACACATGTTTGGTTCACTTATAGTCGCATAGCTTAGCAACTCTGCTTGAATCGTTGTTTCTTTGGTTCCTGGATAACCCTGGATAATGGTCATGATGGCCATTTGTGGTAACTTGGCTAATCCTGAGTTTTACTTCTCGCATATGGAGGGGTTCCACTTTCACCATCCTTGTTTGTTCGGGATATTTTAGAAGCGAGCACTGGAAGCTGCAATTTGAAATTTTCGATTAGACTCTGAAAAGCTTCGGCTTTCGATATAGTACTAGCGGAAGGGCTTTAGCGATGGTTGCATGCGTTTTTATATCGTCTCCGTTTCTGTGTCGTTATGGCGAGAGACCGGTATGCTAATGTGACATGGGTGTACTATGTGAGCAGTAATTGTCTTCTTAGAACAGTGAAGATACGGTCTCTCAGCCTCGTAATCTAGAAGATTCAGTGAAGGAAGGGACGAAGATTAGCCGAAATTGTACGGAAGTTACTAACAAAGGTCTGAAGTGTACGTCTGAACGGGGGGAGCGAGTCATATAAGGAGAACCATCACCCCTCAATCTACCACTATATAATTGAGTTAGCTCCCTGTCCTGTAGATGATGAGGCGTATCTCACTCAGGTTGGAAATCTGGCTGAGATACGCCTCGCGGAACCACACGCAATCTCATGGAACCCCTTGCGACGCCTCCGCGTACCTCGCGCGGGCAACGTCTGCCGCTCAACATGGGATGTTGTTACAGCAAAGGACACGTAGCCTCCTGCTTGACATAACGGCGTCTGCGCGCGTTTCTGAGCGTCTGGATCAAGAAGACAGGTCCCTTTCGTTGCACAACAACCGTCTGGAGTCAGAAGAGGAGACGCCGTCGTCCTACAACGAGGGATCGCATTCAGAATTGAGCATGAGGTGCTGCTGCAGTAGAGGAAGCGCAGCCTCCTCCTGCTTGACAAAACGGCGTCTGCGCGCATTTCTGAGTCCCTGAGTCCAGAAGGCGGGTTCCCTTCGTCGCACCACAACCGTCTGGAGCCAGAAGATCGAAAAGAAAGGAAGCAGAGGTCACATCGTCGTCGGGAGGCATCGGGATGGGGAAGGGTCGATAGGGGGAGGAATGAAGCAGGCCAAGAGGTGGCACTAAGAAGGGTTTAGGCATTAAGGAGAGACCAGTAGGGAGTTACCAATCAGGGGGGGGGGGGAGCAGTAAAGAGGATCAGCAAGAGGATCCATTACCAGGTAAGAGAGGCCGGATTTAGAAGATGTGACACCGCTGTTGTGTAATCGGCGTTCGCTCACCGTTGTTGTGTCGTGAGCGGGTATGGCTAATTAATTGGGTTAGAGTAGTAAGGAGGATCTCGAGGGGGGGGGGGGGGGGGGGGGGGAGGAATCTACCTGGAGGAAGGGACTTGGAAGCGGTAACCAGGACGGAGAACCAACAAGAAGGGAGCCGTAAGGGAATTCATTCCGAGAACAAGGGATCTGCCAAAAGCATAGCCTCTCCATGCTCGACACAGCAGCGACTGCGCGCGCTTCTGAGCTTCGGAGATCGGAAGACGGGTCCCCTACGTCGCGCAACAAGCGTCCTAATTCTGAATACGTGTCACCGACGTCTGCCGTGAACATGGGAGGATCACTAAGGGGTGGTGAAGAAGGGCGGTAAAGGGGACTTCTAGGGTGGACCAGAAGAGTGACCAGGAAGGAAAGGAACAACCTGGAGGAAGGGCCAGGACGTGGAAACCAGCAAGAAGATACGAGTAGGGGTCAGTAGTGGGAACAAAGAAGTAATCCAGGAGCTGTGACCAGGAAGGTGGGGAATAAAAAGAGGGGGAGGAAAGACCAGTAAAGGCAGACCAGCAATTAGATCTAGCAAGAAGAAACAAGTGAGGGGAACCTGGCTTCGGGAGACATGCCAACGCTATCTTGAAACGCTTAGCTGTTGAACATGAGAACGGTTGTGGATGAGCAACCTGAGGAACAGAAGTACTGCGCAGCACAAACCAATGACGTTACTGCAGAGAATGTCTATGATGAAGGTACCGAAGTGGTGAACGGCTTGATGCCGATAAAGCACGCACAAGGTTCTAGATGCTAGCGAATTTTATGTTTTACAAAAACCTGTTTTCCATAGGTCAGGGTGCTGCAAAGTCGCGCGAAGGGCTCAAGTGCGAGACACGCCGTTAGGCGTGTCGGAGCACTTTTAGTATAAAAATGTGTTTGTACCAAGTCGTCAAATTCAAGGGTAGGGGGACCTTGAATTTACAACGGAAAATCACGAGTTGGGGGCTTGAAGCCCACGACGCCTCTCCCGCAAGCGGCTCGCAGCGAAGTGGATAGTGACGTTGCTTCACGTGAGAAAGGTCGGGGGTTCGGTTCTTCTGCGCTGTTGCGTTTTTGCATTTCGACTCATTGGTTGAGATTTGGGGGATTCTGACGTCTGTACCATTTTCAGACGTTTTCTGCGCATTTTTCCAGCTGTAGCTGTGAACAGTACCTTTCTAGCGACTTTTTTTTTATTACTGACCGGTTTTTTAACCACAACGTCTTCGTCAACTTGAAGTTGACGTGCTTCGAAGTCCTTTAGTATGCTGGCCATCCGTTCCTCGCATGAAGCAACGTCACTATCCACTGCGCTCCGAGCCGTTTGCCAAGAGAGGCATGGCGGGCTTCATGACCCCCAAACCCCTGATGCGCCGTACTCCATTGTGACTTCAAGGACCCCATACTCATTCGGTTTAACGACTTGGCAAAAAATAAACACATTCTTATACTAATTGAGGGGTGGGGATTCTCTCTATATGACTCGCTCCCCCCGTTCAGACATACGTTTCACACCCTTCCCTTGTAAGTGCAGTAAGATGGTGAGTTATTCAAAGCGGAAGGCACCTCACTGATATCAGATCAAATTTGTACCATTTACGTTTTCAAGGCGAATGCTTTCTCTAGATTTACGAAGCATTAGGACTTCCTATTCTACCAATGTGAAAATTCAAAAAATTGAATTAAAAGACAGGTTCATTGCCAGTTGCCGCTTGTTAAAGTAGCGGGTATGCAGCTGCTTGGTTGCTTTTTTCTTCTTAAAATGTTGGATAAATATAGTAATGCTGAACATAAAATTGAAATGAAATAGCCCTTTGTGTCCAGATTATCGATCAGAAGCTGATATTCATTGCAACTGCCTGTCGCAGCGCAATAGGATCCCTACTAGATAGAACAAGCTGTCGGCGTCATAATCTAAACTCGATTGCATAGTTTTCAGCAACGGTCGACCTCTTCGACGAGTAGGGGTGATTTTGATTTTCTGATAGTCTGTTAAGATGTACGAACCCTATAATAAGGTTCAAAGCTTGTTTTGTGTATGGTTATGGTGCAAACAACCTGTTGTGCTGATTTAATTTGATTCTTATCGTGTCCTGATTATGAGGTCGTTGCGATGAGTTCCAGTTTCTGATCGATCATTCGGAAACAAAACGCACAAGGAGTGCCCATTGATGACTCCGAAATGGCATTCGAGGCGATCACGACGTCCGCTTGAGGCTGCGTCGTCGTTGAGATAGGGCGCAAGAGTTTACTGGGGTTCGAACTGCTTAGTTCATTTTGTTTCTGAGCACCCCGTAAGGAAGGTGAATGGTGAATTACTTTTGGGTGGGTGCACTGTAGAGAAAGACACCCTGAACGTGAGGGAGTACATGGGCTCCTTCTACCACGGGTGCAATATCCGTGCTGTTTCATGGATCAATTTCAGCTCAGGTTCTAGTAGATAGATCATCGACGTATGTAGCCATATACGGTTGGATGCCTAGTCCAACTGTGCCATTTCGGCGGGAATGTCTCACTTGTTTGACAGTCATTTACCAAAAAGATTATTATTACGCAGTCATAGGAGGCGCTGCCTTTCCCGTGATTCCAGGAGTGATCCAATGTTCGGGCTCCGACTTGCCGACCCAGACTTCTATCCATACCGCGTCGGAGTTATATTAGGTTGTCCCATAAGTCCCCGCCGTTTTTTTTTTTTCAACGATTCACTGCAGATTTCGCCGGCGGTCTCTTGCACAGCGCTGCATAGCTTTCGAAAGAGAATGACTTGCTCTATCAGAGCGTGTATTGCATTTCTTTTTTCATCATGAATTTTGTCAATTTTTAGGTCGTTGAAGTGGAAAGTGAAAAAGTGAAAAAGTAGACATTTGCGCACTTGTTCTCTCCGCTTAGGTTTGTAATTTTTTGAGCAGTTTTTTATTGCACTTGGAAGACAATGTTCTGTACTACAAGAATATGTGTTGGTCCTATTTTCTCACTTGTCCTTTATTGATTTTTAGGCCATCAAATTGGGAATTCCGACTTTTCTGCCCGAATTTTTACCAAAACTGCGGTTCTGTGGTTGGACTTTTTTGCTTGGTGTTATATGTCGTTTGGAAGAGGATGTCTTGCTCAGTAAGAATTTGTGTCGCGTTTATTCGCTCACGCTGATTTCTGTCGAATATCAACAACTGAAGAAGGAGAAGGAGTTGTTGGTGAGGACGATTATTCTCTTTTTGGCATTTTGTTGGTATTAAAAAGAAATCAATAAACGCGACACATATTCTTATAGAGCAAGACATTCTCTTTTGAATGACATATAACACCAACCCAAAAAGTCCAACCACAGAGCAGGAGCTGTCGGCAAAAATAACCATCCTCCTTCGGACGTCCCAATTTGATGACGTAAAAATCAATAAAGGACAAATGAGCAAATAGGACCAACACATATTCTTGTAGCACAGAACATTGTCTTTCAAGTGCTATAAAAAACTGCGCAAAAAATTACAAACCTAAGCGGAGAGAACAAGTGCGCAGATGGCTACTTTTTCACTTTTTCACTTTTCACTTCAACGACCTAAAAATTGACAAAATTCAGGATGAAAAAAGAAATGCAATACATGCTCTGATAGAGCAAATCACTCTCCTTCGAAAGCTATGCAGCGCTATGCAGGAGACCGCCGGCGAAATCTGCAGTGGATCGTTGAAAAAAAAACGGCGAAGACTCATGGGACAACCTAATACATTGAATCCGATCGAAAATCTTCGGATAATTGAATGATTCGTATAAGGCTAATTTCGCGGACCCAGGATTTTTGGATGATTCGGATAAGGTTACCCGAACAGGATATCCGAAAATAATTCATTCGGATCCAATGTATAATAGGAGTATATATTGCTACCATGTCTCATATAAAACATATTAAGCTCTAATGTTTCCATGGGTTCGGAATCGCAAGTGATTGTATGCATCGAGCAAGCATTCACTCCTTCTTCAAAATATCCCAATGAAGTTAGGTTTGTGGTGCATCTGAAGAAGGTGACATTTATGTTCCATGTTCTTTACAAACTATTAGGTTGGCAACTAAATTCGTGGACTGTCAAGCACCTTCAACAGAAGTGTTTATTAAGGAATGACATCAGTTTTCAACCAAAGGAGGATTCCTTGGAACGCGGAACTGCTTCCCATTTATCAGCTAGCTGGTTCATCCCACAGCTATAGAATTCTTCTGCTTTTGAAGTCAGGAATCCTTTGAGGTGCATTTTGACCTGGTCCATATTAATAAATCCTCTTCCAACCAAGAAATGCTGCAGCGAGTAAAAAGGTGGCAGTCACTCGGCGCACAGTCTGGACCGTAAGGTGGATGAGCTGGACGTTCCCAACCAAGGCCATATATTTTTTGAAGCGTCCGATTCATGACGCGTTATTTGGCGTTATCTTGCTGAAAGTTAATTCCACTCCTGAAAAGCTGTCTGAACTGACCCTGGTGGAGTTCAGCCTGCGCACTGTCAAGAGAGGACCTCGGCATCAATGCTGGAACCGCTCTTGATGATCTCCCTGAAGTCAGCACCTTCTTGACACCAGCAAACGGAGAGCGCTTCGCGAATCGGGCTCTTCAAAAAATTGAAAACCTTGGCTGGGAGGGTCTAACTCATCCACCATACAGCTAAGATAGTGCGCCGTGTGACTGCTTCCTTTTTAGTTCGGTGCAGCACTTCTTGGTTGGAAAACGTTTTATTAATATGGACGTCTATCTGGGAAGAGAGCTGAACATGGATAACGACCTCGCTCCTGAAATCGCCCGCAGGAGACGCGCAGCATGGGCAGCCTTCAGTTCGATTCGCGAAGTCACCGATCAGGTCAAGGATGCCGGCCTCAGGGCCTCGATATTCAATGCCTCTGTACTGCCTGCGATGTGTTACGCGACGGAAACCTGGCCCGACAACAGGACAATCGCCAGAGCACTGAAAACTACGCATCGTGCACTGGTGAGATGTCTTCTGAGGACAAGCCTTCGTCAGCAATGGCATGAAGGCCTACGAAGCTCGGAGCTATGGGAGAAGTCGCAATTAGAAGACCCGCTGCAGTACATGAAGAAGTCCAAATATCGCTTGGCCGGACACCTGCTTCGACGAAAGGACGATAGATGGAGTCTTCGTGTCACAGAATGGCTCTCAAGAGACCATAAGAGACCACTGGGACGACTGCCAACGCTATGGGCAGACTCATTCTCAAGATCTTTCAGAGAGCGGAGTCTGCCTCACTGGATGCAAGCAGCCAGAGATCGTGCGGTCTGGAAGAGTTGTGGTCCCCGCTGAGAAGACCTCCAGCGACAAAAGGACCATCAAAGTATCAAAGTAAAGTAAGTAAGTAATATGGACCAGGTCAAAATGCTCCTCCATGGATTCTTGGCCTTAAAAGCACAAGAATTCTACAGCCGTGGGATAGATCAGCTACCTAATAATCGGGAAGCACTTTTTCGTTCCAAAGGATCTTATTTTGGTTGTAGATTGTCATTTGTTATTTGCTAATAAACACTTTTGTTGAAGACTCTTGAGAGTCCACGAGCTTAGTTGCCAACCGTAATAAAGCAGGTATAGAATTTCTGGAGTGCAAATAGGAAAAACCCATTCAAAATCCTTGTGTCCTTCACGGTTGCCGTGTCTATCCCGTCCGAAGGCCATCTGTCACATTTGGAAGAAATATAATTGTTCCACCTCTGGTAATTATCTTTGAGCAGGGTTAATGTTTGGAATGATTTGCTGAGTTCTTCCGTAGATGCACGCCATGAACAAGTGACAACCATTGAGTGGGTTATTTATTTATTTATTGAATACGTCATAAGACGCGCTATATAAAATAGCCGAAGAACATTCTCAAGCAATCTAGGCAGATTTTCCATGCAAGAAAGCGTCGTCCACATATCAGTATTGTACAGGGTGCGTAAAAAGTATTGACGCACCTACTTTTTGTTTCAGCTCCAGCTTTCTGTTTCTACCCCTCTAGGTTTTTATGTGTTATTTTTGTTGTCTGTATTGTGCTCAAAAAAAACCCACGAAAAAACTGAAGAAACATGATCGTCACCGTTACGGTGGCCCTTTTTTTGTCTGTTACCCAGACAGCTGAATACTTCCTTAACAAGAGAATTTGGCGCTGTTCGAAACGGTTGGTGAGGAAAGAGGTCAGCAACTCAAACGTCAACCACGGCTCTGTCATAACAGATGATGATTACAAGATGTCCAAGCACAATAACGTTTAAATCCAAAATTATCACTCTCTGTCCGATAACGGCAAACAGATAACGCGCGCAGGTGTGGACAGCTTCTCAGACGAGCACAGCTTAAACGTGAATCCGCTGGATTACTCTTTTTAGGCGATTTTGGAGAATGAGGTCTGGGCTACTTTCAACAGAAGTGACCAGTCGCAGAAGGCTACCCTGTTAAAAGCACGGGACGAAATCCAAGCGAGTACTAGCGGCGCGTGCTCATGAATTTCTCCGTCATTTTCGCTCCTGTATTCACAGTAAAGGAGCCGATGTCAATTACGACTTATTCTGTCGTGTTTGCAAGATCATTTTTCATATTTCTGAAATGAATATTTTAAAATTTACTGCGTAATACTATTTCCACAACCGCCATTCACTGCGTCAATACTTTTTACGCACCCTGTAGACACTGACAACAAAACTCCAAAAGACGAGGAAAAAAGGGGTGAGTACGAGGTGCCTAGTGCGGAAGGATGGATGTGTAGGAGTTTAAGAAAAAAAAACCTAATTTTTGAAAGACCTGAGGGTGGATTTAAGGCCACCGTTAGAAATTTGTAGACTGCTGGTTTAAATATATTAGGCAAACCAGCCTACACGGGCAGCGTACATGTCGGCGAGGCCAACGAAGAGCATGTCCCCTAGGCAGTCCTATAGAAGAGACTTCTAATGGTATGTGAACGATTCCAAGCGGACTATAGAAAATATTGGAACATGACACCTGTGGCCCCATGGAGCGCCGTATGTAATTTACCTAGCACGTGGGTTCAAAATAATTCGTAAGCCAAGAGATTCATCAACGCCAGGTAGACAGCTGCCATAGGAAGCGTAACGAAATAGAAATAGGATAATATAACTCAATAAAAGAACTAATATATTAGATAACAAGCCTTCAGCACTAAGCACCCCTGAGAATAAACTTAACATTCTGAGCATAGCAACACTTACTTACTTACTTTGATACTTTGATGGTCCTTTTGTCGGCTGGAGGTCTTCTCAGCGGGGACCACAACTCTTCCAGACCGCTCGATCTCTGGCTGCTAGCATCCAGTGAGGCAGACTCCGCTCTCTGAAAGATCTTGAGAATGAGTCTGCCCATCGCGTTGGCGGTCGGCCCAGTGGTCTCTTATGGTCTCTCGGGAGCCATTCTGTGACACGGAGACTCCATCTATCGTCCTTTCGTCGAAGCAGGTGTCCGGCCAAGCGATATTTGGACTTCTTCATGTACTGCAGCGGGTCTGCTAATTGCGACTTCTCCCGTAGCTCCGAGCTTCGTAGGCCTTCTTGCCATTGTTGACGAAGGCTTGTCCTCAGAAGTCATCTCTCCAGTGCACGGTGCGTAGTTTGCATCGCTCTGGCGAATGTCTTGTTGTCGGGCCAGGTTTCCGTCGCGTAACATATAGCAACACTAGATTACATTAATAAAAAAGGCCCGGAACGCTTGAATCCATGGAAAATTTGCGGATGTCCCAATGATTCAATTCAGTTCAACACAGTTCAATTGTGCCTAGTACAATGCGCCTATATTACAACATCTAAAGACCCAGAATGCAGATAAACTAGGTAAAACAGGGAAACATAAAATAAATAGAAACTAACTAGGGTTAGGAAGAAGAACAAACAAACAAACAGAACAAGGTAGAGTTAGAGTTACCTTGATGCTAGACATATCACAACAGTATAACGGTATAACACAGCGACATTTCTGAGCACACAGTAGAGGGAAGCAGATTTATAAAGCCGCCAAAAGAGCAAGTGCGTAACTGCTAACTAACTGGGTTATTTATTGATGGTAGCCAATTAAAAGACTACATCGCTACAGTGGGTGTAGCGCAAATGGGGGAAGCGTCGGCTTTGACATGACTCCGAGTCGATCCGAGGTTCTGGTCCAACTCAGACCTAAAACTGAGGAGATTGTCGGATATACAACAAATTTCCGCTCTGGAGTATCCTATTCTGGGGATTAGCTTGAAATGGGCAGGGCATTAGAAAAAAGAACCCTTCACGTCTAAGGAAAATCAGACTATTCTTCGCTTAGGCACTAAACATGCTCACTGATGCGAACCGAGGCAAGTCGTACTAGAAGAACCACTCCATCCTCGGAAACGTCTTAAAGAAAAAGCCCTTCCTTCCAACAATAGCGTTTCTACTTTGAACCACTGAGTGGAAAGCAACGTTGTTCGCATGAAATAAGACAACCAAGCCCACTAGATCTACCTACTTATCGATAGCTTACGTTTGTTGCAGAAATGTGAAGCTCCTATAGCTGTACGACACTGGCAGTAACAACAGGAAGATCAAATGCGCGGGAATGGAGGGACTCTAAGTTCGGTTTTGCATCACGGTTAACCGACACTCTTCGTCTTCCGGTGGCTTAGGCTTTTCTGGGCTTGGAGTCGATAGCGGCTTGCCTACTGGCTATCGCAGCAGATCAGGGTCTTCTAAATTCGCACTCTCATTGCATGAAGTGCACGACGTGTCGGCTTTATGTACCTAAAGCCCAAATGCGTGTTCAGTGTGCCCCTGCGACTCCTCATAAAGTCGCGGCGCATGCCGAAAGCGTTGATTAAAACGAGCCTTTGTCCTGCTATAACGATGTCTTGTTTCGATAAAAGCTTTAGTACCGATCAATTAGCGTTAGTAGTGCAACGGCCTAGCATCTTGGTCGGTAAGCACGTGATGCGCGTTCGATTCCTTCCTGGCGCAACAATATACCGTTATAAAGCTTATCACCACTGTACAAGGCAACTGTGGCTTAAAGAAATGTTCCTGAGGCGTTGTCATTTATTCTTTGGCCTAACTTATCGCTAGGGTCTGAAACAGCAGTTCTTGTTCATACTCATCCTTCGTGAACGAGTGGTTCCTGTTTTTTTCTAGAAGCATCACAAAATTTTTGGCACTCTCCAAAGACAGCGCAATTAATTAAAGTCTTCTTCAGATGAAATTTTAACTCATCTACCGATTTGGAAGATGTCCACTTTGACTTCAGATGCACGTTTTTTAAGAGTATTCAATTTGACTTGAAAAATGGTATACACATCAGAAGAACCCAAGAATAGAGTCGGATGTTGCAGTGCTCTACGAGAACAGAAATGACTACAAAAAGTTGTTTCAAGGAAGTTCGTTATGATAGCTACCGTAGCAAAGACTAGCGTAACGAGATTCAGTAAAACAACATTTTGTAATCATTTCGGCTCTCGTAGAGCACTGCAACATTCGGTTCTATTCTCGGGTCTTTTTCTGACATGTAGACCATTTTCACGTCAAATTGAATACTCTTAAAAAACATGCATTTCAAGTTGAAGTGAACGTCTTTCAAATCGAAATGAGCTTCTTTCAGTTAACTACAGACTCTCCAAGATGGTTACATTAATTTTTTGTTCAAGGAAAATTTGGTATTACTTTCTTTGAAATTGTTTGTTTCATCTGCACCAATGAGTTCAATAATTTCATAGATTTTTTCTTGAGAAAAGACATAATTTTCCAAGGGCAAAAAGGAAGCAGTCATTTTGAAGAACAGAAAGAAAAAAGGAGATCGCCTCATGCACTCGATTAGATCGTTGCGATTTTCATTCGATTGATAGTGTAAATTCTGCTTAGGTGAAGCATCAAAGTGAGGATCTGTATGTTTTGTAGGACTGCTTTTGCTGTATAGTCTACAGGTGTGAAACCCCATGCATGCAGAAACATTGCTATCATTCGAATAAAAATCGCGACTTCTTGACGAGGGCTTGGCGCAGACTCTTTTCCTACCACACAAATGGACGTCTTTCTGTTTTTTCTTGAACATGTAAATTAATTGAATAACTCAACATTTAAATTTAAACTAACAGTGATCTAACCTTTGTTTTCTTCAAAAAATGAGAATTTTATGAAACTATAGTTTTCAAACTATATGTTTACTTAATGGGCGGGTTAATTATTATAAAGTTTTAAGGAAAGTCATTCTAAATTTCCCTTGAACAAAACAATTATTCTAACCTTTCTGTAGAGTTTCTAGTGAACGGTGGAAGGAGCTCATTTTAATTTGGAAGATGTACGCAGTGATTTCAAAACGATCAAGCCTGCTTAAAAGAGCGTCCAATTTGACGTGATTGGTGTTCAATTTGATACGAAAAGTGTGTTCCATCTGATTTGAAAAGTGTTCAGTTCTATGTGAAAATGTAGCACTGAAGCTCAGACCCTGCATTAGGTTGACGCTCTAATTTTTATTTTATTTTTATCTTTATTGGGACATGTGAATCTATTCACATGCACCTTTGAAACAATTACATACGAGCCTACGCGTAACTAATCCAAATAATATAAAAGGCAACGGAAAAGGGACCACTAACAGGAAAACTAAAGAAAAGAAAGGAAATAATGCTGTCAGTGACCCTGCCTCAGAGCAGAATGCGGGAAACTAAGAATATTTCAAAAACTTATTTATGATTGTTTTGAAAGCCGAAAGTTTAGAAGGTATCTGAAAATGCTTACACAACTTGACGTATTCGTTCCCCCCCCCCCCCCCCTGCAGATGAAGTAGTTCGAACGAACTGAGGCCGTAGCCCTAGGGAGAAGCGCTAGAAGTTTAGATCCTCTGGTAATGGACGGCCTTCTGGAAAGTATTGCAGCCGATCGACGTGTATTACTCCATGAAGAATTTTGTAAAGAAAAAGAAGAAGACCGAATCAAACTTCCTCCTTCTGAAGTCTAATGTTTCAATTCCAAGTTGGGAGTTGTCTTGATAACAGCCAGGAGCACATTGAACGCGCACTTAGCCTTTAGGTACATTCAGCATGCACGTCGTGCACTTCGAGCAATAAGAGTGTGGATTCAGAAGGTATTGATCTGCTGTGGTAGCCGATAGGCATTCCGGGGCCGGATTCACAAACGACTTACAGCAATTTAACAGAGAAATTGGGCCGAAATCCCTGATAGCGCTGCGGAATGCTTCACCATATCGCTTGATAAGCGGCACTATCATTGATTTCGGCTGTATTTTCTCTGTTAGATTTCTGTAAGTCGTTGATGAAGCAGGCCCCCGGCATCGACGCACGCTAGCCCTAATCCCGGAAGACGTGTTAGTTATGATGCAAAACCGAACTTGGTATCCATCCATTCCCGCGTGTTTGATGCTTCCCGTTGTTACTGTCAGTGCAGTATAGTTCAGTTCACTTGGTTTGGGTTCCCACCCAGGTCAATGAAGCCTTCCATCATTCCATGGTGGGTGAATTGGTCCAGACTTGCCTGGGAAAGATAAAACACTGACTTGTCCATCAGCTGACCACGGCATTTCATTGTAGAGGTCACAAGACGCATTCAAACTGCCTCAGTGACATCCCGTAGAAGTAAAATGCATGGCGCATCATAAAAGGGAATGACCAATGCCGTCCTTTATCCTTCATTTTTGCGGCACCCTGTAAATTAATGAGGTCTGGAATGGTACGAGAACAAAGCTACTGTTTGCTATGAACACTGGATCGGGTCTCTTGCTGCCATTTCCTCTACTTGTTGGGAGAGACAACGCATTCCGACCAGGGATGAGCGGATAATGAAATTTTGAAAACCGGATAACGGATAACGGATAATTTTGCCCAAAAATCGCCGGATAACGAAAAAACGGATAACGAACAAACAACAAAATTCAAAACTCGTTTTAAATTACACTAATTTCAACAACAGATCAGGGCTTGAAGCGCTTTTAATTTATAAGTCATTTCTAGATGTTTTAGTTGTGTTTTTATACGTTTTGCAGTCGCCACACTAACGACGCTCTATGGGGTTTTCTGCCTATACGTACGTAGACAAACGCACAGACAGCGACATACCCGCTTTTCACCTGTTTCCAAAGGATAGGTTGGATTGTCTTATTTATCAGCCTTACTCTGTGCTTAACTCTTTTTCAAAAATAGCGCAGTTGAAAAATATAATAGTCCTTGGAAGAGCAATTCTTCCGATGCCTCTGGAAATAAGAAGAAGGCAGGAGACATCCAGCGAAACAAACTTCACATACCGATCTTGTCCTACACATGCTATGAACCGTTATTGTTGTTGCTGCTCGATAACATCCCAAGATCCAAGGTAGTTCAACGTGGAACTATCTGGGATGGATAAAATACTAACTTTTGGGTAGTAGCTGCAAGCAGTTGTGTACGGCAAGCAAACACTCACGTCCAAAGTCTAGAAAGAGTTATGACATCCAGGCCTTCTGGATCTGAGGAAGAATATTCGACCTAGCCCCAAAACGGAGGTGTTCCATATGTGGCAGATAAGTTTCACAAAAAAAAAAAACAAAAAAAAACAAAGAAAACCTACATGTCTTCAGCACCCAAGGCGATAAGTTTGTTAAGCAGTTTATTGCTCCTCTAAAATTTTTAATGGAGAAGTTGCTTACTCTATGTATTTGGATTAATCCAATTTCTTTTGCTAGTATTCACTGCTATACTGCAGTATTTTTTGATAATTCACGACAGCATATGGCTAAAAAGGTACCATTATCGCCTGCAACCAAATCGAAAATACTGCAATCGTGTAACCGCAAATGATACGATGGGAAAATCGGCGGTAAAAATTCTTCCCAGGATGCGGCTCTCCACTTTTGACGAATGCTAGTAGCAGTTTGTATACCTTCTTGGTCAGCATAATACTTGAGATGAATGAACAATGCTGTGCTAAGTAGGCCTCACATAAGTATGGTACAGGCTTAGAGCGCCTTCTGGAAGGCTGGAAGTTAGATATATTTAAAACTATGTATCCAGTTCCCAAGTGAGGAAACTTCAATTAACCCTTCTAGATTTGAAAACTTCTGTTGTTTCTGACGACCACTCTTACGACGTGAAGGATCCTGTACATAGCCCACCACCACGTCCAAAGCTAAGATTCAGCTAATTTGTTGTTCGTTATCCGTAACAAAATCGCCGGATAACGAACAACAAAACGGATAGGCCAAACCCTCCGGAAACCGGATAACGGATAACGGTTAATCCGCTCATCCCTGATTCCGACATGGAGATGAATGGAGTAAGGTCGAGCGGAGCAGCGTGTCGCGGAATGAGTGCAGATGCTCGGCACTCGGCGAGCATTGTCCATGGCTCGTCGAGTCGACGACTGTCTTGTTGTCGTCGCCACTTTGTGCTGCGATGGCCGCCGATGAGGGTGCTGGGGATGTCAGAGGGGGTTGGCGGTGTATGGTCGCGGTCGGCCGGTCTGTGCTCTCTGCGCATCATACGTTCCATGCGCCAAGAAGCGACGGCGTGGCTCGCACCTGCGATGACCGTCGCATGAGTTAGCAGCAGCAGCGCCGGCAGCCGCGTCCAGACAGTAGCGAGCAGCAGCCGATTGATCACATCCCCGTTACGGACGCTCACAGCTCAGAGCTAGATATTATGCTCTGTAGCAATCTGTTCGGTATTTCGTTTCCTGGAGGTGAGTTTTCTCGGGTTTTCCCCATTAAATTTATTAAATTTTGCCGATATTTTGAAGCAGAATTCGCTTTCGAACGTCTTTCTCTTGGGTTGTCTTACGCTAGTCCCTTTGGAAATTGAGCATCATCTCGTGTTAATCTACATTTTGCTGTATGATGAGCTCTCGTCATTGTGGCTCCAATGACGCCGCTTTGGCTCAGATCCTAACCACTGCCAGACGGCACGGTGGGAGGAATTCCTCACTTCAAGCGTCGCTTTTCCTCGTTATCGCCAGTTTCCTCTGTCCGCGTTTCCGGTTTTCACGCTGGCTTTGCACGTAGGTTTTTCCGTGCATCACGTTTCTCTCCTCGAAATCGAGAAGACGTTCGGCCAAAGTGAACGAACTCGGTCATCCATCGATTGAGGGGATCTGTGTGTTCGTTGTCGATACGATCCTCGGCCACATAATTAGTACCGTCACTAGCTCATTTGGAGGCGTGCGTGGCAATTGCCGCTGTCTTTGTGTCATCATAAAGTCCTGCCTGTCGTTGGCTTTGGTCAAATGCTATGAGAATGGAGTACCCAAGCTTAGATGTCGGGCAATGACCCGCTGCGGCCCGAAAGTAATGGCAGTTTTCTCTTATTCAAGTCATCCAGACGGTTTCTGCTGTTTAGAAGTGGCTAATCTTTCCATTCTGCGTGAATATTCTATAAGATTTATTTTGCTTTTTTATTATTTGTTTATTTTCTTTTTATTCAAACGCATTTTGTTGATGCGTAAAGGATCAAATGGATAAGTGCAGCGTTGGTCAATCCCTTTTGAGATGCGCCACGCACTCTACTTCTACGGGGTGTCGTGGAGGCAACATGAATGGGTATTTGGCCATACAGTGACTTGCGGTGGCCAGCCGATGATCAAGTCAGCGTTTTGTCCTTCCCAGGCAAGTTTGGTAGCCAATTCATCGACTCCGGAGGGATAGAAGGCTTGGTTGGCCTGGGCGAACTCGAACCGTGTACCAGGTACTCTTGGTGCACGCGACAGCCAACACCTGCTCCGAATGCGCTGCATGCTCCCTTATTGCTAATTACACGTATAATATATTAAAATAGCGAACTAGCGAAACAACACATAGCCTAATTTTTCACGAAAACTGTTGGTATTGTATAAGGGTGTCCTTCTATTTTATGCGTTATGTCATAGCCTTCCATCGCTCTGAGGTCGGCGAATTCGTACCAGACTTGCCTGGGAAGGGTAAAGCGCTGACTTGTTAATGGCTGAGAAGTAGGTACTCATATTGCTTTATAATATCCAGTAGAAATGGAATGCGTGGCGTACACCAATCCGGGACAGGTTATAGCCGTCCTTTCTCGTTATTATCCTTAAGGGATAAAGAAAAAAGGACGGCGTTACTCAATCCCTTTTGGGATGCGCCACACATTCTACTTGTCGGGGAAGCCGAGTTGAATGCGCATTTGGCCATACAATGACTTGCGGTGGCCAGCCGATGATCAAATCAGCGTTTTATCCTTCCCAGACAAGTTTGGTATCCAGTTCAGCGATCCCGGAGAGATGGAAGGCTTGGTTGGGCTAGGCGGAAAATCCGAACCAGGAACCTGGTATCGGGTGCAGGCGACGGTGGGCGCCTCCTCCGACTGCGATACATGCGCCCCGTTATTATCCTTACGTTGGTGTATCCGCAAAAGCACCTTCGGTCTTTTTAAGGTAAAAATCCAGGTAATGTTTATTTAGTTCACGACTATGTGCTACATAGATTACAGCAGAAATACAGCACAATGCAACACACCGTAAACAATCATTGCTAGCAGTTATTTAGTATTTAAAGTGTAAATATGAGAATCTGAATAAGAGTTTATCTGAAGCATCTTTCTCCATGAGCATATACGTTCCCTAAGTAACACTTATACATCTTACTCAGGGAGCGTATATGCTCATGGAGGAATTTTCCGGGTATTGAAGAACTGTTACAGTCGCCAAGCTCCAATAGGCTTTTATACCAGCCGCTTCTATTCCAGTCATTTTCAGAGCTTTTCTCCAAAACAAAAATCGAAAAATCGCACCTCGTTCAGTCGGCTTTGTGGTGTTTTTAAACATTGACGAAAATTAAATGAAGCAGGGTCTGAAAAGGAAGGTTCAAAGCTCGTTCTGTGCTAGATCTGCGCGGCTATTCTCACATGCTATCATACTCTAAGGGCGCGTGTAGCGCAGTCGGAGGAGGCGCCGACTGTCGCCTGCACCCGATACCAGGTTCCCGGTTCGGACTTCCCGCCCAGGCCAACCAAGCCTTCCATCCCTCCGGGGTCGGTGAATTGGTACCAGACTTATCTGGGAATGATAGAGCGCTGACTTGTTCATCGGCTGGCCACCGCAAGTCATTGTATGGCCAAATACGCATTCATGTCGCCTCCACGGCATCCCGTAGAAGTAGAATGCGCTAGCGCATCCCAGAAGGGATTGAGTAACGCCGTCTTTTATCCTTTATCATACTCTAGTTATCTTCGCTGTCTGGAAACCTCGAGGAAGATCGAAACGCGGTTGAAGATGTTGCTCAAGATTTTTTATACATGAATTTTGAATGCTTTCTTAATAGGATATTTCGGGTCTGTCCTAATCGGAGGGGGCATATAGTGATTTGCGTCTCCAATCCTTTGCTTGAGCTTCTGCGAGAGCATCAGCTTTTGTCCCATGATGCGAGGGTTTTCCCATTTAAATTCAGGGGACGTGGCTGTGTGACATGGAATGACATACAAAACGACGATTGACGGTTGCCCCTTCCCGACTAGGATAGATCCGATATTTCTTTGAATGGGTCTTAAAACCGGTAATTTCATGGATTTCATATGTATGACATTCCTTCGGCTACTCACATTAATGGCCGTTAAGGCAAACTTTTATTATTGGACGGGGTTTCGGGCGCCTTAAACTCTTCTTCACATTATAGGCGAAACCTGTAGTGGGAACTTAGTGCGTTTGCGATTGTGCTGCCAGTTTTTGCTGTAAATAATTTCATAGCTCGAATCTTTCCGTTTGAATGACTGTACGATTGCTTCACATGTGCAACTCATGGAAAATAGAACGTTTTAAAAAATAATTTTTTTCTCGAATTTTTTTTGTCGCCGAAAAAACCTCTTTGTTACGTTATCGACAGAGTTCTGACGCTTTGGAAATGTTGGTTATCAGAAAAGGGAGCTGGAAGTGTCTGGGAAGGTGACAGCTGTAACAGCTGGTCTGAACTCTACCTGAGCTTGAGCCTTTGACGAGCTTCCAAGCGGAGTTCTGTGGTCATTGTTCAATTGTCACCCATTAACGTCTCTAAGTAAACATCCAGTGAATTCACATGAAACGACTATTTGACTGCCCGGACCGGCAGCGTTATCGTGTGTGTACTCCCACTTATTATGTCCGCTGATTGTTGAATGATAAGCCTCGTTCAAGTGCTAATCGGACAGCCTAATGGCCAGCAGATGTCACTTCAATGCGACTGCCCTTCAAGTGATAGTGAATTATAGATCGCAGCGAACGTGAATGGCCAAGCAGCACGTTAGCATATGGTGGCTGGGTTCGAAATTTTGACTGATTACTCGGGAAATGAATAGGAAACGAGCAGGAAGCGCCGAGGAAAAACGCGGTCGCGCGCCGCATAAACTGGGCGCCGCCGGTATTGTACATAATTGCTCGTTTGGGAACGAACTCACTTCATGGACGTCGGCGTTCTGCTTGATTTTAACGAGGCCGTTTTTTGGACGTGCTTTATTGATATTGCCGACGCATGCGCGCGTCTTCAAGGTGCAGATGCACTTGCGCAACTTGCGCAAATAAACAGATGTTTGAGTTGGCGGCGATGTGCAGCTGAGCTCTACTAGTTTCCTTCCCCAGTAGCTCTTTCACCTATCTTGAGAGGAGGATGACCCATATGGGCGAATAAAAGTGTGGCTATGGCGTCGAGAGTTGCGGACGCTATGGTTCGCCATGTGTTTATGTTTATATTTCTGTTTATGATAGCCATAAGTCAACAAAAGAGACGGGAGGAAAGAAATATGGGGGTCTGTGATTCCAGTGAAAACTGCACACGGTGTCAAGCAACAAGCAGTGTCTGATAATTCATTTCGTGTTGACCTCTTCCCAAAGCGATGGAAACCTGCTGTAAGGCCCCGTTTATACTTCGTCGCGGCGCGATGCGATGGCTACGCAATGAGACCGAATTGATCGACCGCGTCGCACAATCAATATGGCTACTATGCGTGGCGTCGCGTCGTGCCGCGACGAAGTATAAACGAAGCCTAAGGCCCGTCTATACTTCGACGCCGAGCGGCGTGACGCGACGTATTGTGGCCATATTGATCGAGCTACGCGATCGATCAATTTGGCTACTATACGTGGCGTCACGTCGCTCGACATCGAGGTATGCACGGGTCTTAGCTTAAGTGTTGTAAGACGATGAAAACCTGGCGTAAGGGATCGTTTATACTTCGATGCCGAGCGACGTGACGCGACGTATATTACACGATGAAAACCTTAAGTCATAGTCCACAAGATGTTATTTCTCCATAAATTTAAAGTATGCTTAAGTGTTGTAAGAGCTTAAGTGTTATAAGACGATGAAAACCTGGCGTAAGGCTCTTTTATACTTCGACGCCGAGCTGCGTGACACGACATATTGTGACCATATTGGTCGAGCTACGCGATCGATCAATTTGGCCACTATACGTGGCGTCACGTCGCTCGGCGTCGAAGTATAAACGGGCCTTAGCTTAAGTGTTCGGAGGGGGGGGGGAGTAGCGGCACTCATCGTATTTGGAATTTTTATCGATTGCTTGTTCAATAAAATTTAGGTATTTGGTCATTATCTAGCTTCTTCTAACGTGAAGTAATTAATAGTATAATTTCCAGACTTCAACATTTGAAGCCTGTATAATACATGAATCTCTTAAATGAATTGAAAACGTAGCTTTTCTATAACTAATTTTGGTACATGTCGCGAAGATGAACAGCATTGGGAGTTGGGTGCGTGTCAGCCAATCATAACCAATCAGAGCATCGACCAAACACATGCCAGTCAATCAGGATACCGACCGTACACCCCATCTCGCAATGGCAGGCTCACTTGATGTGGCCTGATTTGCTGGAGCATTCGCACCTCCTGATGCTGCCCACATGCACGACATGTACCCTAATCTTATAACAGGGTGTGTGTAGCGCAGTCGGAGGAGGCGCCGGCTGTTGCGTGTACCCGATACCAGCTTCCTAGTTCGGATTTCCCGTCAGGGCCATCCAAGCCTTCCATCCGTCCAGGGTCGGTAAATTAGTACCAGACTTGTCTGGGAAGGATAAAGCGCTGACCTGTACATCGGCTGGCCACCAAAAGTCACCATAGTATTGCCAAATTCGCATTCAAGTAGCCACCCCGATATCCAGTAAAAGTAGAATGCGTTCAAAAGGGATTAAGTAACGCCGTCGTTTATTCTTTAATTTTATAACTAACGTGAGAAATATATTAGTATGAAGATGTATTCTTGCGAAACAATTGTCCTATCTATTTTTGACCGCTTAATTTGTACATTTTTGACGTCATGCTGACATGATAAATATTTAGCATGTGATCGAATACATATTTTTGAGTGGTAAGATTGTTGTGTTGTACAATAAAAAGGATAAACTAAGCAGTTAATCTCTTGGTAGGATGTAACAATCAAGCCGTTCATAACAGGCTCGATAAACTGCCACTATAATTTTGTGGGATTGATTGGCACACGCTTTGGCTAATATAGCCCCCCCCCCCAAATAAACATTCAAAGTGAACCAGATTTCCACAGTGAAGTTTAATATGGCACACACTTAGTTACGGTCGAAACTTGCGCCAGACGGGGCTCAAGCCAGCACCCTCTACTTTGCGGACAGGATGCTACGGCTTGCACCACCCGTGCTGTTTAATTGCGCGTAACAGCGCCGATGGGGTAGGGCGTAGCATCGCGCACCAAAAGCGGAGGCTACGGGTTCGAGTCCCGTCTGACGCAATAGTTTTGATCGCAACTAAACATGCATCTCATGGCTTGTAGGCTCTGCAACAGCCGCTCTAGGCTTCAGCAGATATGTGGAAGATAAAACATTCTATTATTTCTCCAATTTTCTTACTTCCTCAAACCTCGCTTTTTTAAGTTGTTATTCAGTCGTTTTTTGTGCCACATTAGGTTTTTAGGTGGATCTTTGTTCAGCAGGTCCTGACAGTTCGACTTCTCGTCGTCTTCAGACGCCTGAATTCTTTTATTTAATTTTAATTTTTTAGAATACTATATAAAGGATAAAGGACGGCGTTACTCAATCCCTTCTGGGATGCGCTAGCGCATTCTACTTCTACGGGATGCCGTGGAGGCGACATGAATGCGTATTTGGCCATACAATGACTTGCGGTGGCCAGCCGATGAACAAGTCAGCGCTCTATCATTCCCAGATAAGTCTGGTACCAATTCACCGACCCCGGAGGGATGGAAGGCTTGGTTGGCCTGGGCGGGAAATCCGAACCAGGAACCTGGTATTGGGTGCACGCGGCAGTCGCGCTTCCTCCGACTGCGCTGCACGCGCCCAGAATACTATATACTTTTATTAATTGATTTTGTTGTAGCCAAAACAAAGCTGTTCTTCCATAAAGTTGCAATCTGGTATCTCCGTGTATACACTGGCATTAGCCCTGTGTTACCAGCGGTAATTGTCGCACTATCTAGCAGGTCATCTCTCGGTATCTGACCCTCTTCGCTACCGGCGTAAAGTTCAGCTGTTTTCCACCCGAGCCTGGATCTAGTTCAATACTATTCTTCTTCGGCAGAGGGTGTTCATGGAGCCGGTTCTGTCGAAACGTGGTGCGTCTCGCGGTAGAGCTATCTATGTTCCGCATCGTGGCCAGCCCACGGATTATCGCGTATTGTTTTCCTGTATCTGACCCCGATCGTAAACCGTTGGTTTTTGACGCACAGCCAAGGACATAAGCGCGGGGCACGGGTGTTTTTTCGGCGAGATAAGGGTCCGATAAGGGTCTGAATTTTCAAATTCGAACGAAGATGGCTAGGCAGACAGTCAGCCAGCTGGCTGGCCGTGTTCAGTGTGAATGTTTTGAGCAAACATTGTGTGGAAAGGCCGCGCCAGCACAATCCTGGCAGAGCGCGGGGCGATGGTTTTTGTGGAGCGGACGTCGCCAGAAAGAAAAGCGTCAGTTTGGGGTTTTGCCGGCGAACATCTGGCCGCGAGGAGCACACGAAAAACTGACCTCTATTCCGGTTGAAGAGCGGGGACATTTGTTATGACTCGAGTGCGTCGGACGCACTTTGAAGCGCACTCCTTCAAAGACAACTAATTGGACATCAATCTTTCTTCGGCGTGATGTTTAAGATCTCAGTCGGAGGACTAGCAGTACAGGATCTGCAGTGGTCTCTATCTCTTGATGGCGCTGGTTCTCCAAAGAATAGGTGAATTCCGCGGGCTGCAGTCAGAGCGCAGAGATGAGGTGTGGACCAGTTCGCAGGAAATGACCATTGTTGTCAATCTTGGGGATCAGAGGAGTGATAGCTACTGAAGTGAGGCAGATTTTGTGTGGTGGTGAAATTTCCACCTTCTTCGATTCTATAACAAGAATATGGAGAAAGGACAGCGTTGCTCATTCCCTTTTGGAATGCGTCACGCATTCTACTTCTACGGAAGGCGACTTGAATTGGCCATACAATGACTTGCGGTGGCCAACCGATGAACAGGTTAGCGCTTCAACCTTCCCAATCAAGTCTGGTACCAATTCGCCGACCCCGGAGGGATGGAAGGCTTTTGGCTTGGGCAGGAAATTCGAACCAAGAACCTGGTAGTCGGGTACACGCGACTTCCGGTACCTCCTCTGGTTGCGCTGCACGCGCCTCGATTCCATATTGCACGTTTTAAAGAGCGTGGAGACTTGGCCTTTCTAAGCCGTTGTTTTTTTTTAAAGAACGATCTCGGTTACTGTAACGACGGTTGGTTGTGAGAAAAAATGCCAGCGCCGTCAAGTCTCCACGCTCTTTAAGACGTGCAATATGGGATCGAGGCGCGTGCAGCGCAACCGAGGAGGTGCCAGGTGTCGCGTTTACCCGACTAGCAGGTTCTTGGTTAGGATTTTCTGCCCAAGCCAAAAGCCTTCCATTCCTCCGGGATCTTCGAATTGGTACCAGACTTCACTGGGAAGGATAAACTGCTGACTAGTCCATCGCCTGGCCACCAGTTGCTATGTGAGCATGCGATTTCAACCCCTACGCACTTTGATCGACCGCAACATCCATGTGCGATCTATAAGCACTCACCCGTGATATTCGGGCACGGGTTCGAGTCCTGGTTGGCGCTAGAGTTTTGATCACAACCAAGCATTTATAGAGCAGGTTATAACCTCAGTAACAGTCATTTGAGGCTTGAATCAGATCAAAGCAAATCAAATTAAGATGAATCTTGGTTATCTCAGTTTTATAATAGGATTTGAAAAGATCTACAATGTGACACTACGTCACGCAGTCAGTCGGTATATGGTTGTTTTCTAGAGCGACAGCACAGCTCATATTATGTGGAGGTTGCGGAGGGGAATGCACTTCACTTCTCCGAGACTTTTTCTCGAAAATTCTGGAAAATTTTTGATCTAAGTAGGGCACCCGGACATCGTCCCTTCTGACGCATGACGTTCGTATACTTGCTTTCCGTCGGCGTTTTTGAAATCTGATTCATGCCGAGCAGGATTGTATTTCCTGCTTTGTTTTGATCATGGCTCCCTGACGAGATGTGATAAACTTCACATGGGGGCCAACATTTCTACGAGAAGGTTGCGTTGGTTGCCACTCACCTCCATTGGTTGCATTACCGTGTTGAAGTAATCCAGTGACGTTTTTCTAAGCACGCGCGCACTTTCAATGTGAGAGGCGTCCTTCAACGCCTCTCGCTACAAAAAACCTGAAGCGCGCGCAAATTTGAACTTCTTTGGTTAGGGTTGCGCATGACCTTCTTGAGGAGTGCCCGCTTCTAATGGAGTAATCTGAAAATCTGAAAGAAACTTTGAGAGAAATTTAAGGATTGCTGAATTTATTTATTTATTTATTTATGCGCCAAAAGGCGCGCTAGTACAACAGCACAGTACAACACCGATGAACAGTCGGCAAACCCTTGACTCAAACAAACTCAACAGTAGACACTTCAAACTCAAGAATAGCCAAAACTAGAGAAAAAGCTAATATAAAACTGAGGCAAGTACCCATCCCGAGCGCTCGCTTACCATGTAAATTTAATAGACCAAAGGCAACAATGCAGAAGGGATATGCAGGGACTGGTGAGGATCATTGACAAAGAGAACGATAGAATGTGCATAAGCATTTTTTTAGTAACAAAAGTCTGACAGTGGGAGACACCCAAGAACTGACAGCCCACACCAAAGGATAAGAGATTGGTGGTGCCCTCCATTGATAAGGCTCCGAGGAGCTAACTAACAAAATAACGAGGCAAAGCGATAACTGCTAAGCTTGCCTGATATCCGGGCTGAGCCCAAGAGGTACATCCAGTCATAAACTGGCCAGAATACTATCTCAACGGTAGGTCGGATCGGCCCAAGTGTTGTATATGGGCAGAACCGCCTCTCCCTGGGAAGTAACAAACTGCATGTATCTCGACCCCAATACAACTCTGCGCGGAGTTAGGGGCGACGGAAGCCGCGTGTTGGCGCCATGTTGATTCACGTGCTCCACAGCTGACGGGCTGCGCGGGATGAGGGCTCGTATCTGTGGATCAGGGCAACGCACAGGTGGCGTAGTAGGGAAGCGCTCGCGCTCGCGAGCGAGGGGTCGGGGGTTTGGATCTCGCGGACTGCGTTTGATTTGCGCTTTTGCAAAATCTATGTTTATCATATAGGTAATCCGCCTAGGGGTATTATGGTGTGTTATAGAGCATGTTTACATATAACATACCATTCATACCGTTAACAAGGGTGGTGCAGGCAGGGTCATCGATTTCGCTGAAACTTTGTCTAGGGGGGTTATTTGGGGTGCTGATCACGAATCTGACATCCGTTCTTCACGATTCGGCTGGATAATATAGATACAGGAAGGCACAGGATTACATTCTTAAAGTTTCTGCCGGTGATGGCAGGTAGAGACGGAATCGTGAAAAGCGGATGTCAGATTCGTGGTCAGCACCCAAATAGCCCCCTAGACGAAGTTTCAGCGAAAAATTTTTTTTTTTGACCCAAGTCTTGTCGGTGGAGTCAGAACTTTTTACTAGTGCCACAAAATATCTATCGTTACATAACTATAGCTTCACACAAAATAGGCTTAAAATAAGTGACACACAGAAGTGAACATATTAGCTAATCTGTAGTTTGAAGCATAAGTTATATGTAAACATGCTCTATAATACACTATAATACCCCTAGGTGGATTACCTATATGATAAACATGGATTTTGCAAAAATGCAAAACAAACGCAGTCTGCGGGGTCCAAACCCCCACCCCTCGTTCACGAGCCCGAGCTCTTCCCTACTAGGTCACCTGTGTACTGCGCTGAGCCGCGATACGAGCGCTCATCCCGCGCGCGCCCGTCAGCTGTGGAGCACGTGAACCAACAGGGTGTCAACGCGCGACTTCCTTCGCCCCTAACTCTGCGCAGAGTTGTATTGGGGCCGAGGTACCTGCAGTTTGTTACTACCCAGAAAGAGGCGGTTCTGCCCATATACAACACTTGGGCCGTTCCGACCTACCGTTGAGATAGTAT
This sequence comes from Heligmosomoides polygyrus bakeri, assembly GCA_947359475.1. Lineage (NCBI taxonomy): Eukaryota > Metazoa > Nematoda > Chromadorea > Rhabditida > Heligmosomidae > Heligmosomoides > Heligmosomoides polygyrus. Next base: position 7,845,525 of record OX375868.1, read on the forward strand.
CCTGGTGAGTCTGTGGGTTTCAAAAGCATAGCATGTACTACTGCTTAGCTTAGAAGTGAAACAGTCAAACCTATTTATTCATCCCGGATACGGGTGGGCGCTGATCGGTCCCACGAGGTGTGGATGTTGCGTTCGATCAAACGGCGCCGCTGGTGTAAAGGCGTAGAGCATTCCCTCCCGGTCAGAGGGAGGTGCGGGTTCGAGTCCCGCCTGGCGCTAGAAGTTTTGATCTAATTTATTCTAGCTGCCCAGTAATTGGCCTAGCTACTTGGCGTCTTGAATAGAAGTCGAAAAAGGAACCGCAAATGAACAGGAACATAGAACTCGGAAAACCTTCTCTACAGAGTTATACTAGCTAACACATCAAAGACCAATAGCTGGCAGAATATCTATTTTTTAAGCGCAGTCCTGAATTGTGAGGACGTTTGGCAATGAGCGAGAGCTGGGGGAAGGCGTTCAAACCACTATGTATAGCGAACCACAAAAGAATTATGGCACAATCCTAACAGATAACGGCCCGAAATGTGATGATCCAAGTTGAGGCATCCGCGTCTCCCATGTGATGGTCGACACCGCCAGTAATTTGATGGACGTAGTCGAAGTTTTTACAGCATCAATGAATCAAACTAGTTAATCAACAAGAATATACATATTTTTGCTGGTTAACTAGTTCGCTTCATCGATGCTGTAAGTGAATCTTACAGACACAAGTGCAACTATCAGCGTTGAATCTCTCGCTTGATTTTCAGCTACCAGGAGGATTTCGAGAATTTAGAAGAGGATTCAAAAGTACTAGGTATTTACTACATTTGCTTGCTGGCCGTGGGGTTCGGAACAGAATGAGTGTTTATGAGCGTACGAATTGGAAGCATTAAACTTCGTGACAGTACATACTAGCTCTTAGATATATCGCTGCCACAGTTTTTTTATAGTGAGGATGAAGGCGTGCACACCAGAGATGGGTGAAAATTTTTGAAAAATCTTCCGGAAAACAAGAAATCGAGTTTGACAGAAAACAGAAAAGCCAAAAACACCAGAAACTAGATAAAGCAGAAAACATAAAATTTCAGAGGTATCGCTATAGCTACTTATTCTATCTAAAGATACATTTTTCACCAGTAACCAAAACTTACATAGCATTTCACGTCAAATTGGACATTTATCGACATAAGCTGGACAGTTCAGAAATTGAGTTGAAAAAAAACGAATGTGTATGTAATTAAAGTGAATTCTGTATTTTTTCTTGCAATTTATAATTTACTTGTCACAAAAATCGAGCGCTACGATTGACATTTCAGAATTTTTGATTCTTGCAGTTAAAATAATGATTTAAATATTGTTTCCAAGTGCAATGAAGCACCAATGTTTAGACTATATGGAAAGGAGAAATCACGTCGTGCCCCCCCCCCCTAAGATCGTCACGGTTTTTAAATGAATAGTGTAAAGACTGCTTAATTGATACGGCCGAAATGTATTGAATTATGTACCGCATCGTCGCGAATCATTGAACGAGTTAATGATTCTCAAGTTTGCACTTGGATTTCTTTTTTCTGCAATTCATAACAGGCTTAAATTGCTGCTGGAAATTTGAGAGCTTTAATGACCATTCAAACACTGTCAACATTCTTTCGAGACAATCTGTACTGATACACTGGTTTCATAGCCCTGTCTATCGTAAAGCTTTTCTTTCTTTTCTTTTCTTTTCTCGTGACTGCTATGTACTTAAGCTGGAGACTCAACAGATCCAATTTATAAAAGCGGAATCCACTACGGAGGAATTGCATGATAGTAGAGCTTACATCATCCATCAGGCGAATCGGACAAGTGCGTGGCAATTTTTAGTGAAAGGCCCCAAATAGCATTTTTCGAATTTGGAGTAGCCTAAGAACATTTTTTACTGAAGTCGTGCGATGTTGTTGTTGTTGTGTTGATGTGTGCGAAATTCTGAGGTCGGATACCCATGGCAAGACTTCTATCCTATGCTATTTTCTGTGTTCTGACCAACACCAATTTCGTCCATTTTCACAACAACAACAAAAAAAATCCGTCCAGCCCTGGTGAATAGGCCACAAGGCATATACGAAGTGGAGAGCATGGCGCATCCGGACAGACTTGATCAACGACCACCTTTTCTTTGCAACATAGGTGGTACATACTGGGTGTTTGGTGGAAATATTCCCTTAAAGGGCAGTGCAGAAAATCGAAGGCTGTTCGGTTTCCTCTGTCACTGCGAACCTGAAAAAAGAACGTTAGCGATTGGGAGTCTGTGCCGTGGCGAAAGGCTGCGCTATATTTGTGACGTTAATTACGTGACCTCGATATTCTCCACGACGTGCATCGTTTTGACAGGGATGGTGGAGATATTCCCTTGAAGGATAGTGCGAAAGGAAAGCCAAGTGAACAGACCTTTGCAACTATCCTTAAATTTGCTTGCTATGAAACCCAAGAAATGGTCATGGCTAATGTCTGAACTTTCTGTACGAAATTTCAATTGATTGATTTATTTGATTTATTTGTGTGCATTAGTGAAGGTTGTCAATAAATAAATGATTGGAGTACCATTGTTTAGCAAGGCAAGCGCCTATTCCGTTCTTGAACAGCAGGTTGCGCGTGGAAAGCAATACGTCCGTTTAGAAAGGGAGAAAGTTCTGAATTAGGCGAATAAGTGAAACTATCTAGATCCGATGTGTCGCTTTCTTGGGTGCTGCAGGGTATTGTTTCTGATCCGTTGCTCCTGGTATCACATTGAAATTAAGTTTTTTTTGGCTACTTTTTTTGTCTAGTTTTGCACAGTTCGATGCATTCATTCAATCTATTCTGTGGGAAGCAGGCGCTAACTTCCTAGCTATAATGTTCGAACTTCTTCAAATCAAATCTGGGTAAATGAACCTTCGGCATCTCAGTTTAACGCTTGGCTGAAGATTTCTAAGTCTCTGAAGGAATTCTCGACCTATATGCGTTTCAGCTCTGAGCACCTTTCGAATTGGCCGCCACTGAGATTATTCTCGGAAAGTTTCCTTTCCTCTCGTTTGATAATCTAAATACAAAACAAAATAATTTTAACATTGAGGCTCTTCTCAGGAACGTTCTAATTCCTGGCAGCCGTCATTTCTTGAAGCACATTTTTCCATTTTCCCATTACGTTGCTGAAAACTTGGATTTTATTAGTTTCGCTAGTGAGAAGACAACTTTTTTCTCGAATTAATCGGATCTCGATCTATTTTGACTCTTTTCTTCAAGAAATTTTCTTATCAAAAGGTGTATCAATTCTATGTTTGGATGTTCTGTTTTTTTTTTCTTCACAAAATGGACAGACAGTAGCAAAGAACCTGGTTTTGAACTATTATATAAGCGCCGACGATTACCAGTAGGAACTTCCTTCCAAATAGACGGTCGGATCAGGTTTCTCGCTGATTCTAGCAGGTGTTTTCATTCGTCCAAACTCTATGAGCCGCTGTTGAATCTGAACCAAATTAGTTTCATCGCCATGAAATTGTTGGAAAAGCAGAGTTCTGAGTTTAAATCTGACAACCCTTTATTGTTAAGAGTTAGCTCTCCATTTACTACATAGAAAAATCTAGTTGAGAATTAGAAGATAAAGGATAGAAATCGGCGTTGGTGAATCCCTACTATTTGGGGTGCGCCACGCATTCTACGTCTACGGGGTAGTGGGGCTATTTAAAGTCGTGTTTGGCCTGCATTATAACTTGTGGTGGCCAGCCGATGGAGAAGTCATTAGATCTATTCGACTCTGTGTCTTGTGTGAACCTCGGCATGGTCAAGTCTTCGTACACATACGCTTAGATGACCCGAGGTTGTTATTCGGCTTTATAAGCTGACGTTTCGGCTGGATCGCCTGCTTCAGAGGTGTTTGCGAGGCATCCGCTAGTTCTTCCATGGACTGTGGTGAGGTACGGTACTTGGATTCTCTCCATTAGCCAAGCTTTCAAAAATCTGGCAATTTTGTAAGGTTGATGAGGCATTTGGTGGGCAACTACTATGAGAAACTCCTGTTATTCATTTGACCCCTCATGCTCCGAAGAAGGCGATCTAGCCGAGACGTCAGCCAATAAAGTCGTATAGAGCCTCTTGACGAGCTTACAAATTTGTAGGGAAAGTCTTCCTTTTCAGACAGGTTTGTTAGCAGTTTGCTAACCGGGAGGGATGGGAGATTTGGCCCACCTAGGCGAAAATCACCGGACCACGAATTGATTCGCGGCGCATACGAGAGCCGGTGCCTCCTCCGACTGTGCTAGACGTGCCCAATTGTAAATCAATGCGTGGAAAATGATAAGGCTTATGTTCAGGGGGCCGTAATCTGCGAAATTAGAGCCCTCAACTAAAGCAACCTTTTTAATTTTAAGTTGAAGTCTTCAAGAGAAACGCTTGCTGATCCAGGGCTAATTTCCTTGTTCTCGAATTACAGTGATATCCTTCCTTGTGGATGTTCAACGAACTCAGATCTAGTTGTGGTCCTGACCTTGACGAACAGTGCCAGTAATCCTGTAATTCGATTCTAATCCGTTGCGCTGGGACATCTCACTGCTTTTTTGTTCATGAAAAGAAGGCTGTCCAATGTCGCGCTGGTTCTTTTGTTTATGGGAGCATGAAGTACCCTACTGCGGTTGATTTTTCAGCATTGACGAAAGAGTGGAGTGTCGTAGAATTTTCTCGCAAAATTATCACTGGCATGTTATGGTAGTCCATAGCTCAATGTTGCTGCCCAATGAAACGCGTTCGCCTTCGATCGGTATGATTAAGCTGGGGCCATCTTCAAAAGTTAAAAGAAAAAAGGAAAAAGTTCGGCGTTAATCCTGCTCCTTATATGGAACCTTGGTCTAATTATTGGAATAACGAGTGGAGTTAATCAATTACTTATGGAATGCGCCACACATTGGACTTCTAAGAGACGTCGTGGAGGCAGTTTGAAAGCCTATAAGTTGGGTTACAGCGGCCAGCCGATGAACAACCTAGTGCTCTATTCCTCTCACCAGGAAACTATCTCAACGGTAGGTCGGAACGGCCCAAGTGTTGTATATGGACAGAACCGCCTCTCTCTGGGAAACAACAAAACGCAAATATCTCGACCCCAATACAACTCTCCACAGAGTTAGGGACGACGGAGGTTGGGCCGTTGGCAGCCTTAGCCCTATGCCTGGAGGCGGAAGGCGGGCTCAAGTTGGCCGGAAACGGCGATGACGAGGAGCGATGGTGTCGCAGTGCGTAGAGGGGCGGCCTAATCCCCACAATCGCTGTTTCCAGCCAACTTGAGCTCGCCCTCCGCGTGCAGGCATAGGGTTAACAGCCGCCAACGGCCCAACTTCTGTTCTCCCTAACTCTGCGCAGAGTTGTATTGGGGTCGAGATATTTGCATTTTCTTGTTTCCCAGAGAGAGGCGGTTCTGCCCATATACAACATTTGGGCCGTTCCGACCTACCGTTGAGATAATTTCCTGGTCAGACGAATGTAGTATATCTTCGCACACGCGTAGATATACTAGAGTTGGCTAATCCGGGTGGGTTCCGATCCAAGAGCCTCTAGTGGAGGTACTCGCGACAGCCCACGATCCAACTGCGCAGCCGGTAAAGATTACTAGCTATTATCATTGCTGTGACGCGGTCTTCGCGCAGTCGGAGGAAGCGCGATCTGTCACGTTCACCCGACTCCAGGTTCTTGGTTCGGATTTCACGCCCAAGCAAAGCAAGGCCTTCATCCCGCTATATCGGAGAACTGGTATGTCTGTTATTGTCTGCCCGGGAAGGCTACAACGCTGACTGTCCCTCGCCGACCTTTACAAACCACTGTCTAACCAGGATACTATCTCAACGGTAGGTCGGAACGGCGCAAATGTTGTATATGGACAGAACCGCCTCTCCCTGGGAAGTAACAAACTGCAGGTATCTCGACCCCAATACAACTCTGCGCAAAGTTAGGGGCGACGGAAGTCGCCTGTTGGCGCCCTGTTGATACACATGCTCCACAGCTGACGGGCGCGCGCGGGATGAGGGCTGGTATCGCGGATTAGCGCAGTGCACAGGTGGCGTAGTAGGGAAGAGGTCGGGCTCATGAACGAGGGGTCGGGGGTTTGGATCCCGCAGACTGCGTTTGTTTTGCACTTTTGCAAAATCCATGTTTATCATATAGGTAATCCACCTAGGGTACTATAGTGTGTTATAGAGCATGTTTACATATACATATATCACGCATACCGTTAACAATGGTGGTACAGGCAGGGTCACCGATTTCGCTGAAACTTCGTTTAGGGGGTTATTTGGGGTGGTGATTACGAATCTGATATCCGTTCTTCACGATTCCGTCGGAGGCCACCCATACCGTTAACAAGGGTGGTCCAGGCAGGGCTACCGATTTCGCTGAAACTTCGTCTAGGGGGGGGGTATTTGGAGTGCTGATCACGAATCTGATATCCGTTCTTCACGATTCCGTCGGAGGTCACCCATACCGTTAAAGAGAGAAAGAGGTAGAGAAAGAATCGTGAAAAACCAGCATCGATGATCAGCACCTTCGTGATCAGCATCCCAAATAACCCCAGAAGAAGTTTCAGCAAAAATTTTTTTGAAAGAAGTCTTGTCGGTGGAGTCGGAACTTTTTACTAGTGCCACGAAATATCTATCGTTACATAACTATAGCTTCACACAAAATAGGCTTAAAATAAGTGACACAGAAGTGAACATTTTAGCTAATCTGTAGTTTGAAGCATATGTTATATGTAAACATCCTCTATAACACACTATAATACCCTAGGTGGATTACCTATATGATAAACATGGATTTTGCAAAAGTGCAAAACAAACACGGTCTGCGGGATCCAAACCCCCGACCCCTCGTTCATGAGCCCGACCTCTTCCCTACTACGCCACCTGTGCACTGCGCTAATCCGCGATACCAGCCCTCATCCCGCGCGCGCCCGTCAGCTGTGGAGCACGTGTATCAACAGGGCGCCAACAGGCGACTTCCGTCGCCCCTAACTTTGCGCAGAGTTGTATTGGGGTCGAGATACCTGCAGTTTGTTACTTCCCAGGGAGAGGCGGTTCTGCCCATATACAACATTTGCGCCGTTCCGACCTACCGTTGAGATAGTATCCTGGTAAGTCAAATATGCACTCAAATTGTCTCAACGATATGCCGTAGAAGTGGCGTTCGTGGCGCATTGCGCAGTGGCACCTTTTCTAAACTGTTAACGAATCATTTCAGCAAAATGTTTGTTCTTTCTCTTGCAGATGCTACTGTTATTTACCGTCGCCTTGAGCCCCCCCCCCTTGCATCCTTTGTTAATTGACAAAAGATCAGTACAAAGGAAGGTTATCCGGCATCGTTTTGCATCGACACCAACCCCGAAGTGCAATGGGATGATTCATACCGAAGTGTAAAGGGAAGTGACTCATACGTTGTGTCAGAAAGACGCGAAGATCAGTATCTTAATTGCGGAGTTCACGAACGTTCTACGTGACGTGCGATTTCTGGGCGAAATTCAAAATTGTTCCTGGCACCTGAATGCTTTCGACATCTTCAATTGAAAATAATTCATGTAAGGTTGTCTTTTGTTATCTTTTAACGTAGTGACTAGAAGGTAAACCAAAATGGAACAGGAGGTATGGAACGGATTAGGCGCACAAATATGATCAATAATCGAATCCTGTGATTTCGTGCTTAATTTTTGTCTAGAAAAAGTATTTGAGAAATCAAAATGTAAGCACGGTTACATTCACAACAGCGGTGCACATTTAACGGTTAACGATTTAACGAATTTAACGAATTAACGGCATTTTTTGTTAAAATCTGGCTTAACGACTTAACGGCAAGTTTTAGAAATTTAACGGAATTTTTAATGGACCTTTTTCTCAGTGAGTTTATCACATTTACCCTTAATCCTCACTAATGTTGCTGCTCTCATCCTCCTGATTAGAACTGTTCCTGAAAAACTATTGAAATCAGCAAAAATGCTTCATTGCTTTCATGAATTTGTTTTAAATTTTCGGAAATAACGCGTTTTGGGGAGATGTGTAGCTCAGTTGTAGGAAGTGCCAGCTGCCGCGTGCACGCGATACCAGGTTCCTGGTTCGAATTTCCCACGCAGGCCAACCAAGCCTTCCATCCCACTAGAAGCGGAGAATTGCTACCAGACTTGTCTAAGAAGGATACAGCGCTAAGTTCTTCGTCAGCTGGACTCCAAAAGTCATTGTATGGCCAAGTACGCATTCAATTCGCCTCAACGACATCCTGTAGATGTAGAATGCGTGGCGCATCCCAAAAAGGATTGAGTAACACCGTTCTTTATCGTTATCGTTTAATGCATTTTAGAGCAAGAAATTTCTTTGCCGATCCCGCAAGCACGTCAACGAATCCACAAAGATACTGGTCTATCTCCTTGTAAGATGTGCCTATCCTCGCGTGGTACTGCCTATCCCAAAATGCTTTTACTCGCCACCTGGAAATGTCGAGACAGAGAAAATGTTTTCGGCCGCTGGACGTATTTTCAACGATTTTTGAAAAACGCTAAGAGAACATTAGGAAGGCCACTTTTGAACGTTAATACGTTGACGACGTGAGACAGCTTTTCGGCAGTGTGGGACCGTGTGACGCAATGTCGTATCTCGGTCCCGGCAGAAACAAAAGAGGTTCCAAGTTTTTCTTTCTCATAGAACAGTCACATAACAAGGGTTTGTAATGAACTAGGAAAGGGGGAACTGTGGGTTTTGCCTGGTCGCACATTTTAAGATGCCTTGTCGGTGATCATCTTGAGCGATAATTCCATACCTGCTTTTATTCCTCACTAGGCATTGGATCCGGCGCCGATTCGGATAATTCGGATCCTTCTTTTTTCAAACCTTAGTTAAAACGATAATGCGAATAACAGGATTTTTGAAAAGCCCGAATCTTATGACGATTCAGACAGGGGTCACCTTCACTAGGCCAAATGTTCAGAAAATTCAGGTAATGGTTTTGATCTAAAATCTGATGCCCTATACGATTCGGACATCCGACGTGAGATCCGAATAGAAATCAATTATTAAAGGCAGAATCAAAGGCATTACTCTGTTTTTTTAGTCATTCCCCAATTTTGCCCCTTTTGGTAATTCTTGTTCTATGCTAGAGCGAGGTAGCCCAGAATATGTACCAGCAGAGGAGGCAACTTTTAGCGTTAAAGGAAGATTCCTCTCTAGATTTGGGCTTTGTGATGACTATCAAAGGCTGTCTACTTACCACACCATCCGATGTTAAACGAAGTACAATCCTCCACAAATGTGCTGCTTACTTTAAGCTTCAAGACCTCCCAATCCATATATTAGGAGAGCTCCATTTCTATTCAGTACCACCTCATTTCTCGCAGGATTAGCCATGAATGCTTGCTGTGCCGTATTCAGTTGTTGTGGTGCTTCATGGTCCTTAGCATAACAACGAGTCCAACAGTAGGGACTCTTTATACTTCTGTCGCTGTACGATGAGATGTGCGTATAGTGGCTAAATTGATCGACCGCGACGTTCAATTCTTTTGGCTGGTATATACAATTTCACGTCGAATTGGACACTCTTCCAAGCTAGCCTAAGACCTTTGAAATCAGAGCGATCTCTTCCAAATCGAAATGACCTTTTTAGGCAGGTTAAAGTACAGACTTTTCAAAATGGTTAGAATAATTTTTTGTTTAAGAAAAATTTGGTGTAACTTTCTTTGAAATTTTTAGTTCACCTGTCCGAAGATGTGTAATAATTTTACTTTTTTGAGAAAAAATAGTAAATTAAATTTTGTCCTAAGCAGGGCAGCAATCATATCGTTCATTAAAAGACTGGATCGCGCCATGAACTCGAAAAGTTGAACGCAACGTTTATTTGATTGATAGTGTAAATACTGCTCACGTGCAACAAGAAAGTTAAGATATGTGTGTTTTTTCATTTGCTTATGCTGCGCCATTTGCAGGCGTGAAACTGCATGTAAACAGAAATTTCACTATCAATCGAATAAATATTGTATAGTGTCAGGCGAGGGCATGGCGCGATCTCGGTTTTGGCGACGGAAAATAGCCGCCTTGATGCTCTTTAAGTCAAGCTTTGAATCATTGTTTTTCTTAAAAAAACGAAATTTGTATAAAATTTCTAACAATGTCTTCACTTATTGGTTAGATGAAGTAAAACTTCAAAGAAATTATACTAAAATTTTCCTTGAACAAAAAATCATTCTAACATTTTTTTATTGTAGTGAAGAGGAAGCTCATTTCAATTTGGAAGAGTTCGGTTTGATTTGAAAAGTTTTAGGCTTAGGTTTAGAAGAGTGTCTAATTTGAGGGAAAGTTCCCCAATTTGATTTTAAAAGTGTCCAGTTCGAAAACAGTATACAGGGTGTCTCAAAAATGTATACAGTTTGAAAGGTGATAACTTTGCTCACAATAAAGGTACTAAAGAAGTTAGGGGCTCATATGAAAGATTAGGAAAATAGAAATTCTTTGACGTATGAGCGGTATGGAATGCGCCATGCACACGTCTGAAATTTTGAATTTTACACGCGATTGATTCTGTTTCGCTTGAATACTTCCTATAATTTCTTCATAAAGTGGTCGTTTCGATTGATTTTTGCTTCTTTTAAGGCTTAAAACTTGAAAAAGTACTAACGCTCGCGAAAAATACAGGGTATCCTGAAAAATGCGAGTACTATTTGAAAGGGTCTAGCATTGCTGCTAGTGGTTGTTGTTTGAGATTCGTTTGAGAAAATGTTTGAGATTCGTATGAAAGCACAGTGTAACAATATTTCTGCGGTTTGCAAACAATCAAGATTGCGCCATGTCCTCGTCTGAAACCTTGCGTTTCAGACTCGGTTGATTGTGCATGGGCTGAATGCTTGTTACAATCTTGTTTTTTGGCCACATTAACCTGAGCTATGCTTCATTTGACGCATTCCGTTGCTCAGTAGCTGCATTTAAGCCGATTAATCTCTCCATTCAGGGTGGATGTTGCCTCATCACTCTACAGAATGCGTCTTGGAAAATGGGACCCCTGCCCTCATCTAAATTGTCCTATCAATAATCTGGCATATCGTGTGTTTTTCACGTGAATTTTAAGTTCTGAACGTTAGGAGAAATACAGCAAGGTTAATGTGGCCAACTAGTGGCAAGATTGTAACAAGTATTCAGACCATGCACAGTCAATCGAGTCCAAAAAGTAAGGTTTCAGGCGGGGCATGGCGCAATCTTGACTGTTTGCAAGAAATATTGTTACACTGTGCTTTCATATGAATCTCAAACATTTTCAAAAGCTTCACTAGCTGCAATGTTAGAACCTTTCAAATAGTACTCGCATTTTTCAGGATACTCTGCATTTTTTGCGAGCGGTTGTACGTTTTCAAGTTTTAAACATTAAAAGAAGAAAAATCAATTGAAACGGTCACTTTGTGCAGAAATTGCAGCTGGTATTCAGGCGAAACAGAATCAAGCGGGTGTAAAATGCAAAATTTCAGACGTGTGCATGGAGCATTCCATACCGCTCATAAGTCTAAAATTTATATTTTTTAAGCTTTTATATGAGCCCTTAGCTTCTTCAGTACCTTTAACACGAGCAAAGTCATCACCTTTCCAACAATATATACATTTTTTTGAGTCACCCTGTATATCCGTCGCGTCGCTCAGCGTCGGAGTATAAACAGGGCCTAAAAAGTAGAAACCAATAAACCGTGGCGCCCGTAATTAATCGCAATGCAGTTCGATACCAATTCACCGACCTAGGAGGGTAAAGGGCTTGGTTGGTCTAAGGGGTAGCCGAACCACACGCATCGACTCGGGCTTCATACGGTAACCGGGCCTCTTCCAAATGTTTACGAGCTCCCATAAATGGTGTGATTAGCGATTAGCAGCACTTTTTGTACAGCGCCGTTCGCCATGATGAGCCGACCTTCGGTTTTATCTGGCTATCGCTGTCGGCTTTTAGTGAATGCGATGAAGTGCTGGTGTTGTTTATCACTGGCGAGTGGAGCTCAGATGCTGCTGTGTGTTGTTGTCAGCCTCAATAGATAAGATGCTGACAGTTGCGTCTGCGTATAGCGCATAGGTATGTCATGTGTGAGGGAGGATGTGGTGCGTCGTCGCCGCGTTTGTTTTTCGGGGCCATAACTCACCTGCTTCTCGGCGCTCGTCGTCCTGCTCCCGTCGGCTGCCCTGTAATTTTAAAGCGCAGTTTTTTCGATCACGGCGCAGTATTATTGTCCGCTCAGTGCTCAGTGAGTGGTCTCGAACTCAGCGTCCGTTCCCACCGCCACCGGGTGACGGCGACGACAGCGACAACGATAAAACGGCGTCGGGAAGCAGTTAGTCGAACTGCGAACGCTATGTACTTCGCCTAATCCCCACGACTACCCCCCACGAACGAAATGTGCCTTATCTGTATTACCGGCTATTTCTGCGAGTTTGTTCTTGACGGAGTAAATTTTCGCAAGTATTTGCCTGGAACTGAACGTACTAATGCTAACGAAGGTGAGAGAAGGAAAGCGAGTTACAGCTCTTTGACGTTTTTTATTACATTTTTGTAAAAATACTTTGCGTGTTTGAATTTTGAATGCCCTTCGTTAAGCGTTTTATACGCTCTGGCTCGAAAATTCTGTCAAAACTTTTCAAGCGTTTATTTTTCCACTTCAGATTTTATTCCTTTTTGTCTTTATTTATTTTCATTTTTATTCTGATTATAGCCTGTCTACATAAGAAATGTGGTATATGTCGCGTAGATGAGCAGCATTGGAAGGTGAGAACGCCTAACCCAATCAGACCGCATTGAATGGGTATGCCGTTCAGATAGGGCGTATTCAGTCGGTACCCTAATGGGCTGGCGTATGTTCAGGCTGTGCTCTGTTTGGTTATTATTGGCTGGCGCGCTCCCACTTACCAATGCTGCCCACCTACGCGACATGTACCAGAAATGTTATGAAATGTGCATTGAAAGTAAATGTAAAAAATGTATGTAAAAATGGAAATTTTCTTTCAAACGGTAGGCTGCATAACTGCTGGTTCGAAAGCTTATGAAGAGCTTCATAATCCTCTTGAGCAGCAGTGACAGCAATTAACAAAAAATTAATTAATTAATTAATTAATTAAAGAAAATTTCAATTTTTGTTTATTTTTAAAGTTTAAATCCAAAATAACAGCAGTGATTTTTAAAGATAAAAATTTCCAACGTCTTCAAAGTTTTTTAAAGATTGCTTGAACAATATTGCATAGTAATGCTGTGTTTATAGTGCGGCTACGTCGACGAGATCCGTCTAAGAATGATGCGGTTGAGGCTGGATTCGAACCGTCGACGGCAGTTCCGCGATGCCACTCGACGCATTCGCTTGCCTATGCGAACTCGCAGTTCCAGGTGCGTAGTTTTTTTGTGGCTGTTGGGTGTCTTAACCTAACGCCTTTCCTGGCCCTATTCATACCGGCCAGAATATGTGCTGAATTGTAGCGAAACTACGACAAACTCTGAGCCAATTATAATGGGGCTGTAGAAGCACATGATTGTACAGCCGGAGGAGGCGCTGTCTGTCGCGTAAACTACGAATCAGCGACGTTCTTGGTTCGGGTCCCTACTAGGCCATCCGAGCATCCATCGCTCGGCGACAGAAATTGGTACCAGACTTGGAACGGAAGGAAAAGCACTGAGATGAGCATCAACTAGCCTCCGCAAGTGATTGTATAGCAGATCAGAATTATTGTCTCGTGGGGGAAGAGACCAGGGAAGAGCCTAAGAGTACGTTTGTACTTCGAGACGCGACGCCACGTATAGTGGCCATATTGATTGAGCGACGCGATCAATCAATTTGGCCACTTTATATGCCTTCGCGTCCCTCGGCGTCGGAAGTATAAACGGGGCATTAGACGTGGCGTCGCGTCGCTCGGTGTCCGAAGTATAAACGGGGCCTAAGGCGTATGTCTGAACGACGAAGTTGAGTACCGCAGTGAGAATCTCCCTCAAATAGTAGAAGAATGTGTCCCATTTTCGCAAAGTCCTTGAACCTACCGAGTTTGTGGCGTTAATAGTATATTATGGAATCGCATGGTCACATAAGGCAATAGCTTCCAAACATAGAATGTGCAGAATAAATGCACAAATACTGCAAGACAGCGAATCGAACACATCACCTCGCATCCATCGTATTTTACATATATTACAGTATTTTTGCTTTTTGCACATTTAATGTTTGAAAAGTATTTCGAAAAAGGCGAGACTATACGATTCTATGCTAAACTTTCAGCCCCCTTGCTCTGTGTGTTCTAGAACTTTGAACGAATAGAACTTGCTTTATGCTACTTGAAGAGTGGAGATTCTCGCAGCGATGTTCATTTTCGCCGTTCAGACGCCTGAGATCCTTTTCTGGTGAAATTGGTATATACCATTTCACGTCGAATTGGACACTTCAAATCAAATTGGACGCTCTTTTAATTTTAAGCTGACCTATGAACTTTGAAATCAAAGTGAACGTCTTCCAAATCGAGACGACCTTCTTACAGGTTAAACTCTACAAGATGGTAAGAAGAATCGGTATATGTCGTGTAGGTGGGCAGCATTGGTAGGTGGGAACGCCCAAACCAATCAGACCGCATGGAATGGGCATGCTATTCAGAAAGGGAGCAGTTGGTGCCCTGATAGGCTGGCATGTGTTCGGCTTGTGCTCTGTTTGGTTACTGTTGGCTGGCGCTGTCCCATCTAACAATGCTGCTCACCTACGCGACATGTACCGAAGAATCTTTGTTCAAGAAAAATTTAGAATAACTTTTTTTGATTTTTTTTTATATTAGCTGCCCAAATGAGTCTAATAATTTTATAAAATTTTTACTTCTGGAGAAAAAATAACACATTAAATTTTATTTTAAAGTGCAGCAAGGCAGCAATCATGTAATGCATTAAAATACTGGATTGCGCCATCCCTCGGAAAGCAAGTCGCAATGTTTATCTGATTAATAGTGTAAATCGTGGATGTTCAGTTCGACCAAACAGCGCCGGTGGTGTAAGGCGAACATCGCTGTCCGGAAAGCAGAAGATGCGGGTTCGAGTCCCGCCTGGCGCAAGAGTTTTGATCGCAACTAGACATCCATCTAACAACTTGTATCTTCTATACCAGCCGCTCTAGGCTCAAGCAAAGTTGAAAATCATTTCTTCGAGTGCCTTCAGCTTGACCGGTTTCATGCTGATATCAGCGGCCGGCTCATCCCGATAACGGGTGAGTTGATAGGTGAGTACTTGCTAGGAAGTGTAAATACAGCTTACACGCAACAAGAAAGTTAGGATATGTGTGTTTTTTACAACTGTGTATGTTGCACCGTTTGCAGATGTGAAACGGCATGCAGGTAGAAATTTCGCTATCAATCGAATAAAAATCGCGAAGTTCCGGACGGGTGGCATGGTGCAATCTCTGTTTTGACAATATAACATGGCCGCCTTCCTGCTCTTTAAAGCAAGCCTTAAATCATTGTTTTTTTCTCAAAAATAAAATTTTTATAAAATTTCTGACAATGTGTCCACTTATTGGGCAGTTGAATTAAAACTTCAAAGAAAGTGATACTAAAATCTTTCTTCAACAAAAAATTATTCGAACATTTTCGGAGAGTCTCTAGTTTAATGTAGAAGAAGCTCATTTCAATTTGGAAGAATTCGCTTTGATTTGAAAAGTCTTAGATTAGCTTAGAAGAGTGTCCAATTTGATCTGAAAAGTGTCCAATTCGACGTGAGAATGGTATATATGATTTGGAGTACTCATCTAGAATTCCGGCTCGTAGGGCTTAGAGTGCTAAAATGGAAGAGTAAGCTCGTTTGTCTGCTGACGAAGCACTTTGAAAAGCCATTAAACGTTAGCCAACGAATAAGCGGTTCCCGTAGAAACTTGCTACTCGCTGAGAGTGCCTTCCGAACAATATCGCGAAAGCTTGACGACAAGGGGATGCGGAGATACAGAGATTCTCGCATAGTGGAATGTGGAATGTAGTGTGGAGCCAGTAAGATAGTTCCTTTGAAGGATACCATTAGGTTAAGGATTGTTTAGTTAGAGTGGAAATTTTTATCTTTTTAACAGCGTAGCGTCTTACGACTCCTTGAAGATCCTTCGACTCTTATGTAAGACGATGAAGCACGGCTTTGGCGAAAACAATTTTGAAACCCCTAACGGTCAACTACGGGTGAACAGAAGCTTGCCTGTAGTTGACCGCTAGGGGTTCAAGCACCATTTCCGGTGACCGGGGCGCGTAATGGGAGAGGTAATAGGAATTTCGCCTTCCGGTCACCGGAATTTGGCCCGCGGTGACCCACCTCACTCCGGCAGCTCAAATGGATTTGAACAAGAGGTTTATTAGTTCTTTTTGGCACGGTTCGCCGCTAGAACATTTGGCTGCACATCAGTATCACTGAATGGTAATAGTAATAATAATAATAATAATAATACTTTATCGCCAAACGAAATAGAATAATCATGGAAAAGAGCCAAACTGAGCAGAATCAAAACCGACATAAAAGAGGCTTATATAAAGAAAACAACACACAACAACACCAAAGTATGTACAAGTGCCAACATCAGGCCAGGTCTATACGAAGCCCAGGCAGGCCAAGAACGATAGAAGCGAGGCAGTCACGAGGGGTCCGAACCTAGTCAGCGAGAGGGTTACTGTTTACCTGCAAGGACAGTGAAATCAATGAGGAAAAACACTGGCAGAAAAAAAACATTTAAAAAATACTGAAAGAATTGAATACCAGTGCAGTTCCGCCTTTTTACATAAGCATGATGGGATGGAACTGAAGACCATCTGAAAAGAAATGGAATATTGTCCCTGACCCTTAAGAACGACAAGGTTGTTTCCAGTTATTCGCTGCTGCTCTTTGTTGAGACGTAGTAGCCCTTGGAGACTGTTCGTAGCCGCCTGCAGAAAGTGAATCCGTGACAATGATTTTGACAGATTACGGAGAAAGCTTCGTGTGACAGCTCCAGACCACCGAGTGTTCCGCTCATCAGTGCCGCTGCTACACACTTAGAATTGTCGTCGCTTATCTGGCAGTGTTTTGAGTTTAAACGGATCTATACATGACCGTATAGCAAATTTCCCTACACCATGGCATGGCTTCTCTAGAATGACTCCGGGTCGGATTTATCAACGACTTTCATAACTTTAACAGAGAATTCGCGGCGGAAAACTCAGATAACGCGGCTTATCAAGCGATATGGTGAGCAGTAAGCCGTGTTATCTGAGTTTTCCGCTGTGAGTTCTCTGTTAAAGTGATGTAAGTCGTTGATGAATCCGACCCTCCGAGTGGGCACAGGATTGGCGCCACCATTTTCTTCCGCAGTTCGTTTCCGGTTCCTTGGGTTGTGCAGAAAACAGCTGTGCCACCAGAAGGGCATTGGAAATCTGCACACTGCTTCGAACGGCAGCTGTTGAAAAAGCGGAGTCATCATTGACATTTGTTCGCTTCATTTTGATGCTGCGGAAAACATTTCAAATACAGCTTCTAGCCAAGACGAAGCGTTGTCGCAGTTTGGAGCTGAGAAGGTTGCTTCCCTAGGTTGTTAAAAGGGCGTGTGTCCTTCGTGATGTAAAGGTGCTGAAAAATGAGGATTACTAGATGAGGAGTGCGTGTAGTGTAGGACTGAATGAGGTTTTATCAAGATTTATGGAGGTCTTCAAAAGAACTAAGGCAAGCGAAGCTAATGCTGGCCAATTTCGTTAGTGCATTAGTAGACGGCGGATCACATGTGAACCTGAAGAAGACGATATTCATGGTAAACGGGCGAGCATCTGATGCCCTCTCTCGCTGGAACGAACATTCCTGAAGGCTCCAGTTACGTGCATCTTGGTCGCACGGTCAACACAGCCAACGATACGCGCAGGAGCTGGGCAGGAGGGAAAGAGCGACTGGGGAATTTTCTAGAGGCGTCGAAAAAGGGAAGAAGACGTGGGACGTCCGGCTTTGTTCCTCCTGTTCGACGCTACTGTTCTTCCCGTGCTAACCTACGCCGCAGAGACTGGGAGCTACAAAAGCTGGGTGAATACGCTATCAGTGTATCACAGCGAGGAATCAAGACAACGATCCACACAAGCGAGGAAGGTCCCCGGAGTCTTGAGCTTCGACTCCGTTCAGAGACGTTGTCGCGTTGGACAAGTCGTCAAAAATTGGGTGGGCCTGTCAGCTATTGCGTTTCGCTAACACTCACCGGACGGGAGCTAAGGCGGTATAAATACTATTCAGTCACCGGGAGGCGCAACGCTATGAAAGCTAACACTGTCAATTAGATAGAGCGGTAGCTTCCGTAACATCACACCGTTGGAGGCTGAAGTATGTATAAATGCAGCCTACGCGTCTAGATACCAGATATCAGGAGGAAAGCAGGGACCTCACTAGACCGTTCATCAGAATTCTTCGTAAAGACTCTGAACGAGACGTATTACGCCGTGTCCTCTTGCATGAAGGATCCATTGGTCTATTATGGCACGTGCTCTTCTTCTGACATCTTGGGTGTAGACGCGTACAGTGACGAATGTAGTCGTTTTTAGTGCTCGATGGAGCTAGTATACGATTATGGGATGACTAGTATTACAGACGATATTAAAGGAGGATACATGTAAGCCTTTCAAACAAGAAATGGAGCAGCGTCAACAGGCCAGAAGATTTAATAAAAAATTTAAGCTTCTTCCTTTAGCCGATTTCAACTACAAATAACATATAAATCAATCCTTGTTCACAATAACGCCTGCTCATTACGATGATCTTTATGATCTTTCCGAAACTCCTCAATGAGGAATACGGCCTTTAAATTGAAATGCTCACCTAACGCTAAAAGCGAGGACGTCAGAGACGAATAGGAATACCATTGAACCGGGAAGCATATTGAATAAATTAAGAAGTAGCAGGTGGTAAGCGAAAGGTAAAAGAAATACAATGTATAATCGTAATGGCCAAATCTGATGTAATAAAATCGCTCTATAGAACGAACTTTCTGAAAAGCAGGCACAGACTAATATACGATGCTCACAATGTACATACAACGACAATGCGAAGTGGAACACTTGACGCTTCCCACAAAGGGATTCGTTGACGTTGACTTTTATCTCTTTTTAAATATTCTTGGGCGGCCATATCACAGTCGAGCGAGGAGCCGATTGTCACATGCATTCAAGATTCTTGGTACAAATTTATCCCAGATCAACGAAGGCTTCGATTCCACTGGGTCGGGAGATTAGCCGCAGAGTAGTTTATGAAGGATGAAGCTGGCTTTCATCAGTTTGCCACCGCAAAAATAAATCCGCATTTAAATTGTCTCCACGACACGACGTAGAAGTAGAATTCATGACGCATCTCAAGTAGGGACTGAGCAGCGCCGTCATTACTTCCTTGCTGCCCACGGACAGGTTAGCATTTTTAACAATAAACCTCCTTCTATGTTGGGTTCAAAACGCGCGTAGGCATTCTGACGTAGGTGGGCCGTCGAGGAGGTTGGCATCCAGCTGAGAATCGTCTTCTCACAGAAACGTAGTGCTAGCTTACCATCCAAATGTGTGAAAGGCTTTGCTATTTAGCGCGTAGTGCTGCGCTGCACTTAGCGTTTCAGTGCAGGTTGACTCTGATTATAATTGTGCTGGAACGACTTATTCGAATAGGTATTCGAATGATTTTCGTTCGAATTTGGATATTCGGATTCAAATATTCGCAAAGTCGCGTTTTCGAATGTATTCGAATTGGAATATCCAAAATTTGTGAACATTCGAAACTTCGAGCGCAGTCTGATTCTAATTCGCGCCGTTAGAAAGCCTTTGAAATTTTTCTTAACAAGCCTCTTTTCTTTCAGGCTTTTCTTTTACCTTTAGGATTAAGCAGCTGCTCACACTTTGTTGCTTTCCAGGCCAGCGATCTGAATATATCGCATGGTAGAGATGGAGGTGGTCGAGAGTACGATATGCCTCCGACGGCGGTTGTTGGACCACGTCAATGCATTCGATCTACACACGTCACATCCGACGAACGTGGACGGCAGCCCCATTCACAACACGATCTTGACCAGTACAGAAGAAGTCTGCAGCAGCTCAACGGCAAGTTGTCACGTAACCCGTTCCTTTCAGCTGAAATAGTGAGGCGCTCTGGATATTTTCACGTCAAATCGGACACACTTCTATGAGAGTTTGAGGTTTTTGAAATCAATCTGAGCATCTCCCAGCTCCAAAAGAGTATATTCCACAATTAACCAGAGAATATTCGAGGAGAATAGAATCCTTTTTGGTCCAAGGACGAACTGTGTAGTATTACTTCGTCTCCACTTCTTTGATTTTTTAAATTGAAATTGAAGTTAAAATTGTTTCGAAGGTTTGAAATTTTATACTATTTTGCGGGAAAATAATGGTTTACAGCTTATTTTGAAGTGAAGGATAGGGAATTTTTTAATGCTAAAGAAGAGAGGGGTGTGTAGCGCAGTCGGAGGAGGCGCCGACTGGCGCGTGCACCCGATACCAGGTTTCTGGTTCGGATTTCCCGCCCAGGCCAACCAAGCCTTCCATCCCTCCGGGGTCGGTGAATTGGTACCAGACTTGTCTGGGAAGGATAAAGCGCTGACTTGTTCATCGGCTGGCCATCGCAAGTCATTGTATGGCCAAATACGCATTCATGTCGCCTCCACGACATCCCGTAGAAGTAGAATGCGCTGGCGCATCCCAAAAGGGATTGACTAACGCCGTTCTTTATCCTTTTGTCCTAAAAAAGGGGCTGCGCTATGCATTCGGCCATGATGTCGCCGGGGTTTTCCTTTGACAACAGTTCTGCTTGCGTGGAGTTATCCACTTGTCACACACCATAAACATTTCTAGGAAACATAAATGTCTTAGCCTTGTTATTTCAAGTGAGCGGCTTTTACACTCAGTAAAATGAAAATCGTGACGAGGTAGGCAAGCGCATGGCGCGATGTCTTTTAATATCCTGACAATCTGCTGTCTTTCTGCACTTTCGTGTAGGCTCTAAACCATTACCTTTCATTGAAAAATAATTTTTCCAGTAAAATCTCGAATGTTCACTTTTTTATGGCAACTAAGTTCAGAAGACTTCAAAAAAGTGATACTAAATTTTCCTTGGAAAATTAATTATTTCATTTTGTTTATTCTATTTTAAAATTCAACTTTTCTGAAAAGGAATTATTCAACCATTCCGGAGAGTCTGAATCTATCTGAAGTGCCTTGATTTGGAGAATGTTCAGCAGTAATAATAATAATAATAATAATAATAATAATAAGTTTATTATCAGCGACAGGAATAAAAGCAGAAACAGTATGAAGTTGAAGACAAATGGCTGATAACTTAGTAGAAGAACAACACAAGAAAAGCCTTCCATAAAACACAAATAGGCAAAAAAAGAGACAGAACAGGTGAACCTCAGATACTAGTGAAGATTCAGTAGAGATTGTACCCGACGCCGATTCGTATAATTCGGTTCCGGCCCTTTTTTCAAACCCGGTTGAAAGGATTATGCGAATGATCGCTTCTTTGAAACCCCCGCATCTGGGATAGTCTTAACAAGATCAGCACTATTGTACTTTCGAGACTCAAGAAGTCGAGAAGAGGTCGAAAAAAAAATTTCGTCCAGAGTTCGCTTAGGGGAGAGGTTATTTGGGGTGCTGATCACGAATCTGACATAATTTTTTCAAAATTTCGGTCAATTACGGTAGATTACGGTAGGTACCGGTGACTAAGGCTGTCTAGGTCATAATCCCCGATTTCGCCCAAACTTCGCCTATGGAAGTTATTTGTGGTGCTGATCACGAATCTGACATCCGTTTTTCGTTTTACGGTGGACTACGGTAGACTACAGTACGTGTCGGTGACTAGGGCTGTCGAGGTCATATTCACCGATTTCGCCCAAACTTCGCCTATGGAAGTTACTTGTGGTGCTGATCACGAATCTGACATCCGTTTTTCGTTTTACGGTGGAGTGCGGTAGACTACAGTACGTATCGGTGACTAAGGCTGTCGAGGTCATATTCACCGTTTTCGCCCGTACGTACCGTAATCTTCAGTACCAAAACGAAAAACGGATGTCAGATTCGTGATCAGCACCCTAAGTAACCCCCTAGGCGAAGATTGGGCGGAATCGGTGATCATGACCTCGACAGCCTTATTCACCGGTACCTACCGTAATCTACAGTAATCAGCCGAAATTTCAAAAACGGATGTCACATTCGTGATCAGCACCTCAAATAACCCTCCCCCCACCCTAGGCGAAGTTTGGGCTTTTTTTTCGGTCTCTCCTCGAACTCTGGAGTCCCGAAAATACAAGTGCCGAAATTTCTTACGATCCAGATGACTGATTTGTCTTTGGATTTCACATAGGATATCCGAATCGGATAGAACATCAGATTTCTTATCAAAATCAATTATCTTAATCATCCACAAATCCGATCTGGTGAAAACCACCGCTGAAACAATCGACCTAAGATCTGGACTTTTCAAAAATTTCGTTGTTCTCATAATCCTTTTAACCGGGTTTGAAAAAAGAATGACGGATCCGAATTATCTGAGAGTTAGTTAGTTAGTTGTACAGTTAGTATATTTTTGTGCCACACGAGATTCTCAGGTGGACAATTTTATTCAGCAGGGCCTAACGTTTCGACGTTCCGTCGTCTTCAGAGGCCTAAAGATGGTGTGAAGGTGTACACTTGCGCTTTACCCCAGCACGCGCCTCAATTACTCTAGCATTTCCGACCTACATCTATAACCACCCCTGAGAGAATAAACGAGAGAGAGGAATCCACCTAAGGTCCACCGTTGAGGGCAGATGTTCGTCCTATAACCAGTAGGGGCGAATAAACCACACTGTGCGGATGTCGCCCTCTGTTATTCGACAGTTCACAATGAGGCAGGAACGGCGAGAATTCACTTGTTACGACTAGACACTCATTTCGGTTGCTCATTACTGGATTCCTCGTAAAAATCCAGAATGCTTCCAAAGCTCTTCGTGCTGAGATATCACTCTCAATGGCCAATGCTGTACATCTCACATCGTAGTCTTTCCCATGACGCCCATCAATTCTACGTCTGCCAAGTGGGCTGGATTGCAATCCACGTCTTTTGCCGGCCAAATGTTCTTTTACGCGACCCGCTGGAGCTCTTCCCGTTTCCCCAATGTATTTTGCGTTACAGCTCAAACACTCGATTAGGTAAATTGCTCCTGTCTTTGAGCAATCTCCAAAACTACCTTTTGGGCAAACGACGCAGCTCTCTGACATGCTCTGCTTGTCATAGAGTCGATTTCGGACCAACTGCCGTCTGATACATAAATTTTGGGGAACGGAAAGAGCTCTGGCGGTTCGCGTAAAAGAACATTTGGCCGGAAAAAGACGTGGATTGCAATCCAGCCCACTTGGCAGACGTAGAATTGATGGGCGTGATGGGAAAGGCTACGATGTGAGATGTACAATATTGGCCATTGAGAGTGATATCTCAGCACGAAAAGCTTTGGAAGCATTCTGGGTTTTTACGAGGAATCCAGTAATGAACAACCGAAATGAGTGTCTAGCCGTAACAGGTGACTTCTTGCTGTTTGTGCCTCATTGTGAACTGTAGAATGATCAGAGGGCGATATCCGCACAGTGTGGTTTATTCGCTCCTACTGGTCACAGGGCGAACATACGCCCTTAACGGTGGACTGTGCTGAGTTCGTCTCTCTCATTTATTCTCTCCGCGGTGGGTGTAGATGTAGGTCGAAAATGCTAGAGTAGTTGAGGCGATGGTGGGGTAGAGCGCAAGTGTACACCTTCACACCATCTTTAGGCCTCTGAAGACGACGGAACGTCGAAACGTCAGGCTCTACCGAATAAAGTTGTTCACCTAAGAACCTCGTGCGGCACAAAAATATACTAACTGTACAACTTACAATGTCGAGGTTTCAAGAAGAGAGAAGTTGGGAGCTACCTATTTGTACATTTTTTTCCTGATTTCATCTTCCGTTTTTAGGTGACAATGGCTTATAGTATATATCACATTCTATTAGTTTATCTGATTGTGTTCACAAATTCTGTGTGGATGTCCAGATCAGGTGCTTGTTGGCATGTGTTGCTGCAACTGGACAGTCCTCGTAACGACCGCCATCATTCCGATGTTCCCCGTTCCACGTGATTCATTAACGTCGTGATGAACAACTGTTGTTCCTAGGAACAGACGGCGACTATCCAATGTTTTTAAGCTCAGCGGGGTCCACAGCTCCAAAAGGTTGTTGGAAGCTTTGTGATTCAGTGATTTATTGGTGCGAAAACCAATACAGCTGAACTTCTAACAGGATTTTTGGCCTAAAGCAAATGACAAAGCCTGAGATGCAAGTGCTATATGCAGTTGTTGCGGAGAGGTCGAGTCCCTGGGGCTTGAAAGTGGACGCTAGTGCATGTTCTGCATAACAGCTGTTGGTTAGAAGAGTGATTTTGTGAGAACGGAGAAACGTCTGTTCTTTTGCAACGGCTATGCTGTACACACTTTCGTTAGGATGGTTATCATCGCCAACGACTAATTTATCTGTTCCTATTCGTCTGCGGAGGGTTGAGCGGTAAACAACTTCACAGAGGCTTCATGCCATGGCACACTCCTTTCCCCTGAGCTGCCTGAAGTCCAGACCTGAGGCCGGATTCATCAACGACTAACCCGCGAGCATAGAGGGTAAAGATACCCATGGTGAAGCCTGCGTCTCTGCCTCTTACTTTATCTCTACCCCGCATACCCCGCATACCCACGAGTTTAATCGTTGATGAATCAGGCCCCTGTGTGTTGGCTCCGAGCTTAGCCCTGGTCTGTATCTACATGACTTTTTCCTTAAGAATGGCCTTTCTTTAATTATAATATTTCCTTCCGCCATTTCGAAAAATAAATTTGTTACTTGAGATTTGTTTGTTCTAACGAGATTTTATACCATTGTTGAAGTGTAGTGTTTGGATTTTTCTTGTTGCCTTTTATCCCATGCGACGAATCCATGTGATTTTTATAATTAGCCAAATATTAAAGGATAAAGGATAAAGGACGGCGTTACTTAATCCCTTTTGGGATGCGCCACGCATTCTACTTCTACGGGATGTCGTCGAGGCGAATTGAATGGGTATTTGGCCATACAATGACTTGCGGTGGCCAGCCGATGAACAAGTCAGCGCTCTATCCTTCCCAGACATGTCTGGTACCAATTCACCGACCCCGGAGGGATGGAAGGCTTGGTTGGCCTGAGCGGGGAATCCGAACCAGGAACCTGGTATCGGGTGCACCCGACAGCCGGCAACTCCTCCGACTGCGCTACACGCGCCCAATTGATTGATTATTTAATATTAATTGATTACGTATTGTAATTAATCGGGTCGAATCCAGTGCCAACTTACCAAGACAGGAAATTGTAGTAGTGCGCAGATTTCAGTGATTTTTTCGATTTCGGCCAATGGGTGTGGGGTCTACTAATAAAAGCCAAATGTATTCAACAACCCTTGAGCTCTAACTGTCCTCTCTTCTATCACAACTAGAGCATTTTCGCTAATGGTTTTTGGCATAGATATGCCAAATGAAATAGATTTGAACTTTAGAACTTTGATAAATTGAGAAAGAAAAAATCGAGAAAAGTTCTCCCATTCCCACCAGGGGCCGGATTCATCAACGCGCATACTCACGGGTATGCGGGTGTAGGGGGTAGACATACCCACGATTCATGATAAACCTTACCCGCCAAATCGTGGGTATATCAGTGGGTAGAGAAAACCGCCGATCGTTGTGGGTACATCCGTATACACGTCCCATTCACGTCCCATTGACAAAATGGCGCTCCAGTGAGATCATCTGTTTTCGCTAAAGGCCTACTTGTACCTTACACTTGATTCCTTTCATGAATACGAATCGTACCCACTACCCACGGCTGGTAGTGGATACGATTCCCTTGCGATACCTCTACCTATACCCATTGCTTGATGAATCCGGGCCCAGTAATGGGTTCCACATAGCTCGAAGGATGTTAGATCGACTCGACTCAATACAGCTCTACGTACGAAAGTGGCTCTGCTACCGAAGCTGCTTAGTTGAACGTCATACGGTGAATCGATGAACAAAGCGCTTATGCTGAACGTATAGTGCTTCTTCAATGCAGCGCCTATAAACACCTTCAGCGGATGCGAAAATTCATCTTTGTACTGAATCTAAAAGTATACCATGCTATTCCCGAATGACTACGCCGCATTCGTTCATCTTTGAGAGACAGCAGCTACATATTTAAGTGTCTTGTGTGTAAGCGTTGGATACCTTGTACTATAACGTGTTATTTGGCGCGTGATCAGGTAGTTGATAAAGGTGCTGGCTAAGCGTGCACCTCGATTCCATATTCTTGGTTCGGCCACTGTCCAGGCCACCCAAGGCTTCTACTCCTCCGGTGTTCTGGGAAGGACAAAAGAATGACTTGCCTATCGGATCTTCTTCTTCTTCTTCTTCTTCAGCGTCTGTCCCGCTTCGTAGCGGGGTCCGCTATTCTGGTGTCATGACGCCACCTTTCCCGATCCAGCGCTAGATCAGGGTGGACACCAGCCGCTTTCAAGTCCGTATGTAACGTATCAGCCCAGCGCTGCTTCGGGCGCCCTCTAGGCCGCTTTCCTGTTACCTCGAAGTTAAGGCCTATCTTGCGGACGCTGTCTTCTTCTCCACGCAGAACGTGGCCGTACCATCGTAAGCGAGCTTCGCGCATCTTGTCCGCTATCGGCGCGACACCGAACTTCTGCCGAATAGCTTCGTTTCGGATGCGGTCCATGCGCGTGACTCCAGCCGTCCAGCGCAGCATCTTCGTCTCCATGACGCTGAGGCGCGTTTCAACTTCCTTGGTCGCAGGCCAACACTCAGCGCCGTACATCGCTACTGGCCGGATGACTGCCCTGTAGATCTTTGACTTGAAGCGTTCCGGTATCTTCCTATCGCAGAGCACCCCAGTCAACGAGCGCCACTTGGACCAAGCTGCACTCACGCGTGAATTCACTTCAATCATCAGTTTGCCGTCAGACGTGACTGCTGATCCCAGGTACTCAAAGACCGCAGTGCGTGGAAGCTCGATGCCGTTAACCTTGATGGAGGTGGACTCGGTAACGTCCGTCGTTAAATACTCGGTCTTCTTCACGTTCAATCTGAGTCCAAACCGCTCCAAGCGATCACACCAAGCTTGCAACTCTCGCTCGAGTTCTCCTTTATCTTCGCTAGCGAGCATCACGTCATCGGCATAAAGCAACGTCAAAGGGACAGGCTTCTGAAGATCTCGTGTGATGGCATCCATGACGACAACAAAGAGGAGTGGGGAAAGCGCAGAACCCTGGTGCACCCCGACAGAGATGGGGGAACTCCATCGAGGTTCCAGCTGCAGCTTGAACTCGACTCTTTGGACAAGAGTAGAGAATTCGCACCCACTCTATGAGCTCTTCGGGAACTCCATGATGTCGCAAGGCGTACCAAATCACTTCACGCGGTACGCGGTCAAAGGCCTTCTCCAAGTCGAGGAAGGCGATATGCACTGCCTTCTGTTTCTCGCGATGCTTCTCTATCAGGAGGCGAGTGGCGTGTATGGCATCAACGGTGCCACAACCAGCCACGAAGCCGCACTGATTGCTGGACAGCTGGACGATGTCCCGAATTCGTCCATCGACAATTCGCTCAAAGATCTTCATGCTGTGCGAAAGCAAGCGGATCGGACGGTAATTGGAGCAGTCTGCAGGACTGCCCTTCTTCTTCCAAATCGGGATCGTCGTACTTTGGCGCCAACACTCAGGCACTTTCTTCTCCGCCACAACCTGATTAAAGAACTTCGCCAACCACTCAGCAGGGTACCAAAACTTCGACTTCCACAGTTCTGCTGCCACGTCGTCGGGCCCAGTCGCTTTGCCTGGCCTCATCTTCTTCAAAGCCGCTTCAATCTCCTCCACGGTGATCTTCTGAACGGGGCCGTGGGTTGGAGCCGTTGAAGGGATGGCTGGATGAGGAAATTCTACTGTAGAGATTTCCTCAAAGTAATCGCGCCATCGCTTCAATGCCTTCTTGCGGTCCGTAAGAAGATGGCCGTTCTCATCATTGATGCCGAAGAACTTCTCGATGTCCTCGGTCTGGCGATGGCGATTCTTTGCAAGTCGGTACAGATACCGCTCACCATCACGAGACTCGAGCTTCTCGTTGACATCTCCATAATGAGTGGCTTTCGCAACAGCCACGGCCTTCTTTGCAGCTTTCTTCGCTTCTTGGTACTTCTGCCAGTTATCGGCTGTCTTTTCGCCGAGAAACACGTGATAGAGCGACTTCTTCTCTCGAACCTTCGCTTTCACGTCGTTTGTCCACAGCCATGTCTGCTTGTCGACCTTCCGTCGTCCAGGCTTCGTGATGCCGAGCTCCGACCGTGCAGCGTGACGAATCGCGTCGGTGGCCTTCTCCCAAGTTTCGTCGACAGTCGTGACTGTCGGTAACCGCACGCGAGAAATCACAGCTGCTTCCTTCTCTCTGATTCGCCACCACTTAATTCTAGCTGCACCGCATCGCTCAACCTGCTTCAGCCTCGGAGGGGCGATCTTCAAAGTGCAGATCAGCGGTCGATGCTGTGGGGCGACCGTCTCATACGGCACGATCTTCGCGTCGGTGACAAGACTCCGGTCGCGATCTCTCACAAGGACAAAGTCTATCTGAGACTTGGAGCTCCCACTATAGTATGAGATGAGGTGGGAGTCGCGTTTTCGGAAAACGGTGTTCACAATGGTGAGATTATGCGATTCCGCATACTCAAGAATGCGCTCACCATCGGCGTTACGTGATCCGTATCCGAACCCACCATGACAGCTGTACCCGTCTTTCGTAGCACCTACGTGCCCATTAAGGTCACCAGCGACTATGATGACATCTTTCGACGGTACCACTGCTGTCTTCTCATCAAGCAGGCTCCAAAACTCTTCCTTGGCTTGATCCGAGCAGCCAGTCTGCGGAGCATACGCTGAGAAGAAGTGATAGAGTCGCTCCTTAGCGGCGACAACGATCTTCATCAATCGATCGTCAAAGCGCTCGACGCTTACAATCGAGTCACGAAATCGTTCGGAGACGATTATTCCGACACCACTGGTGGTCCTCGGACTTCCACATAGAACGGCCTTAAAGCCACGTCCTATATCCCTTGACTTGCGGCAGGACCACCTCGTCTCCTGCACCGCACAGAAATCAACTCTTCTACGCTCCAGTGCTTCAACCAACTCGCACGAGCGGCCCGTCAACGTACCCACATTCAGCGTAGCCACGCGGGTCCTGCTTACGTTACGGGACTTTCGGACTAGCTCAGTTGCCCCCCGATGCCGTCCTCGCATCAGGGACCCTCGCATACTTCTCACACTCGCCGGGCTCTGCGAGTGCGCGTCGGCTCCCGCGGACGCCGTAGCACTATCTCGAAACACTTGAGCTGTCATACATCATGTGATGTGACATGGGTCTTCGTAGGCCGGCCTGTCACAAGGGCCTGTCGCCTGCAATCGAGTGTCCGTGTTCGGCTTAACTCGCAGAGCGAGTAGTTTCCAGTGGCACCACGTGGAGGAACGGACATCGCCACCGACTTGCCTATCGGATGACCACTAGAAATCACTGCTGACAAAGAAACGTTCCCAACTCAAGGTGAGCTCTTGCGATGCTAATTTGACAGGATGTAGGGCCCTGTGAGCGGAGTCCAGAACCACGGTTAGTTTTTGCTGAACGCTTTTTTAAATACCGGAAAAAGATGTGCGAAAACGTGTGTGCAACACTCATCAATCCCTACGACACCCCAAGAGATGTGCCTCGGTGGCGCAGTCGGTAGGGGTGCCGCCTCATAGGAGTACACCAGCGGGGCTTTGAGATCGAGTCCGCATACTGCCAATGTTTTTGCACATATTAGTTTGTTGTTATTACGCTTTCTCATGATCAGAGGAGTCAATTTTAGACCATCAATGCTTACAACAAACCAAGGTTGTCTATGTGCGCCTTCATATGTGCTAGTTTTTTTTAACGATTTTATCTCCATCATATCATTCTATGAAACAAGTAAAACACAAGCGCATGTCACACCAGCAACATCTTACAGAAGTCAGTGAGGAGCAATCTTCTCCCTGGCAAGGAATGACCACTTCTTCTTCGTTGAAGGCGTAATCCGTGGGTGTAGAGAAGGGTCCTCGGTGATCATCGACGTAATAAACTGCCACCCACGAAAAAAACTAGCACATGTGAAGGCGAAAATAGACAGCCTCGGTTTGTTGGGAGCATTGGTGGTCTAAAATGGATTCCTATAATCATGTGAAAGCGTAATAACAACAAAGTAATATGTGCAAAAATATTGGCGGTAGGCGGACTCGAACTCAAAAGGTGTGCTTATATGAGGCGGCACTCCTACCAACTGCGCCACCGAGCTACGTCTCGTGAGGTCTCATAGGGGTCGTTTAGTGTGTGCGCGACGCGCGACGCGATTCATGAGTAGCGGCCAAATTGATCGGGCGACGCGATTGATCAATTCGGCCACTACACATGGCATCGCGTCGCGCGTCGCGCGCACACTAAACGACCCCATAGGGATTGACGAGTTTTGATGATGAGTTTCACGTTTTCACACCTCTTTTCCGGTCTTTAAAAAAGCGCTCAGCAAAGACTAGCTGCTGTTCTGGACTCCGCTTACACGGCCCTACATCTTATCAAAATAGCATCGCAAAAGCTCACCTTGAGTTGGGAACGTTTCCTTGTTAGGCCAAATACGCATTCATTTTGCCTCCACGATATCCAGCAGAAATGGGACACGTGGCGCGTCCCACAGAGGGATTAATTAACATTAACGTTAACGATTTGTCGGTAATTATAATGACAATTCTGTCGTCTTTTTTAATATCCAATCGCACCACTTCCTGTAAGGTAGAGGTGAGGTAGAAGAGACGTTCTTGCTCCTAGCGCTCTTAAGGAAAGATCAGGCAAAAATGGACGCGTCTCCATAGTTTCGTGCAAGACATCGAGTAGAGATTATCGAGCGAGCCCAGTTAGGAGGAATGGGCGAGCCAGAAGGGTGGTGGGGCTGGGTAGGCATGTCTTCGTTCCCCCAAGAGCGTTCGCGCCGTCTCGCTGGACGTAGCGAACGGGATCCCAATCGACTGCGGAACGCTCCCATCTTATCAGCACCGGCAGCAGCGGAAAGGTCCCGCTTAGCTTCCCTCTACCGTTGGATCATGAATACGAGCACTGGATGACCTTCTAAGAAATGAACAAAATCAAAAAAATGGGCAACGACTTCAACACCTCACAACCAGGCCATCTGACTACTGCCATAGCTACAAATGTGATAAGGTTTTTGTTGTTGTGAGGGAGCATCGTATTTTTTCAACGTTAAGTCCTTGTCTTTCTTACTGAGTAGCATAGTTTTCCTACTGATTTAGACTGCGTTGTCTTAGAGTATCGGAGTTGTTTATCTGCCACTTGTTTTATGACAAGTGTTGTGCCAAAGCGCTTGTTTAAATCGAATTTAAAACACTTGCCTTGCAGGTTCTCACCACTACCATTTCTCCTAGATAATCAGCTAGCAGAGATCCGGTTCACGGTTGGAGAGACTGAGCAGCGACATGACAATCTAGTCGAATTACCGATGACAGAAACCCAAAGACCTCAAACTTGGGTAATTAAACCGCGTGTAGCGCAGTCGGAGGAGGCGCCGACTGCGCTGACTTGTTCATCGGCTGGCCAGCGTAAGTCATTGTATGGCCAAACGCGCATTCAAATCGCCTCCACGACATCCCGTAGAAGTAGAATGCGTGGCGCATCCCAAAAGGGATTGAGTAACGCCGTCCTTTATCCTTATCCTTGATCAGCTAGCCAGGTGTATGCAAGTCAATCCGATCTGTGTTCTCGACCTTATTATTCACTCTGGTGCACTCTTGTTGAATAGTGAGCAATAAATATTGCAACGATTATCAATGGAATCGAGAACACCAACAAATCCAGGGCGCTGATAAGCGTTATCAGCAAAGGTGGTTACAGCGGTTGATTAAAAGCGTCTACCGACTTGTGGACTTTACTCGCTGTAGAAATCCAGATGATAATTTTCTCCTTGTGTACTCCTCAATGCCATGAATTGACGCAATTGTTGGTTCAAAATCTGTCGGTATTGTGATGATCTATTTCGGACGATACTTTCGCTAGCTTTCGTTTGATGACCTCTTAATTTATTTTAAGGTTGCTGGGGTGCTTTTTGTAGAGCATTAATA
Organism: Heligmosomoides polygyrus bakeri; assembly: GCA_947359475.1. Lineage (NCBI taxonomy): Eukaryota > Metazoa > Nematoda > Chromadorea > Rhabditida > Heligmosomidae > Heligmosomoides > Heligmosomoides polygyrus. Next base: position 7,877,744 of record OX375868.1, read on the forward strand.
AGGACTGAAGAAAGAAGGATGTCGTAAATCAGTTCCTTTTGAGATGCATCACGCATTCTACTTCTACGCGATGTCGTGGAGGCGATTTGAATGGCTATACAATGCCTGGCCGTGGCCAGTCGATGAACATGTCAATGTTTGATACATTGAAGTCATCCTTACAACCTCGCATGAAGCAACGTCACTAACCACTGCGCTCCGAGCCGCTTGCCGATAGAGGCATCGCGAGCGTGCAAGAGACCCCAGAACTCGCGAGGCGCTGATTCCATAGTAACTTCAAGAACCCTTTATTCCTTGGGCTTAAGGCCCTGTTTATACTTCGACGGCGAGCGTCGCAACGCCACGTATTGTGGCCACATTCACCGGGCGACGCGATTGGTCAATTTGGCCACTATACATGCCGTCGCGTCGCTCGGCGTCGGAAGTATAAAGGGGGTCTAACCAGGAAACTATCTCAGCGGTAGGTCGGAACGGCCTAGGTGTTGTATAGGAGCAGAATCGCCTCTCTCTGGGAAACAACAAAATGTAAATATCTCGACCCCAATACAAGTCTACGCAGGGTTAGGGACGATGGAAGTTGGGCCGTTGGCGGCGTTAGCCCTATGCCTGGAGACGGAGGGCGGGCTCAAGCTGGCTAGAAACAGCGATGACGTGCGAACGATGATGCCGCAGTGGGTAGAGGGCGGCGTAATCCCCATAATCGCTGTTTCCAACCAACTTGAGCTCGCCCTCCGGTGCTGGCATAGGGCTAACGCTGCCAACGGGCCAACTTCCGTCGTCCCTAACTCTGCGCAAAGTTGTATTGGGGTCGAGATATTTGCATTTTCTTGTTTCCCAGAGAGAGGCGATTCTGCACATATACAACACTTGGGCCGTTTCGACCGACCGTTGCGATAGTCTCCTGGTAAGACTTGGCAAAAAATAAACACATTTTTATACTAATTGACGGGTGGAGGTTCATCCTATATGACTCGCTCTCCGCGTTCAGACATACGCTTCAGACCCGTCCCTTGTTAATTACAGCCTCTTGAGGCCTAAAAATTACTTGAACCCGTCTATAGGTGACGTTCTGCAGCTTATTCACAGTTGTATTATAGATCTGGTTTGGTGGCGACCTTTTGTCAAGCTTGTGTTTGGGCATTGCCACTTTCTTCAGAGCCTAGGATAGTCGGGATTATTAGAAAAGCTACTCGGCCAAACCTCATGTCAGCCTGCAGGTGTAAATTCTGTAAGGAACAAGTCAGCGCTTTATCTTCCCCAGACAAGTCTGCTACCAATTCACCGACTCCGGAGGGATGAAAGGCTTGGTTGGCCTGGGCGGGAAATCCGAACCAGGAACTTGGTATCGGGTGCACGCGACAGTCGGCGCCTCCTCCGACTGCCCTACACCCTCAGAACCTGGGGTAGTTGAGATTATTAGAGAAGCTACTCGGCCAAACCTCATTTCAGCCTGTAGGTGTAAATTCCCGGAGGAACAAGTCGGGTGGCAATGTCATAGAAAACTGTTACGCTAACCCCTTCTATACCTGTTACAATGGCCACCTCGGACTGAAAACGTTCTCGATTTATACAGCTGACCTTCGAAGAGGATTGAATCTTACGCCAGTGTAGAAGCTCCGCCGCGGGAAGTGTCGCTTTTTTGAATGACTGGCCTTTTGCTGTGGTCGAACACCTGCCACATGACTACTTTTTTATCATCTCTGTTATATATGAGCTCGTCCTGCTGGAACAGATGCGATCCGCAACGTCGTTAGTTGTATCGTGCTGATATCGGGCTTCTTTTGTGGTCATAGAGTTGGTTTTCTTCTACTACCAGTAAGCATGGTGACACTGGTAAATTTTTGACCTTGTTTTACATCGCCTAGTAGCTGCACTTCGATCAATTTTGTCTCGGAATAATTTCCGACTCGCTTAAATTTGTCAGTATCGAAGGCAGTGATCGCCTGTACTCATTAATGTTGTCCTAGAATCCTCACGTTGTCGTCGATAACGAAAATGCCTGACCTAAAATTGTTCTCGAGACGTCGACGACGACGACAGATGGTCCTTTGTGTCGCGCATCATCAGCCGCCTGTTGTGAGCGTTTATTGAGCGCTATTGGCGTTGTGTCATCGGCATAAATTAGAATTTGAGGGAAATGGTTCAGAGATTTGTCAGAAGGATGAATTGGGTAGTATAATGAGGTTAATTAATTAACTAATTAATTAATTAATTAATTTGTGCCTTTTCAAGTCGAATTGGTCACTTTTTGAATCAAAATGAACACTCTTTTATGTTAGCCTAAGAATTTTGAAATCGAATTGAGCGTGTTCCAAATCAAACTGAGCTTCTTCTACATTAAGCTAGGGACTCTCCAAGAAGATTGGAATATTTTTTGGTAGAACTTGGTATAACTATAATATTATAATATTATAGTTATACCAAGTAATAAAAGTAGAGGTATAATATTTGGTATAACTTTCTTGAAAGTTTTGGTTCAGATGCCCGAAAGAGTGTTTCTATTCATTTGGTGCGTTAAAATACCAGATTGGGGCATAAGGATAAGGATAAAGGATAAAGGACGACGTTATTCAATCCCTTTATGGATGCGCCAGCGCATTGTACTTCTACGGGATGTCGTGGAGGCGATTTGAATGCGTATTTGGCCATACAATGACTTGCGGTGGCCAGCCGATGAGCAAGTCAGCGCTTTATCCTTCCCAGACACGTCTGGTACCAATTCACCGACCCCGGAGGGATGGAAGGTTTGGTTGGCCTGGGCGGGAAATCCGAACCAGGAACCTGGTATCGGGTGCACGCGACAGTCGGCGCCTCCTCCGACTGCGCTACACGCGCCCGGATTGGGGTATACACTTGAAAACCCGTCGCGATTTTTGTTTGATTGACAGTGTAAATGCTGCTTACGTGAATCGTGAAAGTGTGTGTTCTTCACAGTTGTTTTTGTTCTGCCGTTTACAGGTGTGAAAAGCATGAAACAGCAGTTTTATTACAAATCGAGTAAGGATTGCGAGGTCTTGGACGAGTGCATGGCGCAATCTCTTCTTTTGTTACTAAAAAGTGGCCACCTTTCTGCGTTTTAGAACAAGCTATAAACCATTATTTTTCCTACAAAATTAGAATTTTGTAAATTTCCCAACAGTGTTCACGTTATGGGTAGATGTATTATATTATAACTTCAAAGAAATCATACTGGAATTTTCCTTGAACAAAAAATTATTATAACCTCTTTTGGAGAGTTTCGAGTTCAACGCAGAAGAAGCTCATTTCGATTTGGAAGTGTTCGCTTTGATTTTAAAAGACTTACCGGGAGACTTAAAAAATCAAATCAAATTGGATCCAGGTTCCTAACAGAAAAGGCTCTCTAAGCTAGCCTAACCTGAAGACTATCTCAACGGTAGGTGTGAACGGCCTAAGTGTTGTGTATGGGCAGAATCGCCTTTCTCTGGGAAGTAACAAACTGCAGGTATCTCGACCCCAATACAACTCTGCGCAGACTTAGGGACGACGGAAGTTGGGCCGCTGGCGGCGTTAGTCCTCGGTTTGCACGCGTAGAGCTGGCTCAAGCTGGCTGGAAACAGCAATGATGAGCAAGCGGCGGTGGCGCAGTGGGGAGAGGGGCTGCGTAATCCCATGATCGCTGTTTCCAGCCAACTTGAGCCAGCCCTACGCGTGCAGACCGAGGACTAACTCCGCCAACGGCTCAGTTTCCGTCGTTCCTAGCTCTGCGCAGAGTTGTATGGGGGTCGAGATATTTGCATTTTGTTGTTTCCCAGAGAGAGGAGATTCTGCCCATGTACAACACTTGGGCCGTTCCGACCTACCGTTGAGACAGACTCCTGGTTAGGCTAGCTTAGAGATCCTTTCATGTTGGGAATATACATTGGATCTAATTTGGTTTGAAAGTGTCCAATTCGACATGGAAATGGTATATTCTCTGCAAAAGGATATAGCAGTCTCTTCCTTCGAAGGAAGCGGTCCGACTTTGGGGGCAGATATAAACTTCACTTTTAATGGACTGAGCCGCGTTTGGCCGTGTTGTTCAATTTTGAGAGCGCGTTGTCTTGCTCAGCATCAACTATGTTGTTCTGACATTTGAGAGCTGTATGGCGTCTGATGCTCCAAAATGCTGCCAGACCGCATTGATTGGCTGCCGCTATTCAACCTAATGACACCACTCTGCTTGCCTTTATATGTAGTTCTAAAGTGTGAAGGAAGCCAGCAGATCTTTTCTGGTGCGTGCATTGAATCCCGATGACGTCTACATGGGCCGTTTAGCATTCTTATGATTAATTCGAGATCATCTACTGCGTGTGTCGGTCGAGAATGTGCACGAAACGACATACATGGGATTGATTTATGCACAGTTGCGTGGTCATTACGTTCCTCACCAGCTCTTGGATGCAGGAGACGGTCGTTTATGATCCCTTCGAACGCTCACGCTGTGGTTTCGACGTTGCGTGGAGTCTTTTATCTTGAGAACATGCATTGGATCCAACGCCGAATCCAATAAATTCGGTTCCATCTTCTTTTTCGAACTACTGATGAATGGATCACGTGAATAATGGCACTTTTAAAAGCCTGTATCTTGGGTTGACTCAGTGAAGGTGATTTCACCTGAAAGGATTCTCGGACGATTCAAATATACGTGACCTTCGGAGCTGATATTGGCTATTGGATTCGGATAGGAGATAGGATTTCTAAAAATATTTATTTATTATTTATTATTAAAAGTTGGGAATTTAATTGTCTACCGATTCTGCGTTAGCTAAATAACGTGCCATAAACAAAATACTATTATCACAACACAGCAGCGCCAGTTATCTGAATCCGACAATCCGATCTGGTAAAAATCACAATTACCTGAATCTTCTCCTAAGATTCTAGGTTTTCTAAAATGCCGCTATTCAAATGATTTATTTACCTTTGGAAAAAGGTGGATCCGATTCATTCCAATATGCGTCGAATCCGATGTATTCTAAGGAATCGCTAGAAGTTTTCATTATTCCTGTCATATTTGTTCATTTTCTCAAAGACGAACCATTGATGTGGCAATGTTTGCGACGGCTTCACTGGACGAATAACAGTGATGAAAGCGGATTTTTGAAGAGCGCGCTTGAGACTGTGAAATATCCGTGAAAGCGGTGAAACTGTTGATTTACTCCACGTCCGACTCTTGATGAATCTTGGCATCTTTGACGTGAGAGACGAGCAGTTTCTTCAGCGTAGCCAGGATTGTTCCAAGTCTCTATTGCGGCTTACGTTTCGGCGTTGTCACCCTTTCAGAGCTTCAGATGTTGACAGAGGAGTTCAGACCCTAGCCTGACCAAATATGGGTGAATTATCTATCATTTGTCCAGCTAGGCTGACAGTGAACTCTTCTGTCCACATCTTAGGCTCTGAAGAAGGCGGCAACATCGGAACACAAGCCGCCGTAAAGGCTTGTAACTATCTTGGCTACTTTGAAGAAACTGCTCGTCTGTTGATTTATTAGTTCATATGGAGGTGTCTAGTCCTTAATGCACATTCTTAGTTTTATGAATGTGCTGATATTCTACCATTGTGCCAAAGTTAGCCTAATTATCGGTTTCCCGTTACTGCATATTCGTATGCCACACACATAGTTGTCACATCATCTGTTGCACGGAGGAGATGGAATCGCCATTCCTTGGGGAGTTGCGCCGAGCGCGCACTGAATTGGCGCCCGTTGACTTGTTCCCATATGCGATGAGAAATTGGCTCGCACCTCATTTGAATAATTGATTTGAACGAAAAAGAGCTTTCCATCTTGAATCGTTAGAAGCTTTTGTCGTTATCATGGCGATTTGTTGGTTCTGCATTATGCTCTCTATTCAAAGATCTGAAAATTAGTGCCGTCGTTTCAGCATCTGCACTGTACAGCCTGTCAGCAGCCTCCTATAGTGAGTCTCCGCTCGGAGCCGGCGATATGAGCTCGAACTTTACGAATGATCCGTGCCTGACGCCGAGGAGGTGAGTGGTGTTGCGGTCTGACTGATTGCCGTTGTGTCACGGGACATCGTTTTTTGAATGGAGGAGCACGGCGCTAGTCATTGCTTCCGGTTGCGCCATGCACTACACTTTTCACAGAAAATTGTTGGGGCAATCATATTGCAGATTAAGTTCTCTTTTCTAAACGACCTGTAGTGAAAGCGCGTTTCAGGAGCGGTAAAGTGATTTCTCCATGCGACTACCGAGAAGAGGGGAGGTGGTTTTCAGGGCTCGGATTCATCGACGCGCATACCCATGGGTATGCTGGGTATAGGGGTAGACATACCCGCGATGTAGACATACCCACGATTCATGATAAACCTTACCCGCCAAATCGTGGGTATATCAGTGGATAGTGAAAACCCGCCGATCGTTGTGGGTACATCCGTATACCCTCATTCGCGTCCCATTGACGAAATGGCGCTCCAGTGAGATCATCTGTTTTCGCGAAAGGCCTAGTAGTACCTTACCCTTGATTCCTTTCATGAATACGATTCGTAGCCACTACCTATCGCTGGTAGTGGGTATGATTTCCTTACAGTATCTCTACCTATACCCATTGCTTGATGAACGCGAGCCCAGAAATGAAAAGCTTTACATCCTGTCGACAACGTCTCCCCAATATATACCATTTTTAGGTCGAATTCAACACTTTTAAAATCAAATTGGACACTTTTCACGTCAAACTGGACACTCTTCTAAGCTCGCCTAAGACTTTTGAAATCAAAGAGAACTCTTCTGAATCGCAACAACCTTCATACAGACTCAATAAGATGGTTAAAAATTGTTGTTCAAGGAAAATTTAGAATAACTGTTTTTTGAATTTTTTTACTTTAGCTGCCCAAATGAGTGTAATAATTTTATAAAATTTTTACTTTTGGAGAAAAAATAACAAATTGAATTTTGTTTTAAAGCGCAACAAAGCAGCAACCATATAGTGCCCTAAAAGAGCAGATTGCGCCATGCACTCGTAAAGCTCGTCGCGATTTTTATTTGATTGATAGTGTAAATGCTGTTTACATGGAACAACGAGGTATGTGCGTTCTTAACGATTGTACTTGTTGCATTGTCTACAGTTTTTTTTGTTCGAGGAAAATTTTAGTGTGATTTCTTTAAAGCTTTAATTCACTTTCCCAATAAATGAACACTTTGTTTTGAAGTTTTATAAAAATTTTAATTTTTCGTGTAAAAAAATTAAAATTTTTCGTATTTCGCTGCGCTTTAAAACAAAATTTAATGTGTTATTTTTTCTCCAAAAGTAAAAATTTTATAAAATTGTTACACTCATTTGGGCACTAAAGTAAAAAAAAAATTCAAAAAAAGTTGCCAGGTTCGACCCTCGATGAATCTCGGCGTTGATCGTTGTCCGTTGTTTAATATGGCGTTGAACTCGGAACCGAGATAGTACACGCTTTATTGACGACTGACGTTTCGGCGATGTCGCCTTCTTCAGAGTCTCAAACTTGGGTATTTAAACCACCACAACTTTGGTAATTAAATCGTTTAATTACCCAAGTTTGGGACTCTGAAGAAGGCGACATCGCCAAAACGTCAGTCGTCAATAAAGCGTGTACTATTTCGGTTCCGAGTTCAAAAAAAGTTATTCTACATTTTCCTTGAACAAATTTTTTTTCTAATCATCTTATTGAGTCTGTAGTTCAACCTGTATAAAGTTTGTTTCTATTTGGAAGACTTCTCTTTGGTTTCAAAAGTCTTAGGCGTGCTTAGAAGAGTGTCCAGTTTGACGTGAAAAATGTCCAATTCGACCTGAAAATGGTATAGATTTCGATAAAATTGGCTTTAATTCAGTTTCTTTAGGTCTCAAATGGCTGGAATGTGGCTGGTTGTAAGCTCTCATAAGGATGTTTTGTTGCTATCAAAACTGAAGCGCCAGGCGGTCTCGAGGCAGGAGGCGCGGGTTCGAGTCCCGTCTGGCGCTAGAGTTTTGATAACAAGAGAAATTGGCTTTGGGTATCCAAAAGACCTTTGTACTTCAATCGCAGCGCAGCGCTTCTGTGACAGTATAGTTGTGTGCTCGAACGAATATATCCGAACAATGAATTCGATTGATTGTCCGAGTAGTCGAATATTTGATTTTTCTAGATTTTTGATTACTCGTTCGATTTCAAACATCGAAAGACAGCCATATTCGAATGTTATTCAAAAATCGAATATTTCACCTACATTCGAAAATCGAACAATTCCATTCGAATAGTCGAATAACTTGTTCGTATCCAGGCTCTGTGGTTGAAGATTTGAAGTTTATTCCACGTCAGTTCGTAAAGTGTTCGCTGTCCGAATGTGCGTTATTGTTGGAAAAATGGCAATATTGTTGTTTTGTAACCTAAAGAGGGCGTAAAGCCTGGATCCTTGTCAATAAAGAACTCACGAAGTTGAGCTTCGTTATTGCAAAATCGAAGAAATTGGCTCTATTGTGCCTGCCCCAGGGTTATCTACCCCAGGAGAGGGTAATTGAGGCTCGGTCGAGCGATTGCGCTGCGGCTGCTGCGGAGGATGACCGCTGCCGCCCCTGAGGACGACGTAATTCATGAGGCTTTAGCGATCGCACATGAATTTATCCATAGATGGCATATGTGCGGATGCGGAGGATGACGGGTGTGTGTCTGATGTGTGACAGCTTTGACAGCGACCACTCGTCTGTCCACAACTGGACGAATGGACTTTTAGTAGGTTTCGTATACAGCCAGGAGCCAGATTCATCAAGCGCCTACCGCCCTCTAACGGTGAAAATACCGCCAAACCCCTGATATGACATTCATCAGCATCGGGTTTAGCGGTATTTTCACCGTTAGAAGGCGGTGAGCAGTTGATGAATCTGGCCCCTGATGTACTTCCCTCGTGCTGGCTGATGTGGTTTCTCACTTCGGCGACCCAGATTCCCCAGTTTCCATCGCCGAGCTCCGTCCCATCATCTGTTTTCGACATATTCACTTGCCGCGCGCACGTTGTGCTCACGTTCCGATCAATGCTCGTCGTCGGGCTGCGCATCCTCGGAGGTTATTTTATTAGGACTACTTTGGCGGAATTATGCGTCCGAATGCTGTGTGGTCCGCCCGCACTGCTCCTCACGGCGACACTTTCCTCCCCCGTTCGTCTCGGCAACATGTGCACGATGTCACTTCTACCCATCGGGGCACCGAATCTGACCATAAATTCGACAGATGGCCCTGGACGCGTCCACATCTGTGTCTCGGCACGCCGCTTGTCCCACCAGGTCCACTAGGAGAAGTTCCGTGCGTAGTGGCGATGGAACTCGTCGATGTAACTCGTTATCCGTGTTAATCAAGCGGGACCCCAGACTGCAAACTCACGACAGTTGGCACATGCCCGGCTGCCAAAATATTTACCCCGTGACCAGTAGTTGATGCAGGTGGTGTCGGTCATACAAGGTTTCTCACATCTTGAAGAATTTTGTTCTATTTTTGCTCTATCGATTCAGTATTTATGTAGTTGTAAATGATTTTTGACGAAAATTCTCACTCTTGATGAACTTCGCAGATTTTTTGTAAAACATTTGCCTCTTGGGTCATTCGTTATATTCAAATTCCTCTTCAAGTTAGAGCGTCGCTCAGATATAATTTGAAGAGAAATTTGTGTGTAGGAGCGATTCAGGATCTCATCTTCTTGAAAGGTATGGCTATCGGCCATTCCAGTTCCATTTCTTCTTTGTTCATTTTTAAGCCCCGAAGCATAGAACATAGAACATAGAACATTTACTGAGCCAAAAAGAGACACGAAATAATCTCAGCAAAAGAGTGCAGCAGCAAAAGTTGGCTTTTTTAGGATTAGGAAAAGCAGAAAATAGAATTTGTTTAGTTAAAAAGAGATACAAAGAAGACTACAATTAATCAAAGATTAGCTTAAGTGACTTCTTCCTTGGTTCGCATAAGGTGAAAATTGGTTATCTCCAATGCGATTTCGTACTTCGTTTGCTGAAAAAGAATAAGAGGAAAGGGAAAGGAAAAGAAAAAAGAAAAGAGCAGCATTGAGAAAAAGGGAGAAAACCCTATGGACTAGGATGGTGTCCGCTCTTGTAGAATCCGCACTAGAACTTCTTAAATAATTACGAGTGGGAGAGGCCCTAAACTTGCGAAGCCTCACGAAGCTCTTTTAACCCCGTCCTTCAATTTTATACGTGATGTATGTACATACATATTAGGTTGGCAACTAATTTCGTGGACTTTCAAGTGCCTTCAACAAAAGTGTCCATAAACAAATAACGAATAACAGTTTTCAACCAAAGTAAGATCTGTTGGAACGCGGGACTGCTTCCCATTTATCAGCTACCTCGCCCATCCCACAGCTGTAGAATTCTTGTGCTTTTGCAGCCAAGAATCCTTGGAGGTGCATTTTGACATGGTCCATATTAATAAATCGTCCTCCAATCAAGAAGTGCTGCAGCGAGCTATGAAGGTGCTAGTTATTTGGCGCACAGCCTGTGCTGTAAGGTGGGTGAGTTAGACGCTCCCAGCTAAGGTCTTCGGTTTTTTGAAGCTCCCGATTCGTGACGTGTGATCTGGTGTCATCTTGCTGATAGAAAATTCTGCTCCTGAAAACCTGTCTAAACCGATTTCAGCGGAGTTCAGCCTGCGCTCGGCCAGGTTGAGAAGAGTAGATTACAGCATTAATGCTGGAACCGTTCTTGAAGAGCTCCCAGAAGTTAACACCTTCTTGACACCACCAAACGGAGAGAACGTAGCGAACCGGACGCCTCAAAAAATAGAAGACCTTGACTGGAAGCGTCAAACTCATCCACTTTACAGCACAGGCCTTGCGCCGAGTGACTACCACATTTTTAGTTCGGTGCAGTACTTCTTGGTTGGAAGACGATTTAATAATGTGGACCGGGTCAAAAAGCACCTCCAAAGATTCTTGGCCTTAAAAGCACGATAATTCTATGGCCGTGGGACAGACCAGCTACCTGATATATGGGAAGCACTTCTGCGTTCTGAGGGATCTTATTTTAATTAAAGATTGTCATTAGTTATTTGTTAATAAAGAGTTTTGCTGAAGATTCTTGAGAGTCCACGAAATTAGTTGCCAACCTAATAGTTGCGAAGCAGACCTTATAACGCTTAATTAGTGCTGCTCATAGTGGTATTTTATACAGTATGTGCTTAAAAATGTTGATAAAACTCTTATCTGTACCTTCTCTTGCTGTTGAAGTTCTCCAGCTTATTTCGTAGTGCAGAAGCGAAAAGTTCTCGGTTTGTTAGACTTCAAGATCGCACCAAGTGCTTGTCTAGCAAGATTGAATGCTTCGAGGGCGATCCAAAAACTTGATGTGTATATTATTCCATGATAAGTTTTCTGACGACATACTCAGAATTCTTGTTGTGAAATAAGGAGGCATGGCTTATGCCATGTCATTCGAAACTCCCACCCAACATTTGCCGTGAGCTGTGGGTAAAAGTTCGGACGGAAAAGTCGGACGTCCCAATTTGATGGCCTAAAAATCAATAAAGGACAGGTGAGAAAATAGGACCAACACATATTCTTGTAGCACAGAACATTATCTTCCAAATGCTATGAAAAACTGCGCAAAAAATTCCAAACCTAAGCGGAGAGAAGCGACTGCGCAAATGGCTACTTATTCACTTTTCATTTTAGCGACCTAAAAATTGACAAATTTCAGGATGAAAAAAGAAATGCAATACATGCTCTTATAGAGCAAATCATTCTCTTTCGAAAACTTGCGAAATCCGTAATGAATCGTTGAAAAAAGCAGGGATTTATGGGACAACCTAATACAGTGCGCAACTGAAACTTACGGTGCCTCCTCCCGACTAGGATAGATACGATTTCTTTCGTGTTATTTCATAGGTGAACGTTTTATGTGGATTGTTCACCTAACAATAAAGTAAATTAAAAGAGAATTCCCAATTTCCATTGCTTTCTCGTAACCCTTTAACTTCTCTTATAGAATTTCTGGCAGCAGTGCTAATGCCCGTCCAAATAGTGGCAGCATTTTTTGACACCCTGAATAATGGTGGTGGAGTAATTGTACGACTAATGAAGCTTTTTCCAAGAGTCCGAGCATTAGTGACCCATTTCCCATCCACGTAGCTGTCGGCGTCTTTTCGTCTTTCGCAGCCTTGCGGTATTGTTGCGGGTGCACTTTGAAGAGTGTATGAGTGCTTCATCTTCTGCTGCATTTTGCAAATCAGCGATTTTTTTCTGCTCAATCGTATCCAGAGCAAAGTCGGTAGGCTTAAGAAAAAGCTGATGTGGTAGGTCAGCAGCTACTGAACGGGTAGGGAAGCGGGATCCAGCAGCGAACGCTCGCTGGCGCGCAACTGGAGTGTCCAATTAGCGAGGTCGTCGTCGTGTGGCATGAGGAGAGGAGGCTGAGGATAGAGCCGGCCGGCATTCTTCCCCTATCCTCCCCCACCATCTCGCCACAGCCAACACCCATCTGCCGTGTCCGTCCTCTTGTTCACTTCCTGTGGTTATAATAATGGCGCTCGACCAGCTGGGCTAGGGCTACCTACCTCGTACGCTTCCTTCTAGACCATTCCTGCCTTGTTTATAGCTTGTTGAGCAGTGCTACCCCCGTATTCCCCCTGCCAGTCGGCCGCCCGTCTTCGCTTGCCCGCGCTGTGGTTGGTTTATTCGGCCATGAAGGGGGCTTTTCTTCTCAAATTTCCTCCTTCCGTCCTTTCCGCCTGGGCCTACGCAGTGTCTACACCGCATATGGCGCGCTCAGTTTACGTCATGTTATTTTGACGTCGCCATTCTCTTGCGTTTGTATCGTATTTCACGTCTACGGGATTGATCGCAGTCACTTTGGTGTATGCCAAGCGGCTGGCAGCTGTACGGTGTTCTGCAAGTTTCTTTCAACGTCAGAGAGCTGTTCTTCTTCGGCAGTAATTCAGACGTCCAACCAGCTGCTGAGTTCTTTTCTTCCAGTTTTTCACAGATTCCCCTCCGTTTTTCTTCTGCCGCAACAACTTTCTTCTTTCTCCGGTCTTTCTAGGCCATTCACTTGGCTAATCCTACCACTCCACCGCTCAAAGCTCATTGCCCTTCTTTTCTCCACTCCCGGGTATTCTAAGAAGGGTTTCTGAAGCTTTGCTCGTTGCACTTCCTAGAGCAGTTAGAATTTTTATTTTTAAATATCTTTGCAAAGATGTAATAGCGTGCCGAGCCTTCACATTACTGCGGAGAAGCTTAAAAAATCAGGGAAATATCGTTTATTGGGAACAAACTTACTCTAAAAAACCTGGATTTATCTTACAAGGAAGGTCAACGAACTCACCGTGATAATTTTATAAGTGACCTATTGAGGGTTGTAGGGGATTGTCTGAGAAGCACCATAGTGGTTTTAAAATTTTCTGTGGACATCTGGGTAGGTCAAAAATACCAAAAAACCGTATCACTTTAGTGCGGGGAGAGAAAGCAGAACCGACGTCGTGGAACTGCCATGTCGTGGTTATAGGCAGGCGTGTGCGTTTACCGGTTAACGATTTACCGATTTAACGGATTTACCGGCATTTTCGCTATAAATTCTTTTAATGAAAATTTCCGGTAAATTCCCAAATTTAACGGAAGATTTAACGACTTTTTTCATATAAAATCATATTCCTATCTATCGAATGGAGAAGCAAATATACTACCGACCTCAGTTTAGAGGTGATTGCTGCTACATTCTTTGATAACTTGCTATTAGCGTTCGCGGTCCTCAACCTCATTAAAACAACCATGCCCATATCAGGAGGCGGAGATGGTGCGCTCCAGTGTGAAAGCGCGCTCCACTGGAATAGTACCTCGCGCTGACATACACGACATGAGACAATCGAACTAGAGATATTGAAGCTCTCAAAATAGACGATCGCCAGAGGAATAAGAAGAAGATAGGCTTATGTCTTGTAATTTAGTACAAGATGTGAGGCATCGGAATGTATTCCGCTAGTCTAACTGATCTGGTGGACTCTTAGGCGCCTTTTATACTTGCGCCGCCCCACGGCGCGGTGTGATGGTCGGCCTGGCTATCGGCGGAGTATAGAAGAGATGCGGCGCCGCGAGGCGGCGATGGCATCGCGTCTTAAGCTGTTTTCCCATATAAGATTAGAAAGAAATTTGCTATCATGTCACATTTCGTTCTTATTTCTGAAGTGTCTGGCTTTGCTCCAAAGTACAGCTTAATAGTTCAAAAAAGTGGTAGTGTAAGGTGTAAATCATTCCTTCATCGAATGAAATGCTGATAATTGTGATAATTTCAAAAAGCAGTTAAACTGTTAATCCAAAAAGAAATATAGCAATACTCTATTGAATGTCGGATGTTCCAGAAATGTTTTAAAGTTGTAGTTAAGCTTCTATCTTTTTTTAAAGCTCTCACAATATACATAGATCATTACACTTGTCCATTGTTAGGCTTCCGCTTGCTTTGTTTGCTTCAGGATGACGTATGCATGGTAAAATGAAGATGATATGGTTTTTCTGAACGTGATGATGTTTCGGTGAAAAGCTTTACGCTTTTTTTTTTACATTGCCGCCGCTTAAAACCAGTTGTTTTTAAGGGAATATTAAATTTAAAAAATAACGGATTTACCGAATTTACCGGAATTTACTGGCGAATTTCCGCGTTAAAAAATTGCGGTAAAAAATTTACCGGCGGCAAGTCAACGCACACCCCTGGTTATAAGGTATCCTGTGGAAGGTTTGGAGTTGGAACAATAGCGGAATTACAGCGATATCACACATTCATTGCTTGTTGGCGGCACAGTAACGGAACTGGCCGCCAGCAAGGCCGCAGAGACTGGATGGCCGAGTGGATATGGGGAGGATTTGCAGGAGTGGGGTCAGGGGTTCGGTTCCGGGGTGTGGTTTCTGCGTTGCTGCGCTTGTTCGCTTCTCTTTTGTCGGTGTAAAGTGTACCTTGAACACTGTGGTGTACTATACTGACATTATAACTTTATTTTAGCCCGTATGATACGACTTAAAAACAAAAATAAACACACAAAGCAACTGCGTTTGAAATATGTATGATATGTAATATGTATAATATAATATGTTCAGCAATTATGATGAAGCTCCACAAAACATTGAAAGCAAAGCAGCTTCTGAAAAGCTTCTGGAGAGGTTGAAAACAAAATTGGACAAAAAAGTTTTTATTTCCTTAAATGAATAATTAAATAATAGAAATAAAAAATCATTTTATCCAATTTTGTTTTCAACGCGATTACCACTTCTCGCGCTTCCATCAAGGCATTGTCGTAGCGTATAAGTGCTAAATTGGGTAGAAGACATGCATTCAGGCTGCAGAATGACTTGTATAGCAGAGTACACCAGTTTACGACCGGTCTTGAACGGCGTGTCGCCGTACCAATCACGCTTAGAAGAGGACACAAAAGTGGTCTGAATTCTTGCAGAGGAACGCTTGATAGAACATTACATATATAGTGTGGCGGGGAACGACAACATGTGATACCAATCGTATCTTTGAAACTTCTACATAACTCACTTGTTTCTCCATTGGTTCGAGTGTTTTGAGGATTTGTGTGAAGTTTTTTGTTCCCCCGTAAGCTTTACCCGTCAGTCTTTTTCTGCGAATTCAGCCTGTGCGGAATTTTATTTGCAAAAGCGTTTTTTATTGGATTGGAACGTAGATATAATGCTCGGAAATACGGAACAAGTTAAAGCGAAAGTAGAAAAAAAAAGAAAATACATGTAGTGCTCTTCACGATTAGGTGAACTTTTATTGAGTGATCCATCCGTGGTTATTTTCCTGAATTTCTGTTTTTCCTAAAGTTTTCCTGAATTTGAAAATGTTTGCCCAGGATTACTTATGAAGTGTAGATTTGAATGATCAGGTTTAAAATCCCTACTTGTACAGATTTCTAAAGACACATTGAATTAGTGACAGCTTTCTACCTCGATACCAGCCACGTGAGGCTTAAGGAAACTGATTTGAATTGTTTCTATCAAGATCATCAGCTTAACTGGTTCCATGCTGATATCAGCGGCCAGCTCAGCCCGGATACGGGTGAGTGCTGATCGATCCCACGAGGTGTGGATGTTGCGTTCGATCAACCGGCGCCGGTGGTGTAAAGGCGTAGAGCATTCCCGCCCGGTCAGAGGGAGGTGCGGGTTCGAGTCCCGCCTGGCGCTAGAAGTTTTGATCGCAACAAAACATCATTGTGACAGCACACTGAATTCCGTTCAATTTGCGACCTCGAGAAAGTTGTGATGCCTAGAAAGCAATCTCAACTAGATTGATTATTTCTTTCGAAGGCCGTTATACTGAGGCCCACAGACGGCGTAGGATATACTGGCAGTAGTGTTACATTGATGAATTGGCGAGCAAGAAGTGCGGTACGATGAGCACTCCAGTCCCAGAATACGCCACCTGCTTCCACATTTCTATCTCCACGGGAACTATTTGTTGAGATTTTTTTCGATTTTATTGTCGCCACTGGATGGAAATCTTAGTGATTTTCAACAGTTCTAATGTACTTTCATGTGGTTCGCTTCAGTGCGATTAATATTTGGCGGGGGGGGGGGGGGGAGGTTGTGCTTTTGCCCGTCAAGTTGCTCACGAAATAGGAAAAGCCGGGAGGTTGTCTACTTATTGACTTTTCACGTGCAATTTAGGCCTTAATGTTTGGCTTTTGGGCGTAAAAAGCGAAAGAAAAGCCTTTTCCGCCACTTTTGCATAGCGTTCTTCAAATCGCATGCTTTGAAAAATAAATTCGGTATTTGAATCGGCGTCGAATGATCTATCCGAAGGAGAGAAAATCGCCCAGAAAATGTTAAAAATGCTATTTAATTTGTTGACATATGTAGGTCCTGGTCAGCGCGGCGGATTCCTTCCTAGCAGGAGATAATTGCATCCAGAGGTCGCATTCTGAATATAGCTCATCAAAGCAACATTTTAAACATTTACTGAGCGTTTTTCTCTTCATCGGATAAATCATTCGATGCTGATCCTAAATATCGAATTTATTTTTGAAAGCACGCAGATTGAAAAGCGCTATGAAAATGCTGCGAAAAAGGCGTTTTTGTTGCTTTTTCTGCCTAAAGACCAAATATTAAGGCTGGTATTGTAGTTTCACCTTGGGAAACCGTTTGCTTCCGATTCTCTGAATATCTGACATCCCTGAAGTGGAATGGCATCGCGTGGAAGAAACTGACGTAATGCTTCCATCTATCTCGTGAATTTTCTGAATGAGCAGGTATTCAAAATTGTAAAAAACTGTGTAGGTCATTAAGAAGAGATTTGAGTGATTTTCTAGAGATGTCTGTGTGAAACGGCTTTTAGACCACTCTGCTCTGAGGCCCATATCGATTAATCAACGCGTGTTCCAACTAGCGCTTTGTAGTTTTCGGCGGAAGCTTAGGCTTATGGTTTGGTTTTTCACACTTTTATCTCATAGGGCTGCCTTCGAATAAGTCCTCATTAGAAGATTTAAGTCCTTGTATTTAAATCACCCACTTTGAAGGCTACAATGGAGGGATCCTAAGCGTATGTCCGGCGGAAAAGAATATTTGGGTATATCCTAGTCCGGGGGGCACATAACTAAACAGTATGTACTAAATCGACTTGAAACTTACCGAACAGCTTTTGCAGAAGAAGATAGGACCTCAACGAAACGAAAAAAGCGAACAGGCAAAAAAAAATAAAATTGTCGCGGTTTTACAACCGTCTCGGGGGCAAAGAGCGACGCAATGGAGGCCTGCCGCGTGCTGTCCGCCGTCTGACATGTTATAATCAGGATCTAACATGGTTAAGCATAAAGCAAACATGGCATAAACATGGATCTAACATGGCATAAAGCCGCATGCCGCGTGCTGACCGTCGCGTGACATGTTATAACCAGGATCAACATGGTGAAAAGGGCACATAACTTTGCCTGCTTACAATTGCGACGAAAAAAATGTAATTCTTTCGTTTTTATTTGTGAATTTTTCTAGTTTAGGTCTTATTTTGTTCTGCAGGGGCCGCTCGGTAGGTCTCAAGTTGGTTTGCTACATACTTTTTAGTTATGTGCCCCCCCCCCCGGACTAGGATAGATCCGAATATTTTCTAGACAATTTACCGTAAGGATTAAGGCAGTAACTTCGATCTAGCGATAAGATAAGAACCTTCGAAGTGTTGATCCTTTCGTGATTGACGCAAAATAATGGAAAACCAGCGGCCGGATTCATCAAAGTTACTGCAGTAACTCTAACGGAGAATTGTGAGCAAAAAGCTCAGATAACGCGGCTTATCAAGCGAGATGGTGAGCGATAAGCCGCGTTATCTGAGCTTTTCGCTTACAATTCTCCGTTAAAGTTACTGCAGTAACTTTGATGAATCCGGCGCCAGGTGACTTCGTTGGATCCTTCAGCGTTTTAGTACCATCCTCACTCGAAAACGAAGGCATAATGGCGGTTTCCCCGTCCTCCATGCTTCCCCTCCTGAATAATAACCGGCCTTGGTTAAAGTCTTGACCAAAGGTAGAAAGCATGTATAAAAGTGAGTTAATAATGTAACCGGCTCATTGATCCTTGTAGATTGGATTGTTAATACGTCGTCATCACTCCTACGCAATGAATATGCTCCATATCTCGGCCACGTTACTGATTGAATGACCTGTGCGTCTGGCGTGTTACGTGGCGATCTCGAGGGCCATCTTGACGCGCTCCCGCATAGCTCAGCTGGCGAGGTGCGGATTACCCGATAGGGAGGAGATCGAGTCAAATTATAACCTGCATTATCACTGAGCGCTGTTGTTTTCAACGTCTAGTACCGGAATTGCCCGAGATTTGCCCCGTTTTTCGTCATTGATGGCCTGCGCCTGTTTTCGTCTGTCTGATTGTGCGTCGTCGTCGCGTCGTTGTGATGCATCTGTCGCCTAGCGTGGATACTACTAGGTGGAGGAACTGACTTCAGCGTCTGCTGAATAGAAAGCTTCGTCATCGCTGTATCTTCGTGTCTTTCGAGTGCATGGCGTCAAAAAGCCGAATGCGACCGTCGTGCTCGTGTAACGATTCCCTGTTCACGATCTCAGACGCGGAATGCTCTGAGGTGGAGGCGGATAGTGTTCGGTGGAAGAAGAGGTAGAGCCATGCATTGGATATTCATAGAGATGAAAGAAAGAGAACTAACGTAAGAATCCTACTGTGTGCAAAGGAGCTAATCTGTCTGGCTGTCCGTCTGCTCGTTTGTACATCCTCGGACAATTAGTGACCGCTGGACGAAATAGGTTTCCTAGTATAGAAGACGAATCAGCCATACCATATCCGATCATTATTGTTTGGCATTGAATCCCTAGAAGGACTTTATTAGGTCGGGAACGTTATCGATCGTTGAATCAATGTGAATGTAAACTATCGATTTTTGTCGAGAACAGCCGTTGGAAATGATAGACGCGCGGATAAAGTGGTCAACGGACAGACTTCGCAGCAAGAAAGCTGTGAAGTCTGTCCGCTGACCGACTGGCTATCCTTAAACAAAAAGGGAAAAGAGCGATTAGGGAGTGAAAAAATCGGTTGCATCGATTAAAAAGCTGAACGATATTAACCGTTTCCGCCTAGGTGGATCATTGACCTGGAGAGCTGCCCGAATATGATGCCCGGTGGAAAAGCTCATAAGCTCCATGAGTGGATATTTCGAACATTCGAATTCGATAATATTTTAAAAACGCGATTTTCTGAATGTTCGAATTCGAATATTCAAATTCGAGACATTCCAATCAATCGTTCAAATGCCTTCGAATAGATCATTCGACCACAACTGTGTAGCAGATAAGATGGTGCATACACGGACTAATTGTGCTCGAATAACGTATTCGAATAGGTATTCGAATGATTTTCGAACGTGGACAGTGCTACGAATGATTTTCATTCGAATTTGAGTATTCGAATTCGAATGTCCAAAAAATCGCGGTTTTCGAATGCATTCCAGTTCGAATGTTCAAAAATAACATTTTTCGAATGTTCACAAAATCGTGTTTTTGAATACATTCGAAATTCGAGTGCTCGAAAATTGCGGGTATGCGAAACCATTCGAGTATTCGACAATTTTGCGAGAGCACAACTATAATACACAGTAAATAAGCAAACAAAGTCGGCTGTCAACTCGACCACTTAGTAGCGACTTCTGGGACAAGCTGGCACGATTCTGACGAACACACCTCCGAATCGTTACCGTATCGTTTAGACGTCACCAAAGCGCGATCGTGCAATTACACACATTCGTCACCAGTGCTTTATAGTTATGAAATGTTTATTTGTTTGAACACGAGGCAAAGGAAAGGAAGGTGTGGGACTCTAGGGTTCATCCAAGCTACTCACGTGGAAACTGCTCTCATCGCTCAGGGGAGTCCGGAGCTAGGTACTGCGCTCTTCGAGCTCAGAGCCAGGCAAGGGAAGGCATTACAGGGTGTGGTGCATCGGAACTCGTGTGGAAACTGCCTTCGTCGCTCAGGGGAGTTGGGTTCTGCAGAAGCGCATACAGCTGGAAAAATCTGCAGAAAGCGCCTGAGAATTGTGCAGACGTCAAAACCCCTCCAATCTCAACGAGTCAGTCGAAATGCAAGAAAGCCCGAAATGCAGGAGAACCGAACACCCGACATCCCTCGCATGAAGCAGCGCCACTATCCATGGTGTGCCGAACCGCCTACCGGCAGTGCCATCGCGAGCGTACAAGATACAAGAGACCACCAGCGCACAGTTTCCGCGCTCCATCGCTAATCGGTATACGGTAACGATTCGGGGGTGTGTTCGTCAGAATCGTATTACACTGGGACAAAGCTGGAGCTATCACTAGATAGCTAGGGCAGAGCATGCACATGAGTATGCACAGCATTGCATACACTCCTTTGTTCGGTGATTGCATATTTGCGTAGAAAAGGAATGGGTATGCGAGCTCGTTATACAGAACAGAATACCGTGGAATCGTAGAATTGCTTTGACCTCGAGACCAAGATTGATATAATATTTATCCGGCTAACGTTTCGGCGCAACCACCTTTGTCAGAGCCTGGAAAAACAAGGGAACTTAGAGAGGTTGTTCGTCCGAGGACTACCTTCAAGTCACAGAGGTCTGAGAAGATAGAGATGGAACGAAACAGAACAGAAGTGGCACAGTCCCAACTAACCTTAAGATTGCAGCCGAGAGACTGTCACGTCATTCTCGGATGGAGGCAGATTGGGCGAGTGAGACTCTCCCCTTCTACATAGTCGTCTATTCAGCGACCATCCCTCTATCACTATCTGTCGTTAGACCGCAAAGATCAGCAAAAAGGGCAAGCTCCTGAGTTACCATCACGCGTTCCTCTCTCTTCGAAGAATACCGTGGGCTCTTTGATGACTTTTCACATATTCGTTCACGTCTACTAACTTTGAAAGGTTGCGTGCAATGCACTTTGCATGCATTCGTCATATCGTTTGGAAGTTAGTATTCATGAGCAGTACGTTGAAGGTTGGTTGTTCTGTTATATTTTGCATAATAGGTTCATTCACGGCGCGTGTAGCGCAGCCGGAGCAGATCCCGACTGTCGCATGCATCCGATACCAAGTTCCTGGTCCGGATTTCTCACCGTTCCATCCCTCCGGGTTCAGTGAATTGGTGCCACACTTGTCTGGTAACGATACAGCGCACTCTTGTCCATCGATTGGCCACCGCAAGCCATTGTTTGGCCAAATATGCATTCGAATCGTCTCCACGACATCCCGTAGAAGTAGAATGCGTGCCGCATCCTAAAAGGGATTGATAACGCCGTGCTTTATCCCTTTATTTTATCCTTTATGCGACACAGAACGTCGTATAGGGCTGTCATTCATGGTGACCCCCCGTGCAACAGGGATAAGGAAGAGTGCGTGGTGCATTCAGTTGGGAATGCTTACGTCCGATCTTTGTTTCTTCGTCGTTCAGCCCTGCAGCACCTACCCACGAGGAAAATACAATGTGTAGAGCATTCGCATTGGGATGCTATTCCAAAAGGTTCAATGACTTGAAACATGCAAAATTGTTGAACCTATAAGAAAGCCTTCATGAAAAGTTCCACTGTCGCCGTTTCCGGGATAGCTGAGAATGTCAGTGCATATAGAAGAATATCTTACAACCTCGATACCAGCCACTTGAGGCTTAAAGAACCCGATTTCAAACATAGAAAGATACTGCTTTAAAGCATTGTTACTAGTAAGGTCTTCAGCTTAACCGGTTCCATGCTGATATCAGCGGCCGGCCGGCCCATCCCGTATTACGGGTGGGTGCTGACAGACCTCGAGGATATCGCGGATGTTACGTGTGGTCAAACAGCGCCGGTGGTGTAAGGCGAACATCGCTGCCCAGGAAGCAGAAGATGCGGGTTCGAGTCCCGCCTGGCGCAAGAGTTTTGATCGCAACAAAACATCCTGTGACAACATAGAAAGATAGTTCTACTAAAGTGCAAAGGGATGTCGTTCTGCCCAGAGAGAAGAGCAAGGGTTTGATCTGTAAGAATCCATTTCTGTTCATGCCGATCATGTTGGGTGATTTCAGCCAACGACGCAGTGTGCAGAATGTGAACAGCCGCCATCAGCAGCAGATGTTCTACGATGGTTCAAGCATGATGACCAGCACTCCAATCAACAAGGTCAGTCGCATTGAACACTACGCAGTTTTCTTGAAGTTCTTTCCTTTTTTCTTTGTCGTCGCACTAGGTCAAGACCGTCACCGATTTCACTTCCACGAATGTGACATTGGTTTAAAACAGTGTAAGACAAAGGTTCATGGATTTACTGAATGTTTGAAATTCTTCTCCGTTTTACTGTAACAGAGCTGTTGTCGTGCATCATGCAGGAAGGCATGTCTCTGTGGATTTCTAGGCGCTGGTGCCTTGTCAAGATCACCGCCTTCCGCTCTTGCATGTGCACCTACTGTGTTTTTATGGACGGCTTAGATATCCGTGTCAATTTTCGATCCTTCATAAGAAGTCGTTGAGTGCAGCTTCGTGCCGACGTCGCTATAGAAACCGCTTATTTGTGCCTGAAAAGTCCTTCAGAGAAGTTCTATGGCTCTTGTCATCTGTTTTCTCGCACGGTTCTACTACTCGTTGGTGGTTTTTGTTAGAATTTTAGAAATAGAGGATATCGACGAGCTAGGGTTCTGGGGGTATAGTACCTCCCAGCCAAGTCAAATCTTACCTTAACCTCTTCTGTCGAATCCACTCTGGTTAATTGCTCAGCTGTATGCGTTGCGTGCATCAAGGACAGCGCTGTCTGATGACCTGTCTTCGCTAAGCTGGTTGACCCACGCGTTGCTGCCGTGCGTTCCTTCTTTGAACATGGTCGCTATGTCTTCTTGTAGTCGGAGGTGCTTCTTGGCAAGCCTGAAGACGTCGGTGCTCCTGAGTTTCTGCTACGAATCCCACCGTGCAGCCAATTAGGAGCTGCTCGAGAAAATCTTAGGACGGAGCTACACCGCTCCATCTGTTGGAACTTGCTCGTTTCGTATTGATTCCTACCTTTCGACACTCTCCGCTAGGCCATTAGCGCACTGCTGTGCTTCCATCCTCTTGTCTCCAGCAATGTATTAATTCCGTGGGCCAGATTCGTCAACCGCTTACCGCCCTCTTACGGTGAAAATACCGCCAAACCTTGTGCTGATGAATGTCTCATCGGTTGTACAGCGGTATTTTTACCGTTAGACAGCGCTAAGCGATTGATGAATCGTCTACTCTACTTCCACTAAGGGCGGTGTGCCCATGAGTATTGGAATTCGGCATGCATTCTACTTCTGATTGTCTTGTGGAAGCTGTTTTGAACTGAGGGAGGGCTGAGGAAGTGTCTTTAGTGAGCAACCGTCCGTTTCGATCATAACCATTGAGAAGCAGAAGCCTGAAATGCTCGAGCTCATTGATTTTCGAACCTTTCTCTCCGTGATCGTACCAAAACGATTTCTGTTATTTGTTTATTTATTTAAAGCATGTATGTATGTATATACGCATCAAAACATGATAATACAATGAAAATTAAAATGAAACAGCTCTTGTGCAAAAGAACAAGATGCCATAAGTGGTTCATGACGTAGCATCTGCTCTAATATGTGGGAAAAAAGTCTTTTCATTCTTTTTTCAAAGATTTATTACTTCACAAGTGCAAAGTCTAATCAGTTGAGATGATCTTCATTTTGTTCCTCTACATTTCTCCAAAGACTGTGTACTTTTCTAAATCCTCTCGCTTGAAGGGCTGCAGTTCTGAAGTCGAACCATTGCTGAATCCAATTTTTGAGGTCTTCATCCGTTTCAAAATATTTCTCTCCAATTTCTTGCTTCAGAGAAGAATGGTAGTCGGTAGGCGCGAGGTCAGGGCTATTGGTGGATATGGCATTACCTCCCAGCCCAGCTCCTTTATTGTTTCTCTTGTGAGACTTGCGACATGTCGCTTTGCATTGTCATGCAGGACCGTCACCTTTGAGTTCTCGGGCCTCTTTTCTTGGGGAGCAGCGGCGACTTTGTGGACTGTATGTGGCAGCTGTAGGTGTCTCTCCGCTTCTGAGAGTTTCCCAGTAAATCACTCCTCTGGTATCCATTAAATTCTCAAGAGAATCTTCCTTTCGTGAACATTGGGCTTGAGATCAGGAAGTAACTCTGAAAACTTCCAGTGCTTCGGAAGCGATCACACTTAGAACTTCCTTCTTCACTTCTTTAAGCTGCCTTAGTAACAGCACTTGAGAAACTCGTTCCGCGTTACTTCCAACTGTTTTTTTCTTGTTCATGTAACACAACGTTCGCTATTTCACTCTGTGCGGTGTTGGCGTTTGCTCTTTGTCGATTCCTCCGTATTCTTCTTCTGCGCAGGGGAATAGGATTTTTGCAAAGCTCATGGGCGTACTCACCGTGTTTTCAAAACACTTTTCTTTCTCACTTTTAGGGAAATTTTGTGACAGAATAGCTCCGCTGTACTTCATTCCGTGTTTACTGTCGGAACGCCGTCGCTATTCTAGCTGAGCTGAGTTACTCTGTGTAACTGTATTTGGGGCAATAGGTCCGAATTTCCATCGATATGATCGAGTTTCACCCAAGGAGATAGTGGTGGCATGCAAGCGAAAGTTTTGTTCGATTCGAGGATATGGGTTATCGCCCATCGTTTACCTCTTACGGTGGAATTCACCTGAACGGAATGTCGGATGGGCAGATTGCAGAACAAACAGAGGCACCGTTTCCAGTCCTAAAGCTATCTCAGTGTTGCTATCGAAAAGCCAATCATTTTATTGAGGAATAATAATTAAAAACTATCCCCAGGCGCCGGTTCCTTTCACAGAAATCGTTTCAGAGGACCATTAGACCAAAGTAACAGTGAATAGAGACCAGCATGGCTAACCTTTGCTAAGTGGACTAGCAACGTCCACCGAGCACTCACAGCTGAAAGTTAACGAGGGTGACTGAAGCTAACACTTCAGAGAGTACCTGCCTACGGAACTTCTTGGGTCATGACCTCGTACGGCAAAACTCGCAAATGTCGGAAAATTTTCACTAGCCTCAGTCACCCTTGTTAACTTCCAGTTGCGGGTGCTCGGTGGACGTTGCTAGTCCACTTAGCAGAGGTTAGCCGTCCTGGCCTCTACTCACCGTTTCTTTGGTCTAGATTTTACAGACGGTTTATGTAAAAGGATATGGCGATTGGGGGATAGTTTTTCAGACTGATTTCGTCTCGTTCCAGGCTCTGAAGGAGGGGAGAACGCCGTTATCCTGAGTTCTGTCCGTTTTATCAACCTTGGAGTGGCTTGAGATAAATATTATCTCTCAATATCGTGGACTATTTTGTCAAGATTCATTAGAAGCCGAACGCCGAATGCAATTCTTTTATTCCCTGAATCATCTGGAGCTCCAAGTTTCCGCCCCAAAATTTTGAATGCCGCTGTAATGTTATACCGCATTGTGTTGCCGTCGAGAGCCATCATTCACGACGTCGTTTTTCACAATGGCTCCAGTGTTTGTTGCACTCGGCGCAGTTAAACGTTGACGGACGAAAGCAACGATGGTCTTCTAGTAGCCATCCCACACCACATGTCTTGATCTATTCAAGCTGCGATCGGTTCCTGTTTGCCGAAGACGGCATCCAGTTACGACCGAACGATTCTGAGGAGTCGTCGTCGCTCGAGTATGCTCAGCCAGCCATTCATTCACGCATTCGATGAGCTGCTTCGTTCGGCGATCATTGCCCGAGAAAACGAATTAGCCGTGACATCTGCAGGTCAGAGAGCCAAGTGATCGCTCCGTAGCGACGTGACGTGCAACAGCCGAACGCTGTGTGTGCTGTGCTGTTCGAAGATTCCGATGACGAAAGAGCTCGCCGCGTCGTTGTCGTCGTCATCTCAATGAAAGCGCCATATTCTGCGTTTACGCCTTGAGATTTGTTTGAATTTTCGATGAATCGAAGGCAATTCGACGGCCTTGCCCTCGTCGTTCGTCCATCCGGAGCGTATTTCAATGCCGACGACGCACATCTGAACGGGCGCCTATTTGGACAAGCGGACCCGAGCGCATGCAGCGACAGCCCGGCCAGCGTTTGCTGCGCATAATCATGTTGACATAGCTCCACTTGGAGGACGTTTGTTTTTCATGAGCGCTGTACTATTCCTATGGCTTTACGAAGGCTGTTTCCGTCCACATGTCGAAAGTCCAAGGTCGATCGCTGTGTTAGCCTCCTTCTGTACTTCAGCGTTCTCACCGTTCAGACACACAGGTCCCTGTAGTCAATGACCAAGATTGGGATCACCGTCTGAGGTATAGGCCCTTTTATAACACTTTTTGGAACAAGAGCATTCCATCTCAGGCAAAAGAATTCGTATACAAGTGCTTGAATAGAGGCGCAATAGCAAAACAATTCTAAAAATTCGTCCATTTTATTAGGTTGTCCCATAAGTCTTCGCCGTTTTTTTCAACGATTCACTGCAGATTTCCCCGGCGGTCTCTTGTATAGCGCTGCATAGCTTTCGAAGGAGAATGATTTGCTCTATCAGAGCATGTATTGCATTTCTTTTTTCATCATGAATTTTGTCAATTTTTAGGTCGTTGAAGTGGAAAGTGAAAAAGTGAAAAAGTAGACATTTGCGCACTTGTTCTCTCCGCTTAGGTTTGTAATTTTTTGCGCAGTTTTTTATAGCATTTGGAAGACAATGTTCTGTACTATAAGAATATGTGTTGCTCCTATTTTCTCGCTTGCCCTTTATTGATTTTTAGTCCACCAAATTGGGAATTCCGACTTTTCCGCCCGAATTTTGATCAAAACTCCGGTTCTGTGGTTGGACTTTTTTGCTCGGTGTTATATGTCGTTTGGAAGAGGATGTCTTGTTCAGTAAGAATTTGTGTCGCGTTTATTGGCTCACGCTGATTTCTGTCGAATATCAACAACTGAAGAAGGAGAAGGAGTTCTTGGTGAAGACGATTTTTCTCTTTTTGGCATTTTGTTGATATTCGACAGAAATCAATAAACGCGACAAGTCTTCTTATAGAGCAAGGCATTCTCTTTCGAACGACATATAACGCCAACCCAAAAAGTCCAACCACAGAGCAGGAGCTGTCGGCAAAAATAACCATCCTCCTTCGGACGTCCCAATTTGATGACCTAAAAATCAATAAAGGACAAATGAGCAAATAGCACTAACACATATTCTTGTAGTACAGAACATTGTCTCCCAAATGCTCGAAAAAACTGCGCAAAAAAATTACAAACCTAAGCGGAGAGAACAAGTGCGCAAATGGCTACTTTTTCACTTTTTCACTTTTCACTTCAACGACCTAAAAATTGACAAAATTCATGATGAAAAAAGAAATGCAATACATTTTCTGATAGCGCAAATCATTCTCTTTCGAAGGTTACGCAGCGCTGCGCAAGAGACCGCCGGCGAAATCAGCAGTGAATCGTTGAAAAAAACGACGGGGACTTATGGGACAACCTAATAGATAATTTTCACTGAAAAGCACTCTAACATTTCGCTTTGCTACATTGTACGAAGGCTGTTTCAAAAGAATATGGAAGCGATGTAGACCTTTTATTTATTCATTTGTTTGCACAAAATTATGCACTAAAACGAGTAATGAGACACTGGACACAATGTATCGAAAATAACAACCCACTGGATAGAAAAAGGGAGGGTACCTCAGAAGATCGGTCTAGTGCTTCACCCTAATCACTCGACGATGACTGACCTTTTGGATGATTTGTATTTCGTATTTCTTAGAAAATGAGATTAAAAACAAGTCCTGACGTTGCTGACCTGGACGACATTTTCTTACTTGTTTGTACATTTTGGAAATCATTTCAAGGAAAGTGTGTCTTATATTATTTTTATTAAACATGGTGATCCACGCAAAAAAAAAATCATCATGCAAAGAGTCAACTAAGAACACAGTGACTACAACTACATAGCAGAATAGATAAACGATAAAGGATAAAAGACGGCGTTAATCAATCCCTTCTGGGATGCGCCAGCGCATTCTACTTCTACGGGATATCGTGGAGGCGTTTTGAATGCGTATTTGGCCATACAATGACTTGCGGTGGCCAGCCGATGAACAAGTCATCGCTTTATCCTTCCCAGACAAGCCTGGTACCAATTCACCGACCCCGGAGGGATGGAAGGCTTGGTTGGCCTGGGCGGGAAATCCGGACTAGGAACCTGGTATCGGGTGCACGCGACAGTCGGCGCTTCCTCCGACTGCGCTACACACGCCCAGAAAAAGGTTAAAGGATAAGGATAAAGGACGGCGTTACTCAATCCCTTCTGGGATGCGCCAGCGCATTCTACTTCTACGGGATGTCGTGGAGGCGACATGAATGCTTATTTGGCCATACAATGACTTGCGGTGGCCAGCCGATGAACAAGTCATCGCTTTATCCTTCCCAGACAAGCCTGGTACCAATTCACCGACCCCGGAGGGATGGAAGGCTTGGTTGGCCTGGGCGGGAAATCCGAACCAGGAACCTGGTATCGGGTGCACGCGACAGTCGCGCCTCCTCCGACTGCGCTACACCCGCCCAGCAGAATAGATAGGAGCAACAATCAGTAGAACAATGAAATCGATTAAATCTAACCACTAAGGAACTTCTTGAAGATGTCTGTCAACAAGTATATTGTACTGCCATATGAAATTGGGTATCAACGTTTTTCTTGATGGTTTCAGGAATTCCGATCCAAATAAGCCAGTGAATTTCTCTTGTGTTTTATTTTTGAAGAATAAGAAATGCAATTCTTTAGTATAATCCAAATGTTAAAATTGCTGTTCTTTTGTAAGGTGTAAAAGTACAGTATTAGTATCTCTTGATCTACCAATTTTCATTGAAGTATACGTCTAACGGTTGACGGTGCAGATGCCGTTTTAACAATATACCCTTTCTTGGCTTGACTTGAGCGTAGTCTTCTTCTCATAACTTTATTTGCCTTGGCGACCGTGCGAAGTAGGTTTAGATGAGTGTTAACCTAGAATTCGATGTTAAATTAAGGTCTTCGGGTGGTGATGAGACGTGTGGTCGAATTCTTCAACAATTAGGCCGCGGGTATGGGTATTATAAGGTGTAGAGATAAGATAAGGGGTGAAGATGAATGCTTCATCCTGGGTATCTCTACCTTTATACCATCGTCGGCATACCCACAGGTTTAATAGTTGTTGAATCTGGCCCCAGTTTAAAGCATTTTGGCACATCACTGACGATAATATTCTTTTATTGCGTCTTTGTTCGCTTACAATTACAATTTGAAAAGAACAGTCTCATTTTTATGAATGCTGAAAGCGCTTTATCCATGTTTTCTGTTTTCTCTCGAACTTACGTCGTGAACACACGTATGCAAATAAATAAACAATGTGCCTACTAAAAAAACCCTTCATCCCGTGACTTCGGGCGAAATTTGCTCCAATTTCCGACACGAACTTTTTTAAACGTCTTCAATTTTTCGAATTTTTCTTCAAATAAAAAACAAACTTGTCGTTGGTTTGGCCTACAATCGAAAGGTATACGACGGATCAATCAGGCCGTATTGAATGGCGAGCCACGCAAACATGAATGCTTGGTCGGTGCTCTGATTGTTTCTAATTTCTGTTGTGTTCCCGCCTCTCCATGCAGGCGGCATTAACCACTAGTATCACAAATTCGCTCTCGCTCTATTTGGAGGACACTGAAGTTATTCCTCGTTTCTTTTGAGTTTTTTCTCTTTTCGTAGTTGTTTTGGGAATTTTCGTTTGTTTACAAGCACGTTGTTTTGGCGCATCCTTATGGCTCTATTGATAAATAAATAAATAAATAAATTGTTTGTAAAATATCCAATTGCTGGAAGTCATAAGCTGATGGTATATCGACAGATTTGACCAACCGAGACCATATTTCTTGTAGGCCCAAAGAACTTTCAAGGCTAAAGCGGCTGTTAGATGGGCTACAAGCTCTCACAAGGATATGTGATTGAGATAAAGGTCTAACGCCGGGTTGTTCTCGAACTTTCACTCTTCGATTGCTCATCTACATTCTCGCTATCGTCTTTGTAATGAATTGTAAGCATTCAGCTGTGAACTAGCCGTTGCTATCAAGGCTGGAAGTTAACTTTTCCCGTCAGGGAATGGATCCCTACGTCTGAGTGAGTGAGAAAAGCCACGTAAATAACAAAGGCTTCCTTGGCTGTCCCCGTGTGTCACAGACGTGGAGTCAGATCTGATGATAAGTTCTTTCTGGTGCGGTACCTGCCGAAAAACTGTTGAAACGAATAAGGTGGCCGTAATTTGTCGACGGTCGTTCACTCAGCAACATGTTTCTCCTTTCGGTTTGTGGTTCAGAGATGGTGTTAAAACATCTGCTGTGCTCTAGCTAGTCCGTTACCCAAGATTGTGTTCGGCTTTATTCCGGCTCAAAGAAGGCAGCTTTACTTTCTTTGGAGCCCAAATAGTCGAAAGCATTCGGAGGAAGGTGACAAACTGGTACAAGGGAGTAATCAGGAAAAATCTTTTTTTTTTCAACTTTTAGCCGCCACAACCTTGAGGTCAAACCAACCACCAACCCTACTAATATTTATTTATTTAATTTGTTCGAGACATAGACAATTGTCTTGTCGACGGATTGTAAAAAAAAAACATTTAAAAAAATAAAGGAACAACATGAAACGGGGTGAATGAAACCATCAGCCAAGTAAAAAACTATTCCAAACTTCGTATTTAGCAGCGTACTTTAGTATTTAACATCGGACAGTCTTCGCCAGGCCTGGGCGGAGAGTCTCTCTAGGTCTTCGAGCTCGCCCAGCATTAGGCTGAATTCCTTGGGGATTCGATAGGTTAAGAAGTCTGACCTGAGTCGCGATTTAGCACAGGAGACTCGGAGCTTCAACTGTCCTCCCATGGTTCTTGCCAGAATAAAGGAAAAGGATAAAGGACGGCGTTACTCAATCCCTTTTGGGATGCGCCACGCATTCTACTCCTACGGGATGTCGTGTAGGCGATTTGAATGCGTATTCGGCCTGTACAATGACTTGCGGTGGCCAGTCGATGAACAAGTCAGCGCCTTATCCTTCCCAGATAAGTCTGGTACCAATTCACCGACCCCGGAGGGATGGAAGGCTTGGTTTGCCTGGGCGGGACATCCGAACCAGGAACCTGGTATCGGGTGCACGCGACAGCCGGCGCCTCTTCCAACTGCGCTACACGCGCCCCTTGCCAGAATACCATCAAAGAACTTTCTTGGGTGCGCGGAAATCTTATTTGTGAGAATTTTGTACATCATGATAAAGTCAGCGATTGACGAAAGGCCAAAAAGCGCAGTGCGTTGAGCACCGCTACAAATGGAGCTATAACTCACTGAGGTACACCTCATCATAATAAGAGATGAAGGGTTCGTTTAATGTCGAAATATTGGTCCAATGAAGCTGCTCAACCAATATTTCAACATTGAGTCTTCACTTGATTTTCTATTAGTTGGACGTTACGACCTCAAGGTGGCGCTGGCTAAAGGCGAAAGAAGTTTCTGGTTTCTTTCCTTCGCATTTTTGTGTTGAAGATTCGCGTTTTTGCTTCTGAAGACTTTCTATCCAAGCTCCCTTCATAGTTCCATTTCGTTTTCCCCGTTAGGCTCGCTCCGTTCGGGGGTCCAAATCAGTTATTGGTGGGTTGATCCGCTTAGCGGCATTGAATGGATGTCCTTGTCTTATTGGGCACCGTGTCGAGCGGCGAGCGGATGATGATTAACGACTGTTGTTGTGGGACCTTAGAACCGCTGCCGGATTAGGATTACCAGCGGATCAGCGCGCACTTTGAGTATCGCGAATCCGTGGGCCTTCACACATTAACGACTGTAATCCTTCAGGACGTTGCGATGTCTTGGGAATCGATTCAGTTTTTGCTGCTGCTGGGGCGGCTGTTGTTAGAAGCAAATGTCGTGATTGATTGATTAACACTTCTCGTATTGTAAGTGCGGAAAATGTTGCTTTATTTAGTGGGCATGACGTTTTATTTGAATGCTCATAAACAACCTGTATTTTAAAATCAATGGCTCGTTTTGTCATTCACTTCACACGCACCCTTTAGGGCATCCCCCACTAAAATTTCATTTATTTATGTTTTCCATTTTCTGAGCGCGTGTAGCGCAGTCGGAGAAGGTGCCGACTGTCGCGATACCAGGTTCCTGCTTCGGATTCCCCCTCCCAGGCCAACCAAGCCTATCATTCCTACGGGGTCGGTGAATTGACACCAGTCTGGTCTGGGAAGCATAAAGCGCCGACTTGTTCATCGGCTGGCCATCGAGGTGTGGCCAAATACGCATTCAAATCGCCTCCACGATATACAGTAGAAGTAGAAAGCGTGGCGCATCCCAAAGAGATTGAATAACGTCGTCCTTTATCCTTATCCTTATTTTATAGTTAAAGGTTTGTTCCGTTTCTAATTCAACGGTACCTTCTATGGCATCCCTCGACGAAAAGTTTATTTATTTATGTGCCCTATTTTCTGGTCGAATTAGAAAATTTTCGAACTAATTTTAATGTTTTCATTTCAAGTTGGACTCTCTTCTAAGCAATCGTGACGTCTTTTTTGAAATCAAGCCGAACATCTTCCAAACTAAAACTACTCCCTATGTTTCTTCCACATTAAAATAGTGACTCCGCGAGGTGGTTAGAACATTTTTTTCCAAGGAAAACTTTTGTGAATTTTGTCTGCCTCAATAAGTGTTTGAAAGTTTTCAATATTTTGATTTTCAAGAAATTGTGTCTGTGTGTTTTATTCCATAGTTAAAAGATTATTCTTGAGTAGTACGGAACGGCAGCAATTTTTCCTGTTAACGAAAGACGGGAAATCGCGCCATGCACTCATATAGCCCGTTGCGATTTTTACTCGTTTAATAGTGTAAATGCAGCTTACTTGAAACAGCGAAGTGAAGATGTGTGTGTTTCTTCCATAGTTTTTGATATACCGTTGTGCTATTCCACGCAAAGAGAATTCTTTTTGCTATCAGTTAAAGGTGTACGATCGGTACTTCAATGGATAACTGCTACGCGAATTATCTCAAACTCAAACTTTGGTAATTAAACGTTTATTGTAATAGAAATAATATGAATATGCACGGAAATACACTAGAAATAGATCAGCCGATTATGAGTAAGAAAGTGATCTGCTCAAGCAGCTTTAATGCACCGTTACAAACATGCACCTTCCTACCCTGAAATTCCAACATACTAAGGAAAGAGAAAAGTCGATAAATGTGAAAGTAAAGGAAATAAGACGAGAAAGAAATATCGAAGCACCGTGCGGTACCGAGCAGGCGACATACATATATACACGGTCGCAGCCGCCGTCTCACACATTCGTGAAACACAGCAAAAAAACTTGGATGAGAAAATGAATTCTAGAACACCAACTATCCTACATGGGTCTAAAGAAACCTAATGGGCTACGGAAGTCTACTTTTTCTCTACTCGCGTTCGCGGTCAAAGGGAATTCGCGATGTGTTGGACGTGGCACAATCTTTTTGCGTTAAAAATGCTGCATTTCCTACACTTTCAAATAAACTTTGAAACATTATTTTTCTTTAGAAAATAAAAGTTTTGGATTTATCCTAGTCGGGAGGGGCCAACCGCAAAATGTCAATTGCGTATGTCATTCCATGCAAAACAAGTGCATCTTCTGAATTTATAAGAATCCCCTCGCATCATGGGACAGCAGCTGATGCTCTCGTAGAAATTTAAACAAGGAATTGGAAACGCAAGTCCGTATGCCCCCTCGGATTGGGGCAGACTACGAAAGTCGTACTAAATTGTCCTTGGACGAGTAATCACTCAAACGAAATATGGCGCTCAATCTGGAAGATGCTCGTTTAGATTTGGAAGATGTGAAGCTAGACTTCAAATGCGCCAAGCTTGCTTAGGAGAGTGTCCGATTTGTCTTGAGAAATGTCCAGTTTGACGTGAAAATGATGAAGAAACCAATTCAGATCAGTTTCCTTAAGCCTCAAGTGGCTGGTATCGAGGTTGTAAACTGTCACAACGATGTTTTGTTGCGATCAAAACTTCTAGCGCCAGGCGGGACTCGAACCCGCACCTCCCTCTGACCGGGCGGGAATGCTCTACGCCTTTACACCACCGTCCCGGATATGGGTGAGCGCTGATCGGTCCTACGAGGTGTGGATGTTGCGTTCGATCAAACGGCGCCGGTGGTTTAAAGGCGTATAGCATTCTCGCCCGGTCAGAGGGAGGTGTGGGTTCGAGTCCCGCCTGACGCTAGAAGTTTTGATCGCAAGAAAGCATCGTTGTGACAGTTGATGAACAACCAATTCTACCGGTAAAATGTGGGGCTATTAGGTATGACCTAAGATTCTTAAGACGAAAAAAATTGACAGACGTTAGTTATTTTGCGGAATTTGAGACTTCGCTCCACTTCTACTCATATCAGAGAAAATAGAGACGTTCCTTCTGACTATTGGGATCTGCTGTCGCGACATTACGAAGGACAGAAGCAACATCTTGTGGTGCGATCTTCAATGTCACATCGCCGAGCACATCGCACCCTCAACGGGATTGCGCTACATAATGGGCCGCATTGAGAACTGGTTCGTCGAGGGTGTTTGTCCTGGGAATGTTGCGACTCCCGTTGCCGACGTTCTGCTCTGTGTAGTTGTGGAGAAATTCGGCTTCACCAGGCTTTGAGGTTTTCAGTGCAATCTTGTAAGAGATTCACGCAGCAAAGCGGAGTTGCCGGTTCTGATAGGTCCTTCTCCTGTTTTTACCTCCAGCTGATATCTACGTTTGATCCAGGGGCCGTATTCATCAACGACTTATAGCAATTTAAGGGAGAAAATACAGGCGAAATTCATGATAGCGAGCTTATCAACAGGCGATATGATGAAGCGTTTCACCATATCGCTTGATAAGCCTCGCTATCAAGGATTTCGGCAGTGTTTTCTTCATTAAATTCATGTAAGTCGTTGATGAATCTGGCCCTAGGTTGCCTACACGTTCATCCAGGTCACTAGAGGTGGTTCGGTTAGGGTGATCGACGAGCGGTTTCCTTTCTCCCGTCTTCGCTTTCTCCTGTGCCGTTCTCAAAAGTGCCACGCGCTTTCTTCAGGCGTTAGTCATGATGCTTTCATGCGCGCTGTGGGTGCCACACCCAGCTCGTATACCCTTATGCGATGATTCCTCTGCTACATCTGAACATCAGAAATCTTTCTGTTCCCAGTGTAACTCTGAAACTCTGCTTATTTGTTTATCTATTTGTCAGTGTTCTGACTCTGGTAGCTGTTTGTGAACCTGAGTTGTGCATTTATTTATTTATTTATTTATTTATTGGGTGTTAGTCATGATGCTCTGGGTGCCACACCCAGCTCGTACTAATATTTATTTATTTATTTATTTATTTATTGGGCGTTAGTTATTTTTTAGTTATTTATTTATTAGTATTAGTTTTTATAGTATTATTTATTTATTTATTTATTTATTTATTGGGCGTTAGTCATGATGCTCTGGGTGCCACACCCAGCTCGTACTAATATTTATTTATTTATTTATTGGGCGTTAGTTATTTATTAGTTATTTATTTATTAGTTATTTATTTATTAGTATTAGTTTTTATAGTATTATTTATTTATTTATTTATTTATTTATTTATTTATTGGGCGTTAGTCATGATGCTCTGGGTGCCACACCCAGCTCGTACTAATATTTATTTATTTATTTATTGGGCGTTAGTTATTTATTAGTTACTTATTTATTAGTATTAGTTTTTATAGTATTATTTATTTATTTATTTATTTATTTATTAGGCGTTAGTCATGATGCTCTGGGTGCCACACCCAGCTCGTACTAATATTTATTTATTTGTTCATTTATTGGGCGTTAGTTATTATTTATTTATTTATTTATTAGTATTAGTTTTTATAGTATTATTTATTTATTTATTTATTGGGCGTCAGTCATGATGCGCTGGGTGCCACACCCAGCTCGTACACCTGCTCGTACTAATAGCTCGTATTTATTTTATTTATATATTTATTTATTTGTGTGCATTTATTTATTTATTTATTTATGGTGTAGATCAAAGTCCAGCATCAAAATATGTTAAAAAAGAACCGCAAGGACATTTTTAGCACAAAACACAATCTGTGCATTAAAAAATGTTAATTTTGTTCACGAGCTTACTCCAAGCTTACAGTGATTTAGTGGTCTCGAAACTGTTAGTATTCTGTTTCATTCCCTTCACAGAGTAGAGTTTTTATTCGTTTTTTAGTATTTTTGAATTGAAAATCAATTTTGATGTAAACTATAAAGCTGGAAGGCTTTATTTCGTAGCGGCCCCCGTGCGCTTACATGGAAATTCAGTTTGTGGTTAATCTGCCGCACATCTGTCAAAATTGGCCGCCTACAGAGTTCCTTAATTTACTCAGGTGGTGCGCAACACCCAACGAAAGCATTCCTTGTTCTCTATAGGACCGCAACGAACGATTTATTTTTATATCATTTTTATTTTAAATTGGACAGCCTTGAAGTCCAATTGGACACTTCTCAAATCATATTGGAATCTCTTCTAACCAAGAGTGACACTTTCGAAATCAAGCTGAGCAGCCTCCAAGTCAAAGCGAGCGTCTTCCAGATGGAAGCATACACTTTCAAGAAATGTTAGAATAGTGTTTCTGTCCGAAGAAAATTAGTATATCCTTTCATATTGAGCAGTGTCAAACATTAAGGTCAGGTCGAGACCCGGGGGCCGAAGCAGGCGCAACTCATTATGGATACAGGAGGGAATCACGAATACACGTTCCACAAATAATTACCGTTTTCACATAGGGGCACTTAATCTTCATCTTAATGTATCAGGTTGTAACGAAATAAATGGCACTGAACCACTGTAAATTTAAACAGTTAATATCTCGGCTTGTAGGCAAGTTTATTAATCGAAATAAAAACCTTCTGATTCTACACATCTTTGCCAAAGTGACACAAGCTTCTTTATCCCAGTAGCATAAAAATCAGAAGTTCTGGAATTGACGAAATCTTCGAAGGCACTTTCGGCATCCTGTTGGTATTTGAATATTTTCCCTACCAAGAAGTCGCCAAGATGCTTGAACATATGGTAGTCTGTTGGGGAGAGGTCGGGAGAAAACGGAGGATGTGGTAGAGTTTCAATGCTCAGCTCATTCAATTTCTGCAACGTCACTCGTGCTACATGGGGGCGAGCATTGTCGTGCAGAGGGAGAACTCGCCTTCGGTCTACCAAGGCCGGCCGGATATCCTTCAACTTTTTCATCATTTCTTCAGTTTCAATGCAGTACTTCTCTGCCGTGATGGATTCACCGGGAGGGAGGAAGCTGTGGTGAATAATTCCCAGCGAACACCACCATACTGTCACCATTACTTTCTTTTGGTGCAATTCCGACTTCGCAAAAACCTTGGGGCTCTCATCGCTGTCCACCCACTGTGCCTATCGTCGCCTCTTGTCGTACATTATCCATTTCTCGTCAGAGGTTACGATGCGATCAAGAAATGGGTCCGTTTCGTTCCGTAGAAGCAGTGCGGACGAGATCTCATATCGTCGGTTTCTTTGCTCCTCAGACAGCTCGTGAGGCACCCATCTTTCCAGCCTTTTGGTCTTTCCAATTTCCTTCAGATGCCGGGCAGCTGTGTTGTGACTGACGCCATGAACCTTCGCTATCTCCCTGGCACCTTTGTGTGGATCCTCCTCTACCACATCTCTCAGCTTGTCCTCATCAGCATCACTATGCCTCCCACGACCTTCATGTTCTTCCGAGCTCTCATCTCTATTCCGGAACTTCTGATACCAACGATACGCCGTCCGAATTGTGGAACATCCTTGACCGAATGCGGCGTTGATCTTCTCGTCCGCCTCCTTAGCTGTAGTGCCCAGCTTGAATTCATACAAGTAAATGCCTCGGATTACCCTTTGTCCATCTGCAAAAAAGTCGATAAAACTCTAAAGTTTTCCCACTTTTACATAAAAAGTTTGGTACTCACCGGTAGAGCAAAGTTTGCGCTTCTAAATGATATGCCACATGTTACGGTTTGTTCTTGATCAAACGCGTAAAGACGCGCCAAAAAATGGCGCGAGCCAGTGCCATTTAATTCGTTACAACCTAATACTTTAACCATGTCTGTAGAGGTCACGGGACAAAACTTGTTCCAGACAATATCTCCACTGTTCCGATGTTTCGTTGATATCTGCAAAATTCCTACTATATCTGCGCTCCGAACTTACGTTTTGAAACCATTCGTAGCTCACGTTTATGGGAGAACGTGTTTCTACGGTCGTAGTAATTGATGCTAACGCTCTCTATTTCTTGCTGGCGGTGATCTTCTTACGGCATATCTCTCTTTTATTTCCCTCTCTGAAACCAGGAATGCATTTCTTTTCGACTGGGTTAGTTTAAAACCCGTGCTGATACCTTCCGTCCCCTATTCAATGTTCATCACTCAGGTGTCGCTCCCCCGGTGTTGAAAGCCATTTCTCCTCCTTCTCCACTCCACCTTGCTATAATCACAACTAACACCTGACCCTTTTTCAACGCCTCCTCTCCCGTTTCGCTCCATCTACATACAACCGCTGACTTACGCTGCCATCGAACCTCAACTGCGAACCGTGAGTTCCACTTTCGCCGTTGTATTTTCTTCCTCATCCCCTTACTCCCACAATTCCTACTTCTCCTACTTACCTTCTTTCACGTCCATAATTGATAATTGCATTATTGGCCATTTCTCTCAACAGCGAGCTCGCTGAAGCGTGATAAGTAGCTTTGGCGGGCTAACTGGTCGTTTTAATAGTTCCTGATTGTCCCTGGTGATCTTCTAGCCATTCCCGGAACCGGATTATCATTTCTCGCAGACGTCTCTCAGACAGGATAAAGGATAAAGGGCGGCGCTAGCCAATCCCTTTTGGGATGCGCCACGCATTCTTCTTCTACAGGATGTCGTGAAGGCGATTTTGAATGCGTATTTGACCATACAATGACTTGCGGTAGCCAGCCGATGAGCAAGTCAGCGCTTTATCCTTCCCAGACAAGTCTGGTACCAATTCACCAACCTCGGAGGGAAGGCTTAGTTGGCCTGGGAAATCCGAACCAGGAACTTGGTATCGGGTGCAGGCGAAGTCGGCGCCTCCTCCGACTGCGCTACACTCGCCCTTCTCTCAGACAGACTTAAGGAAATTTCAACGGCTGAATTGGGGCAGTTGGTGCAGACGTAGCGCCAAGAAGTGAAAAAAGTTTCGGCTTCTGTCCTTCTAACAAGTGAAAGGCTTAAACTTTCCATGGTATATGACCTATGTATTGTAGTTGTGCTTGAACGAGTATATTCGATTAGTTATTCGAAAAATTATTCCACTACTCGAATATTCATTCGAATTCGAACATAAAGAGAGACCCGTATTCAAATATTTTTCGAAAATTGATCATTTCAACTTTATTTCAAGATCGAATAATTTTATTCGAATACAGAATAAACTTGAAATCTTCAAGCACGGAATCCGATTCGAAGAAACCATTGGAATATTCAAATAAACGAAAATGGGGCGTAATCGATTTTTGGTCTTTCGAAGCATTGATAAGTGAATAAATTCGTTCCTTCATTCGCTCGAAATTTTTCGACATCGAATTTATTCGTTCATTCATCCGTTCGATAAAATTTTTCAAAAGCCCAACTATACTATGTATGTACAATACATACGTAGGTCCTTATTCAGAGCTCCATGGGAAGTTGAAACCTAGGGCCGGATTGATCAACGACTTACAGCAATTTAACAGAGAAAATTGCAGCCGAAATCCCTGATAGCGCGGCTTATCAAGCAACATGGTGGGCGATAAGCTGCGTTATCTGAGTTCTCCACTGTGAATTCTCTGTTAATGTTATGTAAGTCGTTGATGAATCCGACCCTGGTATGATGCACGTTCAAGCTATACCTTTGGAGGATCATCACCTCATCGTAGCCAACATTTGGCCCAGATTTTCAGCTCCGTCTTGAATAACGGTCCAAAAGAGCGTTCTCCTATGACTCGCTTCTCCCTGGGATGCTAAGAGGACTGTGAAGAAACTGGTAGCTGCAGTGTAATAGCAGCATGTTCAACGGCGCTCCTAGTCGTTATATCCTCGTGATAGCAGCTCAACGCGCTGTGAGGAATCCGGATGGAGTGTGACCACCCCCACCTGCGTCTAGTGCTGCTTTTACGACACAGATCTGGGTCTCCTTTTATTCCTAGTCGTTTTTGAACGAGCACAGCTTGTTCGCTAGCACGGGGTAATTACCTCAAGAGAGCACAGGGAAAGTATAAGGGATAGGGGTGGTAATCGGCAGAAACGATCCTTTTTTTGGGATGAACTGTGCAGTCTACTCCTACAGGACACTGTGGATCAAGCATATATGCGTGTCTGGGCTATAAAGGGTTTCCAAAAAACGGACACTTTGCAAGGCTGTAACATTGCTGCCAATAAAGCTGTTGCATGAAGGCAACAGCAGGCAATCCAGACAAAAACACAAGGTATAGAATCATTTCGATATACTGGAGTGTTCGCTGTTTACAGAAAGATTTTGAAGGAAATACGAGCAGACATTGCTGTGGTGAGGAAGATGAAGTGAATCACTCCATTTCGGATTTCTTCAGCACTTAAAAAATGAAAATTTTCCTCCAAGAAAGGTCCTGTTTAATAAAGGTCCATCTGAAACCCTCGTCCGATATAACATTACTTGTATCGCCTGTCGACCCGTTGATCATCGACTTGCTCGAGCGGGCGCCAGCAGCGTCTTCATTTGCCCCTATCGCGTGCCAAAGTGCCCCAATGGTTCCTCCTCGCCCAAGAGCCACGAAGAGCTTCATATCGTGCATTCAGAGCTTTCACGAAGAAGTCCCACCAACGCGCTGGTTGGTATCCTGGTGTGCTCTTGACATCCCGCGGAATCCGATCGGTGATGGCTCTCGTCCAGGGGTGTCTGAGAAGCGCGTTCCGTGGCCGGCCCATCTAATTTTCGACGATTTCGCCCATGCGACAGCGTGGCACAAAGTATATTGAGTAACATCAACGTGCAAAGCCGAGGTTTCAAGAAGAGAGAAGTTGGTGAGACTACCAACATATCAAAAGCTTCGATCGCAAGAAAACATCCTGTAGAACGTGCGGTCAAACAGCGCCGGTGGTGTAAGGCGAATATCACTGCCCGGAAAACAGAAGATGCGGGTTCGAGTCCCGCCTGGCGCAAGAGTTTTGATCGCAACAAAACATCCTGTAACAACATATAGCCTCTCTACCAGCCGCTCCAGGCTTAAGCAAATGTGTTCAAGCATCCTGTAGAACAGAAACCGCTCCAGGCACAGAAAATGTGTTAATACAGCGCTTACATTTCTTGGGCTGTCATATGCAACGACTTGTGGCGGTCAGGCGATGACCAAATGTGTTTCACTGCCCGAGGCAAGTCTGGCCACTGTCCCAAATTGTGCACCCATTCCCCACCTGGCGTTGCCGAATCGACCTTGGCTAATTTCCGTGGAGGCGTTCGTTCGCTCGGGCGTTTCGCCAAAGAGCCACTCACTCGCCCCGTGCGCGTACTTGTTCCGCACGAGTCGCGCGGTGTTTTCAAGTGCGCTGAAGGTGGTGGCGATGGTCTGCTGGCTGCCGTCGCTTGCCCCTCGCTCTCCCTTCACACAGCTCGCTCCAGTTCTCTCTTAGTTGTCAATACACATACACACGTACACGCTGAGTGGAGAGAAGAGTTGTCTTCGTCGTCGTCGTCGTCGTCGCTCAGCAGATCGACTGATGTGACCGACCAAGCGACGTGTGTTTTCCACCGTCTGGCGCTCATTTTGTCTCGGCTTCCACATTCGTCTCGACCTACGTCGCCTGTGCTTGGGCTTTTCGACCGTTCCTGGATTTGATGTCTTTCCACCCGGCCGCCTGAGCAGTATGTGGGTCGATGTAATTTCGTCAAGCGCTCATTTTTCACTCAGCCAACCTGGATCACTCCGCGTCTTGCGCTCACCTGGGGCCGTATTCAACAACAACTTCGTCGACGACTTACAGCAATTTAACGAAGAGAATACTGCTGAAATCCCTGATACCGCGGCTTATCAAGCGATATGGTGAAACAGTTCACCGCATAGCTTGTTGGTAAGCCACGCTATCAGGGATTTCGGCAGTATGTTCTCCGTTAAATTGCTGTGAGAAGTCGATGAGTCCAGCCCCTAGATTGGTTTCGCTTTCCCGCTTCACAGATGCTCCGGCCACTTTTTCTCGAGTGCTTCTTCTGTTGAAGTGTAAGGGCCGATGAAGGATTTGGTAGCCTACTTCAAAGGATGACTTTGGCTCCGTCAGAATTCTGAAATATTCGAGTGTTCAGGTGAACTTTATGGCCTAAGGGGAGGGGTGAAGATTAGCGTTTGCCACTACATTGCTTCGGAATTCGTCGTGGATTCTGTTGCTACTTGACATCCTGCACTGCGTCACCTAAGTAATGTTGACTGGCAGCTGATTTTGGAAACAGGTCCGTGTATGTACTGCCGTAGTTACGTAGGCCAAGAGCTGACCAGGATATCAAATAAAGAGCAGAATGCGTGACGAAGATGCTAATAAACATTAACGATCACCCAGATCTCTAGGCATCTAAGGTCCCTAACTCATCAGGAAATTCTGATTTTCTAAACGACAACGAAGCCGCCTCCTTCACTGCTCCTCTCAAGCGTTGTCAGAAGAAGCGCTCGTCTAGAATTTTCGGAACATCGTTGGGAATCCTATGCGAAACCAATCCATTTGGGCACACGATCCAGGTTGGTCGCGTGAAAAATGGGCGCTCGACCAAATTACAGCGACCCAGATATTGCTTCCCCTACCGGGCCGGAAGAAATGGAAACCGCGAACGGCTGAATGGCCCGCGTATGCATGATAGAAGGCTATGTAGGCCTAGATTTCAGCATCTGTGATGGCCTTTGACTACTATGTTGCTAGAATTGGGTCAATTTTGAGGAATTTGGTCTCTGGGATGAGCCGTGCATCCGATTTCTGTGGGGTGTCTTGATAGCGGGGCGTGTAGCAGTGTGGAAGGAAGCGCTGGCTCTCGCGTGCATCACGAATCGCCCCAGGAATCGGTTCGTGCCCAGGCCAACGAGGCCTCCGAACCCTACGAGGTCGGTACATTGGTATGGAAAGATGTTGCCCAGGAAAGATAAATTACTGTTTTATCCATAGGTCTACCTCCGCAAGCCAGTTTATAGGCCATGTTAACCGTTAATTTGCCAAATTGCATTGCATACTGGTATCATATGCTTTGCTTTGTTTCACCAATGTGAAATTTTGGTACATAGCTGAGCAGCATTAGTAGATGAGAGTGCGCCAGCCAGTGGTAACCAATCAGAGCACAGACCGAACACATGCTAGTCCATCAGTGTACCAACTGTACATGCCCTCTCTGAATGGC
This sequence comes from Heligmosomoides polygyrus bakeri, assembly GCA_947359475.1. NCBI lineage: Eukaryota > Metazoa > Nematoda > Chromadorea > Rhabditida > Heligmosomidae > Heligmosomoides > Heligmosomoides polygyrus. The sequence goes on from OX375868.1 coordinate 7,921,605, forward strand.
ATGCCCATTCAGTGCGAAACGATTGGTTTAGGCGTTCCCACCTACCAATGCTGCTCACCTACACGACATACCCTAATATGTTACGATTTATCCCTATCCAGGTGAGTGCCTGGTCAAGTTTTGTGCTCTAAATTCGTTTCTTTTTGTTCCGCTCTTCGTTTCATGGAAGTGGAGACAGAAATCTGGATTACTTGGAATTATCAAGTACTTTATAGGGGTTTATGTGGTTTTGACAGTGTTTTATTGATGGAGACATGCGAGCTTTTTTACCATTTCTTCCGGAATGATCTCTGACAGCGTTCTATTCATCCATGCTCGGCGGTTTAATTACCCAAGTTTGAGGTTGTCACCGCTCTTGCATGAGTACGCATGAGTTGGTTTTTAATTGCTTTATCAATTCAGCTCTATAACACCCCCCCCCCCCCCTTCACTGGCGACCCTCTGGGTGGTATTATAAAATTGTTTCGTTTGAACTAAGTGACGAAACGAACCTTATCAACACTTCAAGTCATCAATTTGTATTTTTTACATTGTTTTTGTATATAGAAGGGATTTCCTCTGATGGTGAGTTGAGTTGAAAGCTGGGAGTCCCTGACCTTCTTGTGACCGGATTGGATGTTGTTCTTATGTTATCTCAAGGAATTCAGTCCATCAAGCAGTGATGCTCGGATTGGATTCCTTTGTTAGCGAATCAGTGCGCGATGTGAAGAATTTGCAGACTTTTGCTGAACACTTGACTTTTCCTTTGAAAATGGCAACATTGAAGGCTCATGTGGGTTTCGTGATCTTCATCGCTGCGCTCAGAACACGCGAACGCTTTCACGTGAATGTGTTCTTATGCGGTGTGTTCAAGACTTTGAGATTGAAAATAATTGAAGAAACTCAGAAAGATCACCTTTATATGTATTGCACGGCGCATTCGTCGACTTGTAAATGGGCACAGAACCCGCTTTATAATGCGATTTTCGAATAATTGGGTACATGTCGTTAATGTGGCCTACATCACAGAGGTGAGAGCGCTCAATCGCGTGAAACGTCATTAATATGATATAAATATAATATTAATAAGGGTCACTCAAAAAGGCGACAACGCGACAACCAATCAGGGGCCAGACTCATCAACGACTTACAGCAATTTAACAGAGAAAATTAATGCCGAAATCCCTAATAGCGCGGCTTATCAAGCGATATGGTGAGCGGTAAGCCACGCTATCAGGATTTCTGCTGTGAATTCTCTGTTAAAGTCATGTAAGTCGTTGAGTCCGACCTCAGGACATCGAACATGCATCGTACATACCTCTGATCGTGCTACTCACGATCAGAGATACGTTGTATGGTCGATGTCCTGATTGGTAGCCGCGTTGTCCCTTTTTGAGTGACCCTTATTAATATTATATTTTTACCATATTAATATCGCACCATATTTAGTTGTTGGTTCCGCATTATCGATCGATTTCTATCCATTGATGAGCATTTGAAGCGGGCATCATTGGCGTAACACTGATGGGTGACGAAGAGGTTCCAGAAAAAAACCAGTATCGATCGATTATATCGACATTTCTCCGAAGCGACCTGTTTAAGGCCTGAGTTATACTCCCGCGGGAGCATCCGCGGAAGGGCGGGAATCGCGCCGAGACTCCTCACCTGGCCAATGGCCGCGCCTCGCCACGCCCGCCTCCGCCGTGCACCATTGGTCCGCGGACGTTCCGCGGATGCTCCCGCGGGAGTATAACAGAGGCCTAAGGTAGGAATAACGTGAATGTACTGATCGATGGATATGGTTCACACCAGGCTAACAATATAGATAGCTTCTTAACAATTTAAGGATAAAGGTCGGCGCTAGTCAATCCCTTTTGCAAGATGCGCCACGCATTCTATCTCTACGGGATATGGTGGAGGCAGTTCAAATGCCTAGTCACTGAGTTGCGGTGACCAGCCGATGGACAAGTCTGTGTGTTGTCCTTTGCTGACAAATCCTCTGGCAATTCGCTGGTTCCAAGAGTGGTAGAAGGGTTGTTTGGCTTGGTCTGGAAATCTGAAACTCGGAATGCACGCGACAGCCGGCGCCTCGGATCTGTCTTAGTCGGGGGGGGGGGGGGGGGGTAGTTAACTAAAAATTATGCAGTAAGTCAACTTCGGGTATAAGGAACCGCTTCAAGAAAACAAAAAGTGCCGGAGAAATAAGCAAACGAAACAACAAACAAAAAAAATCACCGCGGTTGTAAAGATGTCCCGGCGGGTGAGGCGTTTCCAAACACAGCTGACATCTTTGTTGTATTTTTTCATTAAAATTGTCAGCTTTGGCCCTATTTTGTGGTCTAGAACCCGCTCCGTGAATCCCAGGTCAATTTGTTGCATGATTTTTGGATATGTGCCCTCTCCCCGACTAGGATAGATCCGGCGCCTTATCTATGACTAGGGCAAAACCCCAGCCAGTATTCCCACTTGCCATTAGGTCACCTGGCCCTTACTCCAAGGGCCAGGTGACCTAACGGCAAGTATGAATGCTAGCTGGGCTTTTGTCCTAGTAATGGATAAGGCGCGGGAGCTAGGTCGGTGATTGCTTCGAAAAATTTCTCCTTCCCGCTCGATAGGTTTTTGTTGAGCCATCGGTTCAACGATCCCCCCTTTCACTTTCGCTGGACTTTTTTCGTCGTCGGACTTCTCGCGCTTCACACCGCGCGCTCGTTCTCAAGCGGTGCTGCTTCGCCCCAGCGCCTGCAGACCTCTTGTTGCAGCGCTTTTCCGCTTGCACTAGACGCCCACTTACCTCCGTTCTCCGTCCTAGTGCGGCGACGGTCGAAGCCCCACTGAATTACCTTCTGCGATGCGTTTCGTTCGTTTGCCCGTCGTCGTCGTCCGTCGGGACCGTCGCCTCAATATTGACGCAAAAACGTGCGCCGAGCGACGGACCCGGCGGTCATCGCCACCTACGACTTGCAGCCGGCCGCTCTTAGCACAGCGCCGCCCGTCAGATTCTCACAGTTTTTCTGTTCCTCGCCGCTTTTTCTCGATACGCCTGGGCGGTGAGGTCGTCGAGGTGATGTAGTGCGCGAATTACTCACTTCTTGCACGTGAACGAGCCTTAGATTTCAGAGCTTGATCTCTTTCATCGTGCCGACGGCCGGTTTCTTGCCGGCGTACTTCCACCTGTCCTTTTCGCTGACAGATTCATTACCGAGATTCTTGTCGGAAGGCGTGTTCCGCGCCCCCGACCACCGTCCCTCCGCCGGCGGCCACTTTTATTGCGGCGCGTGTCTAGCTGGCGTGAGGCGCCACGCACTCCGGGTCTGGTTTCCGAGTTCTCGCCCTTCTCTGTTTCTTTGCTGACCGGGAGGTGATGGGGATGACCGTTGCCTTCAGGATGACTCCAGTCTCATTCTTCCTGAACTTTATGACGCGTATAGCGCAGTAGGAGGCGCCGGTTGTCGTGAGCTCTTGAATCAGGATTCTTGGTTCGATTCCCGCTCAGGCTGGCCCATGGCGCTCTTCTCATGCTCCATTTTTTCTATTCTTCATTCTTTTGTAGGATATTTTTAGGACACTCTAATGTGTACTGTCTTTGTACATTAAAGTTTTGGTTTAATTACCCAAGTTTGAGGTAAACTGTGTCGAACAACTGGTGTATGTGTGTACCGAAGGACATATTCTGAACCACCGACATTCTAGCACCCTAGCTTCCCTCAGCAGTCATGGTTATGCAGTCGGCCTCTAACGTTTTGTCCACGTTTGCTGAAAACTGTGTGGTCTCTGCGCTCACCGACAACTCCAAATCACTTCCTTTAGTCGCCCGTCAGTTGTCTATGTGCTCAGGGTAAACAGTAGATGGCGGGAAGGGGCGCCACATACATATGAAGGACAACGGTCGTCTTATCAATCTTGTGGGATGCGCCACGCAGTTCACTTCCATTGCACTTAGAGACTTCGTTGACCAGCCGATAAACGAGTCGGTTCTCCAAATTAAAGAACCGTGTGAGAGTTTCTTCGATGCGACGCACCGGATTAATTCAAGGTTCGCGTTTCGCACTGACGAACCAAGCATTCTGCAACTGATAAAGGGTAAAGGATGGCGTAACTGAATCCCTTTAGGGATGCGCCACGCATTCTACTTCTACGGGACGTCGTGGAAGCAATTTCGATGCGTTTGTGTGACTTGTACATACAATGGGTCGTGATGGCTAGCTGATGAACAAGTCAGCGCTCTATCCTTTCCAGACAAGTGTGATACCAATTTACCAACCCCGGAGGGATGGAAGGCTTGGTTGGCTTGTGCAGGAGAGCCGAACCAGGAACTTGGTATCGAGTGCTTGCGACAGCCGGCACCTCCGACTGCGCTACAGGCCCCCTCTGCTTCCGGTAAAGCGGCGTAATGTTGGCTGGATTGTCTGGGAAGAGTAAGGCACTGGAGGATTGGTCGCCTGGATACTTCAAGTGATTGTGTACGCTAAGTAATGCGCATTCAAATTGCCTACATGATATCCAATAGGAGTAGAAAGCGTGGCGCATCCCAGAGCGATTGTTTAACCTACCTTTATCCCTTATCCTTTACCAGGCAGCTTTCTTATAAAATCATTCAAACAAAGTCTACGTATGTACTTGAGTCACAGACTAAAGTTTGCGTAAGGATCAAGGCGCCAACTAGTTTCCGCAGATTGCGTTTACGGAACCAAATAAGGATATGTGGGACCGGTAGCTTCCAAGAAGGCAGACGTTTTCAAACGTTCTACCAACGGGATGGAAGCTCTACTGCGATTCCACAATTGTGATGGGCACAGCCGGCTAGAGGTCTACCTTTGTGCCTAGGAACTGAGCGTTTTTGATGACATTAGACCGATAACCATGCCTTCCTTCTTTCGCTGAACTGTCTAGGTGGAGCAAAACTGCATTTTTCGTTTGGCAGTCATTTCATAGGTCAAATATGTATTCAAACATGGCCTGAAGTCTTGCCGAGAGATGAATGGTGTGGCGTATTGTAAATGGGGGTGCTGTAGCGCAGTAGGAGAACGCACCGGCTGTCGCATGCACTCAATACCAGGTTCCTGGTTCGGATTTCCCAGCCTTCCATCCCTGTCGAGGTCGGTGAATTGGAACCAGACTTGTCTGGGAAGGATAAAGCGCTGACTTGTTCATCGGCTGGCCACCGCAAGTCATTGTATGGCCAAATACGCATTCATGTCGCCTCCACGATATCCCGTAGAAGTGAAGGGGTGGCGCATCTCAAAGGGGATTGAGTAACGCCGTCCTTTATCCTATATGCTTACACTTATCGTAAATAGGGTGATTAAGAGCGACTTGTCCTAGTCGGAGGGAGGTGTCTTGTCTTACCATCCTCTCGCTTGAATTTGTACCAGAGCTTCAGCTGCCGTCAAACGGTGAACGAAGAGTCAAATGAGCTCACCAGAATTTAATGTGATGTCGTTGGATGCCGGATGCAACTGTACCTCTAGGATAGATTTCGCTATTTTTACCCTTGTTCCCCTTATGGTCTTTGCCTTCGCTTTATTATAGCCCTTTGTTTCCTGCTTTGCTGTCGATATTTGTTAGAGGCGTCGTTTTCGTCATTTTCGTCATCATTGTACAAGATTACGCCTGAGTTAGGAGGCATTTGTATATCAGTCGCTGTGCTCCGTATCGTTGATGAAGCTTCTTACATCGATTAGTCGCTGAAGGCGTTCGATGCTCGAAGCTTTCCCGCCGTCCGGTGACACCAGTACAAATCCCTCCTTAAAGGATAAAGGATAAAGGACGGCGTTACTCAATCCCTTTTGGGATGCGCCACGCGTTCTATTTCTACTGGATGTCGTGGAGGCGATTTGAATGCGTATTTGGACACAGAATGACTTGCGATGGCCAGCCGATGGACAAGTCAGTTCTTTATCCTTCCCAGACAAGTCTGTCACCAATTGCCGATCACGGAGAGATGGAGGGGTTGGTTGGCCTGAGCGGGACACCCGAACCAGGAACATTGTAGACTCAAAAACGACACTGCAACTACTTTCAGCGGGCGCGAACATAGTAGCGCATTTGGAGGAGGCGTCAATTAAGTCCATTCACTGTTCGGGTCTCGCGCATTAATGTAGTCTTCCAACCCCCTTTGTCGATGAATTGTTACTAAACATGTCTAGGAACTGAACAGCGTTGACCAATCCATCAGCTGGGTACCTTAAGCCTTTCTATAGACGAAAATACGGATACGGCCTTCGTGAGATTCCGCAGAAGCAGAATGCGTGGCGCATGCCAAAAAGGCATTCATTAACGCCGACTCTAATTTTTTGTCGCGTTTGCTGCTGTGTGGTAGGTCTCTGCCCGTTTTCTGATCGTCTGGCTAGTCTGACTAGTTTGCTGAAACAAGACAGGTTTCACAGAGAATCGCCCCCTAGTAAGCGGAGATGCTATCAGCGTCCAATACTATGCTACTGAACGTGGAAATCGATACTGCACGCTTCGAGCGGTAATGATGACTGCACCGCACGGCAGTAATTGCACTTTTCGGCCGCTCTATTGTGCACTAAATGGGTAGAGTCGTCGTGCTTTCGTGAACAGCATCCCATTACGGTCGCCCGAACTTCTTATTCTTTGCGGCTGCTAACGTTCAGTTCCCAAGATTGGCTCCTATTGCTACTTATTTGACATGTAGTAGTCTCACCTAGCCCATATTTGGCGAGAATCTATTCGTGTTTCGCTGAAGGAACTGCGTAGTCACAGAGTCAGAAACGATTTTCCTGCACTCAATCTGCCTAACAGTCTTGCACTTCAACCCAGGATTCGACTCTCGCTTCTTCTCAGGGTTTTGAGGGTTTTTCTAACAATCCGGCGTCAAGACTTCAAAAAAGTGGTTGCTTGCGAAGAACTGGCTCGGCGGTTGACTAGAGCCACTGTATCGCTCAAGTACTGTACAACGTTTATACTTGCTGCCGCGCGACTATACGGTATACCATATTGACCGATACTTCGCACAGTCTTGTCGCTGGTCTTTCTAGAGTCGCACGGCTCTGTAAGTGAGGAAAGTTTTTGTGGCGATAAGAGGCGGCGGTTACTATTCTCTAGCGTCAAGCCTAAGGCCCCGTTCATACATCAGACACTGAGCGACGCGATGGCATGTGTCAGGCCTCGTTTAGTGCGCACGCGACGCGCGACGCGATGCATGCGTAGCGGCGAAATTTATCGAGCGACGCGATTGATCAATTCGGCCGCTACACATCGCATGGCAGTGTCGCGCGTCGCGCGCACACTAAACAAGGCCTTAGGGCCCGTTTATACTTCGACGCTGAACGACGCGACGCCACGTATTGCGGCCACATTGATCGAACGACGCGATCGATCAATTTGGCCACTTTACATGCCGTCGCGTCGCTCGGCGTCGGAAGTATAAACGGGGCCTTAAGGCCCCCACAGAGTTCTGCGGCAGCGCCGCGGCCCTATGCTTAACCATAGGGCAGAGACGCAAAGCTCGCCGCCGGCGGCGTCCCTGCCCTATCCTTAACCATTGCGGTGAGCGGCGTTGCCGCAGAACTCTGTGGGGGCCATTAGGGGTCGTTTAGGCCTCTGTTATACTCCCGCGGGAGCATCCGCGGAAGGGCGGGAATCGCGCCAAGACTCCTCACCTGGCCAATCGCAGCGCCTCGCCACGCCCGCCTCCGTCGTGCACCATTGGTCCGCGGACGTTCCGCGGATGCTTCCGCGGGAGTATAACAGAGGCCTTAGAGTGCGCGCGACGCGCGACGCGATGCATGGGTAGTGGCCAAATTGATTGAGCGACGCGATTGATCAATTCGGCCACTACACATGGTATCGCGTCACGCGCGTCGCGCGCACACTAAACGACCCCTTATGGATAAATTGATCGATCGCGTCGTTGGATCAATACGGCCACAATACGTGGCGTGGCGTCGCTCTGCGTCGAAGTATAAACGGGCCCTAACGAAGCACAGTATTGGAATGATCGATATCGAGCCGCTGAAGTATAAACACTGCCTCATACCAGAGTGTTTGGCAAAGCCTTAAGGCATTTGATTAAAGCAATAAAACTGCCATTATTTTCATGGTAGATCATAAATGTAGATAGATTCTTCTCAAGGTCTTCTCGACGCATGTAATTCATGTATATGTGTATATGTGTAATCGCACCGAGCTGCGACTGATGGAAATTTGCGGCAATAAAGCAACGGCCATCATTTTCGCATCACGCCTGTGCTGGAGTTTATACTCTAACTGGAGCTCGACCACAACAGTCATATGTACCATTTTCACGTCAAACTGGACACTTCTAAGCGATTTGACACTTCTGGAATCAAAATGAACGTCTTTCAGATCAAAAAAGTTCCTTACACATTAGGCTAGGGGCTTCAAGACGATTAGAACAATTTTTGTTTGAGGAAAATTTAGTGTAATTTTCTTCGAAATTTTTTTAATTCACCAAATTGATTGTCCAATTTGACGTGAAAATTGTGTTGATCGATCCTATTAATGGTTTTATCGATGTAATGGTTCTCATACGGTTGCTGAGGTGTAAACCCTGCCTATTACTAGGACTTGCCAAAAAGTCCATCCCGGCGAGAGAATTGCAGAGAAAGGTCCCCTCGCAGGCTACTTCATGCTATTGTAAAATAGCTTTTTTGGATCTGTCCTAGTCCGAGGGGGGGGGGGGCACGTAACTAAAAAGCATGTAATAAATCGCCTTGAGACTTACAGACTTACAGATCAGCTCCTGGAGAAGAAGATAGGACCTAAACGAAAAAAAACGAACAGACAAACAAAAAATAAATTCGCCGCGGTTTTACAACCGTCTCGGCGGGCAAAGGGCAACGCAATGGAGGCTTGCCTCGTGCTACCACCGTCTAACATGTTATAACCAGGGTCTAACATGTTGAGGAGGGCGCATAAAGCCGCATTTCACGTGCTGACTGCCGCCTGACATGTTATAACCAGGATCAACATGGTGAGGAGGGCACATAACTTTGCCTGCTTATAATTGCGTCAAAAACAAATGTAATTTTTTCGTTCTTTTCTTCATGAATTTTTCTAGGTTAGGTCCTATTTTGTTCTGCAGGGCCGCTCGGTAAGCCTCAAGTCGATTTATTACATTCTTTTTAGTTATGTGGCTCCCGGACTAGGATAGATCCGCTTTTTTCAATCTTGATGCCGTTGTAAAACATAGTGTGGATTGCTCCCCTCCATCCCCCCCCCATTAGGATAGGTCTGGGGAGCTTCGTTCGAAGGGTCTCCTACCTATGCGAAGTACATGGCAGATCCAGAGAGATGAGAGATTGGCTAACGCCATCACATTCCCTTTATTCGGCCCAGTGGATGTACAGATGTGTTATAACCAGATGCAGTACATCTAAATTCTACGCAGTTGGCAGTTGGGACGAGTACTTGGACACCATTCTTCTCACAGAATAGGCTTTTAGACTGGTGCCTCACGCTTCGAGCCGTGGAACGGCCAGCCACTTTCAGGGGGACGTGTAAGCTGGCGGGCCCGGTGTGAACTCATCGATCCGCTCTCTTCCGCCGCAATTCCTCATCCCAGCATCACTGCGCGACTGGTTGTGTCGGTGTTTTTCGGGCACATGTGACGGATGATAGCTTTCGCAGCGTCCTGTAATTGTGCGGTGGTAATTGTTGTGAACTGCGGTCTTGTTGCTCTGTTTTGCGTCGACAGCCCAGAAACTGTTCGATTTCTGTCGCGTTGAATGGTGACGTCGTCATTTTGGGGGTAGAGATGACGTGATAGCATCTAGAGTCTAGTGGACTCCACGTCTTCTCATATTGAAAGCACGCCATGGGTGATAAGGACCTCTATAGTGCTTCTGTATGAAGAGGTTGTTATGTGGAGCTTTTATTAGCCTGACACTTCGACCGTCCCATTGTTTTCAGATGCCTCAAAAAGAGGCGGATTGGGAAAAAACGTCAGGCCAATGAAAGTTCCAGCTAACAACCTCATCATACAGAAGTACTATAGAAGTCTTAACATCTTGGGTTTACTATCGCACACTTTTGACGTCAGTCATGAAGGGTGGAGACCATCTGCTTTGTGGTCGTTATTCAGCGATCTAGGGCTAAGTAGGTCCCCAACGAACTCTTCTACCTTGAACTTCCAGCTCTGTAGTGTATCCTTCAGAGCGAACTCTCCGCTAGTACATACACGATCATATACCATCTGAGACGATTCTCGCGCACCGAGAGTTGAATTCGAGCGATTCCAAAGCAGTGTCGTATCTCCTCAAAAGCTATCGTCCCCCTATCATTTTGATGACAGTGTGACTCAGTTGTGTGCCGTATTTCCATGAAGTTATGGGTCGGTTTTCAGCCCTAAAAACGGCTGCCCACGTAACCTTTTTTTATCGAATTTCTTTCGGTTATGCGTCATTTCGTAGGGATGACTCATGTTCTTTATCGGACGCAAGCCTTTAGTTGTCTTGAACTTGTCCGAATCTACCCTAGTCGCAAGGGCGCCGCTTGAAAAGGGAGACAAACATAGACAGGGTGGCTTCTTTGGGCTAGGAACTTGCAAATAATGATTTTTTGCGAACGATGCAGGGTTGGGTAAGTCTTTAACGACCTCTTCTTCCTTGAATTACCAGCTCTGTAGTGCATTCTTCAGAGTGAACTCTCTGCTTGACACGAATCGTTACATTCATATGCTATCTCAGGCCCCGTTTATACTTCCGACGTCGAGCGACGATGGCATGAAAAGTGACTAAATTGATCAATCGCGTCGCTCGTCTGCAATGAGGCCAAATTGATCGATCGCGCCGCGACGAAGTATAAACGGGGCCTAACAGAGGCCTATAGTGGCCATATTGATTGTGCGACGCGATCGATCAATTTGGCCTCATTGCGTGGCCATCGCGCCGCGCCGCGACGAAGTGTGAACGGGGTCTTAGACGGTTCTCGCGCACCGCGAGTTGAACTCCAGCGATTCCACTGTTTCGTCCCTGTAAAATAGTTCACTCACAGTTTTACAGTAGTTTACAGGGTGACTGAACGAAGTGCGCCCTCCTCTGTGATAGAGCCGTTTTTTCTCTTCGTTCAGCTAGAACATTTCTCATCCTGCTGGATTATTTCCGCACTCACGTTCAGTTTTCCGTTGTTCTTATTATTCTGTCCCGTTGTTTGAAGCTTTTTGAAGTGATTATAAAGTTTCATATAAACTAGCAGGAGAACAGAGTGCACTCGAATAATTGATCTCTTCGTTTTGAACAGAGAGGCGATGTCTGCTTGCGGCGAACATCGTCAACCATAAAATTTCGGTTTCAAAGCGGTATAATATAACGGTCATGTGCAACGTGAAGCTATTGCTTTGGGCGATGAAAAATACCTCGTTGATCTTGTGTGCCTTCGGATGAGATCAAGTTCTTTATTTGTTATTTTGTTTGCTTTATTTTGAATGACCACATCCGGACTGCCACAAGGCTGTTATGGATCATTATTGATCATGCAAAATTCCAATTTGGCCCAGTGTCATATGTGGTTTTCAATGTGTTTATAAGGATACAGGATGCTGATACTCAATCCCTTTTGGGATGCGCCACGCATTCTACTTCTACGGGTTGTCGTCGAGGCGAGTTGAATGCGTATTTGGCCATACAGTGACTTGCGGTGGCCAGCCATTGAACGATTCAGCACTTTATCCCTCCCAAGTCTGTTACCAATCCACCGACCTTGGAGGGATGGAAGGCTCGGTTGGCCTGGGCGGGAAACCCGAACCGGGAACCTGGTATCGGGTGCACGCGACAGCAGGCACCTCCTCCGACTGCGCTACACGCGCCAGAGTGGTTATAAATGGGCTAATCTTCGTTTATTCGGAATTTCTATGGGAAAGCGTGATTATTGTTGCACTAGTTCCTGCCACTAAGGCCATGCTTATGCGTACGGTAAGAGTTATTCCTAATTTAGCGGCGGCTTTCAATGTTGGTTTGCAGTAATCAGTCTCGTAAGCGAGTGGTAGAGTGTCGGAGAAGACGCCGGCTGTTCCGTCACTTGACATCAGATGGTCTGTACAGGTCTCCTTCTGGCCAACCCAAGCCTTTCTTCCCTCCGGGGATAGGGGAATTGGTATCAGGCTTGTCTGGGAAGGAAAAAGACTGACCTGTTCATCGATCGGCCAGCGCAAATCAAATCACTGAATAGGCCATATATGCATTCAAATTGCCTCCCCGACATACTGTAGAAGTAGAATGCGTGGCGCATCCCAAAAGGAGTTGATTTTACGGTGTGCTTTGTCTTTATCACTTTAGAATCAATCTCTTAGGCAGGTTTCATACTTCAGTCGGAGGGCAGAGTGGTGCTTCGAAAGCTACCAGTATCGATGACGTGGTAAAGATGATCGATATTGGTAGTTTTATAATGCCGCTTCGCAAGTATAAATCGCGCATTAGAAATTGGATCGATATCACAACTTTCTCGCGATCATAGGACGATTTCGTGGGATATTGTGAGGAATTTTCGCTTAGAGCTTTATCAGATTGGGAGCTATGCAAACAAAAAACTCCTTATAAAAGGGTCATATGGGAAATTCGCATGACGCTGTTCTCATGCTCCATTTTTTCTATTCTTCATTCTTCTGTAGGATGTTTTTAAGACGCTCTAATATGTACTGTATTTGTACATTAAATTTTTGGTTTAATTACCCAAGTTTGAGGTAAACTGTGTTCAACAACTGGTGTATGTGTGTACCGAAGGACTATTCTGAACCACCGATACTTTAGCACTCTAGCTTAATCGACTTCACTGGCAGTACAAATCTTTCCTTTTTCCTTCATATTTTCATTCGTGTGTTTAACATGCACGCAAAATACTGCAGTCTTTTTTCCTTGTGAAAATCATTCATCAGTTTTGATTTCGTTTTAGAGTGAGAAGGTTTCTGAAAAGCAGGGTTTTTTACTAATTTTGGTGTGTGAATGTTTCTGGTTTCAGAATGTCGAAAACTTAGGAAACATGCTCCTTAAGGGAAACGGTGTTTTATTTGGATTTTGTTTCAGAGCGAGAAGGTGAAGCTGGTTGCATTGTTCAAATTACTTCAGAGCTTGTGGAGCAATTTACGAGATGTTTTGAGGTTACCTAGGTTTTGCCTTAAGAAAAAAATTGCTATGAAACTAAGGCCATTTGGCGCCAAAAAATCAGCTCTAGAGATTAAAGTTGATGTGGTATTTTCTGCACTTTTACATCTATTTTATGAGATCATGTCTTATCTCTGGGTCCACTGTTGTCAATGAACAGCTTTCAAGGTTGGATTTTACACATATAGTTTGTCGGGAGCAGGGGTGTCAAGCTATGACCAAAACGGACCCACAAGGGAGATCAACGAACTCACCGTGGCAATTTTAAAAATGACCTATGGAGGGTTGTAGGGGATTGTCTGAGGAGCATCGTGGTGGTTTTCAAATTTCCTGCAGACATCTGAGTAGGTCAAAAATTGCAAAAAAGCGTATCACTTCAGTATCACTTCAGGCCGAGAAAGCGAAACAGACGTGTGGAACTGCCATGTCGTGGTTAGAATCTAACCTGCAAGAGGATTGGGTCTGGAACAGTGGCGGAATTGTGAGATCGTTGCAATTCCGCCACTGTTCCAGCTCTATACTTTTTGCAGGTTAGATTGTGATCACGACATGGCAGTTCCAGACGTCTGTTTCGCTTTCTCGGCCCACACTGAAGTGATGCGGGTTTTTGCATTTATTGACCTACCCCGATGCGTGCAGGAAATTTGAAAACCACCACGATGCTCCTCAGACAATCCCCTACGACCCTCCATAGGTCATTTTTAAAATTGCCACGGTGAGTTCGTTGACCCCCTTGTCAGGCTAGACTCGACCCGATTCCTTTGATTTCCGGGCTGAGATGCTGCCGTAAAGCTAGTGACGATGGTTGGAGTCGCGCCTGGTACTCAGGTTTTGGTCATAACCTGCCATCCTTTGCAGCCAGGTGCCCTCTACCCCAGTCCTTGCCAGTGTCGCCATTTCTCAAATATGTGAGGAGACCTTCCGCTGCACTGTGTCCTTATGAATTCTTCGTTGTAGGTCTTGTGATGGGCATTCGTGTGATCGCTGGTGACAGTGTTAACGCTGCCATCAAGTTTCCGCGGCTCATTCATTGCCTTCGCTCGGTTTCGTGATCGCTGCCTGCGAATCTCCTTATAGTATCTTCACGTTGTGTGTATAATCTGCTGATCATCTGCTGTGCATACCGGCGCGCGTGTGTGTGTCGTCTGTGTTATCGACGAGGAAATCAGTTCTCCCTTTCAGCGAATTCGAGACGACTTTCGACCGTTTACGATCGGCGCGACCTAGTCCATTAGCACCTGCTTATTCTCTCCCTGTGTCATAGAGTCCTCTATTCCTGTCGCCTGCTGCTGGTGCTGCTGGTGGTCACTCCACCACCCGATTTGAATTCTCCCGTCCAGTGCACTGATTCATGCGAGATTAGCCACGAGGGTCGATTCTCTATGCGGCTATGCACTGCTGTTGTGGCATGAACAGACTGTACAACAAGGTCAGAGAACGACTCGGCGGAAACGCCACTTCGGGATCGGTGACCATCCGCGACCAGCCGACCGGCTCCATAATTCTCGCCTCGCCGTCGAGGGAACGAAAGCCGGAGGTACTGAGTAGTAGGCTGTCGGTCGTTCTAACAAGGGAAGGGTTTCGACCTCCCTTGGAACTTCGAGTGGACACCAGTATCATTGGAAAGCGCTCGAAGTGCCGATTACGAATATGGGTTTCAAAATCGCAAAATGAAACTCCTGAGCGAGTTCTGGTCTGTCGAAGTTCGCGGGGTTGACTGTGAGCTGGTCGCGCGAAAGTCTGTAGTGAGAACGGTGAGGGATGAAGGCTGGTAAGAGCTGGCCAACAGCGGCAGCGGTGGCGTAGAGGTAGTGCTCTCGTTTGTCGGGAGTGAGGTGGTAGGTTCGATCCGCGTGTTGCGTGTATCATGACTTATCTTTGAAATGACATCTTATTCTGAACTATAACCAGCCATTTACCATTGTGGCCAACTATTCAGTCAAACACGTGTCATAATTCAGAATAAGATGTGATTTCGAAGATAAATCATGATGTGCAAAAGAACGCGCATACGACGGGATCGAACCTACAACCTTACTCCCAGCGAACCAAAGCACTACCTCTACCCCACCACTGCCGCTGGCGATCCGCTATTACCAGCTCTCTCCCCTCACCGTTCTCACTACAGACTTTCGCGCGGCCAGCTCACAGTCAACCCCGCGAAATTTGACGGGGCAGAACTCGCTTAGGAGTTTCATTTTACAATTTTGACACCCGTATTCGCAATCAGCATTCGGAGCTCTTATCATGACCCTGGTCTCCACTTGAAGTTCCGTGGGAGGCCGAAACTTCTCTAGCAAAACCTTTCTCTTACGTAAAAACTGTAACAACGTTTCCATAGCCGGTTGGGGCCTTCCTATGCTCGACATGATATCTGTAGGCAGATGCATGGAACGTTTGCTGCTTCGCTATACTTTAACTTGCTTCAACTACTTTAACCTTACTTTAACTTTGTTGAGAAAGCGTGGATTTCGCTTTTTAACACGACCATGTGACACGGTGTTGGGCCACTCCCTTTCTGTCGCATGGGACCGTGTGACACGGCGTCGTGTCACAGCGTTGTAATTTATTGTTCTGGTTGGATTCAAATCTTTAGAAGAAGCTTTTTTTGTATGTGTTCTTCATTCTTAAATATGGTTGCGAAAAGCGTGGTCTGCGAAATTAATTTTCGGTTACTGAATTGTTGAGCTTCTCGACAAGTATTGGCTTCAATTATCGAATCATACAAATCGAGTGGTCGTCAACGTATTGAATGAGAAAATTAATCACTGCGGTTTAAAACTGACACCGACACTGTGAAGGCGTCATAATTCAAAAGAAATCAGACGCCATATGGCGTCGTAGCAAGTCAAATCAAGAAAACAAACGTCGCATGGCGGCGTCAGACCGCGATAAAATCTCACATTCCATCGGAAGTTTCAGTATGAAGGAAAACTGAGAGTGGCAAAAAATTTTGAGAAGGAAAGCAGAAGAAGAAGACAAATCTAAGCCGACGAAAGCAAAAACGAAAACGGACTCGGCCACCTCCTCTGGTCACCGATCGGAACACAATAAAAAAGCGCACTCTCTGCGGTGTGACATGGGGTCTGCTAAGGCCCCATTTATACGTCCGACGCCGATCAACGCGACGCCACGTATGGTGGCCAAATTGATCGATCGTGTCGCTCGATCAATATGGCTACAGTACGTGGCGTCGCGTCGCGCGGCGTCGAAGTATAAACGAACCCTAACGGTGAAAAAATGGAAACTGACGTCGTCTCTTGACTGTGTCTATTTCCCTTTTGTCACCGATAGCTTTCATTCCGAACTGTGCACACCGAACGACGGCGTCAGCTCTCGTTTTGCCTTCAATTTTAGTTTACATTTGAGTTGGGAAAGCCATGTGGAATTGACGGTTTTATCCATTTTTACTTTTCTTCAGAAATGTAACTTCAACTGCATTTGTGTATGTGCTTATAATTGTCTAATTATTAATTATTACTCAAGTATTCGGTACTATAAATGTGACATGGCATAAGATTGAGAGGACTTATTCTCTGGTGCGGCATCGTGGTGTCACAGGGCTACCCATCTCGACTAGAAATAAGTCCTGAAAAATATGTGGAGTAGCAAAAGAAGCGATAAAAGAATATTTGCTCGATGGAGAGAACCGGTTCTCTCGACGGAAGAAGTCATTTTGTACTTGTCGAGGCTGTTGGCCTCCATCCACCACGGCCGTTTTTTATAGGCGGTGGGGTGTTCTTGAAGACAAAAGTAGGGCTCTGAATTACAATAGTACCATGATTTACTGTTTAAGGTCGCCGTCGCGCCACAACCCCAGACTCAGAAATCCAGGCATCGTCATCAGAGGGAGACCGATGTGGACAGAAACCAGTGAGTACATTGTTTTCTTTATTTCATTTCCGTTTATTTCCTCGTTCTTCGATAACTATTCGTGCTGGGTTGGATTCAACAATATCGGGGTAAAGGTCAAAAAACCCGTCGTGGGTATGCGGGCTGCCGAAGTGATCGTTGGGTATCCTCCACCTAGCAGTATACCCGCGAATGGTTGGGTAAGGTATATGATGAAACCACATCGTGGCCTCTTCGTTCTACTCCTTCTACCCCCGGGTTTAATCATTGATAAATCCTGACGCTGATCTCTTTCACAGACCTTATTGTGTAATGGTTAGTCAACCACCTGTGGGCCAACCGGTGAATTTTATACTGCTCGGGATCTCTATCATGTTGTCCAAGGAGTCCCTTGTACACAAACAAGAATCAAAGGCAGAAAGAAGTGGGAATGTTTGCGAATTATTCGGTTCATTTTACCTTCCAACTGGTTTTTACTCGCATTATGAGGTAAAATGAAAGGTATTCTATATACGGACCCATTTGGTGCAGTAGGAGGAGACGCCAGTTCTCGTATGTATCCCAAAATCGAGGTGCTTGTTCTTCTCATATCAAGAGCCCTTTACTGTGACTTGTGAATTGCTGGTATCAGAGTTGTTTCCGAATTATAAAACAGTGACTTTTCTATTAACTGGCCGTACCGTAGGTTATTTCAAATTCGGTTGCAATTTGCCTCCAGCACATCTCGTAAAAGTAGAATGCATGGCGCATCCAGAGAGGAGATTGTTTAACGATGATCTATTAGGTTGGAAAAAAAGTCTTTTCACACTTCGAAATTTTTTTTACCCTTCCCCTTGTGAACGCACTAGCCAATGTTGATTGCTGATTTCGTAATCCTATCACACTTGTCTACCGTTCGCACACGGACACAGGTTAAGACTCTTCTTGTAATTCGTTATCCATCCAATCTTCCGGACTCAATGCCAGATCTACCTCATGGCCATTTTCAGCACGGCATTCTTCATGAATTCATTAAAGAATCCACAGCACTTCAGGCAGCAGACCAAATTAACCGTATATATGGCATGGGATTTGCTACTCATCGCGCCTGTTACGGGTGGTTCGGAAAGTCTTTAAAGGGAGATTATTCACTGAGGGCAAAGCATGGTCAGGAAGGCCAACTGAATTGGACGACACAGAACTACTCCATCTTCTTCGTACCGATAGTAGGCAGACGACACGTCAGCTGGCAGAGAAGCTCGAAGTGTCTCATAGGGTAGTAGGAATCCATCTGAAGAATCTTGACTTTCATGGAAATTTGGAGCTTGGATTCCACATGCCCTGTCAGACACTCAGAAAGGTCGACAGCTCTCCATCGCTGCTTCTCTTCTGTCCAGATAAGGAAGAAAATCGTTTCTTCCGCGGATTGTGACAGGCGAAGAGTCCTGGGTTCTGTGTGCCAACTTCCGAGGAAAAGGCAATGGGTACAAAAGGGAGAGAGCCCTAAGTCTGATCTCAAGCCCAATGTTCACGAAAGGAAGATTTTCTTGAGTGTTTGGTGGGATATCAGAGAAGTGATTTATCGGCAAACTCTCAGAAGTGGAGAGACACTTACTGCTGTCACATACTGCGGCCAACTCCACAAAGTCGTCGCAACTCTCTAAGAAAACAGGCTGGAGAAGTCGAAGGTGATGGTCCTGCATGACAATGACAAAGCACATGTTGCAAGACTCACAAGAGAAATAATAAGGGAGCTAGGCTGGGAGGTAATGCCACATCCACCGTATAGCCCTGACCTCGCCCCTACTCACTACCATTTCTTCCGTGCTCTCAAGCAAGAAATTGGAGAGAAATATTTTGGAACTGATGAAGACCTCAAAAATTGGATTCATCAATGGTTCGACTCCAGAACTGCGGTCTTTTAAGCGAGAGGAACTGGAAAATTACCCAGTCTTTGGAGAAGTGTAGCGGAACAAAGTAGAGTTTATCTCAATTGATTTGACTTTGTAGTTGTGAAGTAATAAATCTTTGAAAAAAATGAAAAAACTTTTTTTCCAACCTAATACGTCCTCTATCAAAAAGTGTTTTCGATGCTATCCATTGTTTATCAGACGACTGAAGACTTGAATATTTATTTATTTATTTATTTACTTCGTACACTCATAGGTGTGCCACAATGGGGAAACTGTAACTATCCATAGAGAGAACAAAACCATGATATCAAGAGATGGATGAAAAAGGAACAAGGAATGGTCAATAAGGGATTAATAACAAACCGAGGCGCAATTAAATAGTGAACTGGAGGGTTTTGATGTTTTTGTGAATTAAGCTGTTTCTAAAATATCTCTTGAAACTAACCTAAATCATAAAGAGTATATGTTACCTATTAGTTAGGTCCATACACTTTGATCTTTGGTTGAGTCCTCCTCTTCCTTGATCCAGGAGAGATTTAGATTTCATCTCTCATAAGAATTTTTTCTAAAAATTCTTTGATTTTTGTGTTCTACTGATGTTTTAAAGTTATATCTATTCGATCAGCAGTAGTGCCGAGCCAGCTCCATTTTTCCTTACTGGATGAAGTGAAATTGCTGCCTCTTTGTGCTCTATAATAGCCTTTAACTCTCAATTTTTCTTGAAAAATAAAAACTGCATAAAATTTCATACAGGGTCTTACTAATTTTTGGATCTTTCCTAGTGGGCGGGGGATACTCCACTCTGACTGCCTTGCAACGGCGGCAAAACTGAAAGCAGACTAGTTTACAAAGGCAATACCATGAATTGGCTTATGAGAGAACCCTTCTTTGCAATTATCTAGCCGAGAGATGCCACATTGTGCACATTTATATCGCTTTTTTAGCGATGCCCCCCCCCCCCCTCCGACTAGGAGAGATCCTCATTTTTCATTAGGAAAAGTGCAATGTGGACGAAGCTCGTTTTAAGTTCATGTTCCATTTTTGTTCCAAAGGCGTCTTGCCTTGAAGAGTGTCCAGTTCGACGTGTGAAGGACATACTTTATTCATTTATTTACAGGGTGTCTCAAAAATGTATACACTGTTTGAAAGGGGATAACTTTGTTCATAGTAAAGGTACTGAAGAAGTTAAGGGCTCATATGAAAGCTTAAGAGAACAGAAAATTTCCGTCACACGAGAGGCATGGAATGCGCCATGCACTCGTCTGAAATTTTCCATTTTACACTCGAATGATTGTGTTTCGCTTGAATACGTGCTGAAATTCTTCACGAAGTGGCCATTTTGACTGATTTCTGCTTTTTTTAGAACGAAAACTTACAAACACACTATGGCTTACGAAAAATCTAGGGTATCTATGTGAAGGGTTGTAACATTGCTGCTGGTCAAGTTTTGAGGACGTTTGAGATTTATATGAAAGCACAGCGTAATGAGATTACTGGTGCGTGCAAATAGTCAAGATTGCGCCATGATCTCGCTTGAAACTTTGCATTTCAGACTCGATTGATTGTGCATAGGCTGAATGCTTGTTACAATCTTGTTGCTACTTGGTCACATTAACCTGTGCTATGCTTCTTTTAACGTTTTCCGTCGTCCAGTAGCTGCAGTTATGCCAATTAACCTCTCCATTCAGCTTAAATGTTGCTTCAATCGTCCACAGAATCCGTCTTGGAATATGGGGCTCCTGCTCACATTTAATCTTGCAACCAATAAACTCGCATGTCGCGTGCCTTTCGCGTGACTGTCAAGTTACAAACATCAAAAGAAGCACCGCGCAGGTTAATGTGACCAATAAGCAACAAGATTGTAACAAGCATTCAGTCCATGCACAACCAATCGAGTCTGGAATGCAAGGCTTCAGGCAGGAGCATGCCGCAATCTTGACTCCTTGCACGCCACAGTAATCCCGTCGCCCTGCGCTTTCATGTGAGTCTCAAATATCTCCAAATGCTTCATTAGCAGCAGTGTTACAACCCTTCACATAGTACCTTTATTTTTTTGGAGTACTCTCCATTTTTCGCAAGCTATAATGTGTAATTAAGTCGTGAACTCTAAAATAAGCACAAATCAATCGAAACGGCCACTTTGTGAAGAAGTTCTCTCGTATTCAAGCGAAGCACAACCGAAGCTCGAGTGTAAAATGCAAAATTTCAGACGAGCGCATGGAGCATTCCAGGCCACTCATATGTCCGAAAATTTTTATTTCCTTAAGCTTTCATATGAACCCTTAACTTCTCCATTACCTTTACTATGAACGAAGTTATCACCTCTCAAACAGTGTATACATTTTTTAGATACCCTGTAGTTGCGGACGTAGATCGAATCTGCGTGTTAATCTAAGCAAACAACAACACCTCAGAAACATCAGCACCTTCGAAAAAAGCCAGCAATTAAAACAAAGTGTTGAGTGATCTAAACAGCACATCAAAACGTAAAGAAACGATAACGAAACCATGAGGCCTCTGCTCTCATAAATGCCTTGGGAGTGTTTTAAACTGGTTTAACGAAGTGCTCAACGTATATGAATGCTTGCACGAATTCCAGTGGCATAGTGGTGAACACGATCTTGAAAAACAGTACCTATAATGCTGGTTCACACCCTATTTGTGGGTAGTTATCCTATAGATTAGCATTGTTGTAGTTTCACGCAGTGCATACCATTACATTTGATCAGGTGCAATATCCAAGGGGAGTGAGAGAGGCAGTATGCATATGTTGGTTAGAACTGTTGCCTCTCTCGCATTGCTGCGCCTGAGAGCAGGCTACTCATCGGAAACGGCGTCAGGTGTTGGAAACTTTCCATTTGCGCGGCATATCTGTGACGTCTCGATTGTCTCCGTGGGTCGTAAATGGTCCAAGACCTCTTAAACGGCGTTAATGACTTCTGCGCGGCCGGAGCGAAATGAGAAAATGCGCTTGAGCTGTGCGAGGCAGTTCTGATTGGGAGTTGGAGGTGGGGTAGTGGTTACTGCGCAGGAACTGAAGGAACTGAGCTTCTGCTGGGAATAAGCGCTTTCAATGATTATGCAGCTTTCTCTAGGGAGTGCCTAAGAAGCACATGGAAAGCGGGGCGTATTCCTAGTCTAGGCGGTCCGCACCTTCATGGCATAGGTACCGCAGCAAAAATGGAAGTGAGCAGTTACAGGATTTGAGCGCGGTAACATAATCCGGGAAATGATAGCACTTTGCCATTTGTTGCCTGTAGGCCCTCTGTTTGAATGAATCGGTTTTCAGGGGTTAAACCCCTCCTCATTTTCTTTCCAACAAATGATGCTACAATAGGGAAGTGCTGCTCTTGAAGATTTGCCCTTTCGTGAGCATTCCGGCTACAAGCCGACCTTTAGCCTGATGTAGGCAGTTAAGTAGGCGTCGGCCTGGTAACAGTCCGCTATTAAGGCATGCTCTGAACATATGACCATATTACTGCGTACAAATGAAGTGCGTGGCGTCTCCTTATGGAGTTATTTAACGCATGTTGACGTCGTAACGATATTTTGTTGCGATTAAAACTCTAGCACCAGGCGGGACTCGAACCGGCACCTCCTGCTGATCGGGCGGGAATGCTCTACGCCATCACTCCACCGGCCCCTGTTTGATCGAACGCAACATCCACGCCTCGTGGGTCCCATCAGCACTCTCACGTATGTCGGGGTGAGCCGGCCGCTGATATCAGCATGGAACAGGTCAAGTTGACATTGATAGAAGTGGTTCAAGTCAGTTCCGATATACGTGTGAGTGCCGATGGGCCGACGAGGCGCGGATATTCCGTTGGATCGAACTGCGCCGATGTAGTGGCGCAGAGTATTCCCGCCCGATCAGCAGGGGGTGCGGGTTCGAGTCCCGCCTCGCGTTAGACTTTTGATCGCAACAAAACATCGTTGCGACAGCTTGCAACCGCGATACCAGCCACTTGAGGCTAAAAGAAACTGACTTACAGCTTTTCGAGGTAGCACGCCATCAACGAGTTCCCCGGATTTCTTCAGCCCCACTGCAACGGCCATGTACTTGGAGAGGCGAGATGTTGAAAATGTTTGTCAAAAAGTCTGAACCTGATCCTAGACTCTTGCTTTCGATTCCTCTCCGAATGATTAGGTCACCAGAGAAAGTGATTTTATGCAAAAAGCTGAGCGGAAAATTGGCTGCACTCTTCGCTAAACCGTCGTTCTTAGATATTCTTCAGATGAATTTCAGTTCTGGGGACGTACAGCAGTTTAACAGAGAAAATTACCACCGAAATCCTTGATAGCGCGGCTTATCAAGCGATATGATGAGCGATAAGCCGCTTTATCTGAGCTTTCCGCGGTGAATTCTCTGTTAAAGTTATGTAAGTCGTTGATGAATTCGACTGCTGTATGGCGGTTATCGACGGTTATCATTTATCAACACCCTAATGCCTCTACTATGTCCTTCGTATCTGTAGAAGCGTGAGGCTGCAGAGTTCAAAAAAGTGCTGCATCCTGACAAACACTCATAGCCTCCGTTATTATTTATTTATTATTTATTTATTATATCCTATTTATTATTTATTTATTATATTTATTTATTTAATATTTTTCTCTATTCTACCCCCCATTTTTTTCTTGGAAAGATGTTGCGTGGAGTGCCTGTGGTTAATGTGTTCAGGTGGTCAGTATGCATTTCTAGTGTTTGTCGGTGCGCTGAAGACGACCGTTAGACAGCTAAGCAAGGTTTGAAGTCCTCAATTGTATAGTGGTTATTAACGAAGACAAAATGGGATAGAAATTCTGTCAGCAAAGAAAAAGAAAAAAATTGGAAGAAATTTGATCAGCTAAAAATGGATGGTCCTTCTTGCTGTTGAATTTAGTACTGCTGGGACCGTTTTCCTAATTCTGAACGTATCTTTTGGTGTTGAATCGATGGATCGATTCCAGCCGCCAGATATATGTCAATCGCGAAAGACTCGCCGCGATATCAATTCATAACATATCTCACTGATGAATATGAATGGTGATATCGTTTCGTTCCTTTCCTAAGACGTTTCGATTCGAGTTTGAAGAAAGTGGCGGAATGCACCAGAACGGCTTTTTTGCGGAAGATATTTTATTCGTTATAGCTGGAGGTGGAGGTGGAACACACAAAGTATGGTGTGACATCTGATTTCTCACTGAAATTAGATCGGTGAATTGCTTCCCTAATAGTTGGTGGTGAAGGGAAGGAGGAAGCTGCTGCATGTACGGTGCACGTGAGTGGGCCTATCCGTCATATAAAAAGTGTTCAGACGAACATCCAGATGCTCTATTGGCGACCATTTCGTCATCGAATGTATAGGCTGCTACTGAATTTCTTTTGTATTTTACTTTTGTTTATTTATTTGTAGGTAAAATTCACGCGAACATAAACAATTCGTGAAGGAAACTTTAAAAAAATGTCAACAAAAAGGCATCTCAAAAGGAGAACGTGATGAATGAGAACGAAGATCGATTGAGCGTTTCACTCATAGGAATCGAGTGTCTCGGAAATGTATCTCTAAAAGCGTCTTGAATTCACTTGAGGAGTCAGAAATTGGAGATGTTTTTGATAATTTGATGAATTCGGAACCGGCGCTTTGTGTAAAGAACATGGCACGCAGGCAAGTCTGATGGTTAGGTCGTGGAAAATAAAGGTTTGCGTGTGCTCCTCTAGTGATGAAAGGCAAAATCGTGTGAAACTGTTCCAGAGATTTATTTAGGTTAAATCTGGCAATCTGACTTTTCCGCTAGCTATTTGATGACAGCATAAAATAAACTAAGTTTAAGTTAAAAAGAGGGGAGAAATGAATAAAAAAGCATCTGCTGATACTTACTCACTGACTAGTCAAACCATTTTCTCCCTTCATAGCGCAGGTTCATAGATTGTACACCTCCTCAATGCTCTTGATAGCCTTCTTTTTAATCTTTTTCGCTAATTGTAATTGAGTTCTGATTCTTTTCTGCTCCTGTTTTTCTGGGCTATGTTTTTGCAGCTTTATTATGATCAGTGTTGGCGCATCTTATGGATGTGTATAAATAAATGAATAAATAAATAAATAAATAAATAAATAACTATAGGAATTTAGATAAATGCATTGTTGTGCTTTTTTAGCCATACTACAATTTTTACATGGCGCTGCTGTATTGTGTTAATAGTGGTTTTTTCGCACGTTTTGTATTTAACGTAAAACAATTAAATAAACTTCGAATAGAGCAGTTTCCTAAGACCTATATATTAGTAGCTGCTAAGAAACGAGAGTAGACTGCGCAAGCTATCATGAGAGTTAGGACAGTGGTTGACTTCTGAGAGGAAATATGGTGACATAGGGGTTAAGCAAATGTTTGTGCAGTGTCGCTTTTGAACGGCACGACGTCATCATTTGTGTAACCCTTTCTGTCACCATATTTCAGAAATCACCCACTATATAACTGTCCTGATAGGTTTTTTGAGGAAGGGACGTTATGAAGGGCGGCGTTAATCAATCCTTGCCTGGAAGGCGCTACGCATTTCACTTCTGAGAACTGTCGTAGTGGCCATCTGAATGCGCATTTGGCCAAAACAGTGAATTGTGGCGTCCAGCTAATGAAAAGTCAATGTTCTATATACGGGGTGAACCAAAATAACGTGGACAAGGTTTTTTCGTCATAATTATAAAACAACCAACAATTCGAGAAAACGTCAACTGAATTACAACAATACAAACATTAGGGTACGTCATGTTCAAGCGGTTTCGTAGTGGCCTCCCTTGGAGCGGATGCAGAGGGCCAAACGTTTCGCGAATTTTTCGACGATGGGTTGCAGGGATGAGAAGCTGTTCACCGTGGAGCAGGCTCACAATCGCCAAAATGGTAGGATGTGGTCTACAGAGGCTAGAAGCACCTCTGCTATCGTCCAAAACCCACAGTCTGTCATGGTTTGGGGCGGAGTCTGCGCCAGCGGCAAGATCCCTGGTTTTCATGGATAAAGGAGTGAAAATCGACGAAGATGTGTACCAGCGAGACATTCTCGAGTCCGTACTTCTTTCTTGGGCCCACCAGCACTTCGGTGATCCCCATTGGACGTTCCAACAGGACTCTGCACCCGCACATAGTGCGAAGAGTGCGCAGGCGTGGTGCAAGGCCAATTTCCCCGACTTCATCACGCCTTCGGAATGGCCGCCGTATTCTCCGGATTTGAATCCGATGGACTACAGTGTGTGGGCATTTTAGAGGCTAGGGTCGGCGTCAAACGCCACCGCAGTCTCGATTCCCTGAAGGAATCCTTGCGCCAGGTGTGGGAGCGGTTGTCTTCTGATGACCTGCGGCTCATCGCCCCAAACCTCGCGAAGCGTTTGGCCGTGTGCATCCGCTCCAAGGGAGGTCACTTCGAAACTATTTGAACATGATGTGCCCTAATGTTTGTATTGTTGTAATTTAGTCGTCGTTTTCTCGAATTGTTGGTTGTTTTATAATTATGACGAAAAAATCTTGTCCACATTATTTTGGTTCACCCTGTAGTTAGTTCCAAAGCCGGAACCACTTCACTTTCCTCGGGTGGATGAAATGCTTGGTATTAAAGTTGTGCTTTCGAGAAATTTTATTGAATGAATGAATGAACGAATTTTTTCAATGTAGAAAAATGTTTCAAGCAATTAAACGAGACTATTCGCTCATCAATTTTTTCGAATGATCGAAAATCGAATGCGCTCCATTTTTCGTTTGTTCGAAAATTCGAATAGTCGAGTAATTTCACCGCATCAAGTTTTGTGTTTGAATACTTAAATTATTCGATTTTCGAATAATATTCGAGTATGGCTCTCTTTCGATGTTTGATTTCGAACGAATATTCGAAAATCTGGAAATATCGAATGTTCGACTATTCGAAGAATTATTCGAATAGTTATTCGAATATTCGTTGAGCACAACTGTAGCCTGTACTTGAGCCTTGAATCGAATCGGGTGAAATATGTGAAATTTAGGGCCCCCACCAGACTACGCAATAATAACCTCCCTCCACCCCATTCGTTTATTCACAACTGGCACGAGCTCCTCCTCTTTTTAAACTTGCAAACTTCCCTATCGTAGTCGGTCCTTGTGGGATTACAGGCTTGGGCCACTCATGCTCACTCACTCCTCACGGCTCCTCATCTGGTGCCGGATTCATCAAAGTTACTGCAGTAACTTTGATGAATCCGGCCCCTGATTGCGCTTTTTCGCGACCTGACCATGCTTTTTTTGCTCCTTATTTGGAAAGCTGAGCAAACAAAAACATGTCTGTGACCATTCTGAAGACGATCACCATGACCTACCTGCTTGGTTTTCTCGTTCAGTCAACACTGTTGACCGTGACAGATCCGTAGAACGCAGTAGTTGAGCGAAATTTATGAAGAAATGGAGTGGGGGGGGGGGGGGGGAGGGGCGGTGGGGAAAGCAGCTATGCTATTATCGAACATCGAATCAAGGCGAAAGATTACGTTTGTTGATTAAACCAAGCGATGAAATGATTCAGTCGGGGGTTGTTGAAGCCAATGTGGAATGGGCTGAACGTTTAAGAGGTGTCATGAAGTCGATTCTTCTCTGATAGTGGCGGTTTATGCAGCTTTAGAAGTCTGAAGTCGACTTCAGCAACGGTCACCGGTGTCTGTTTATTCAGTGACTGCTACGTAATGTGATGCAAATTTAGGCAGTTCGGCGGTTCGTCGGCATTGGAACGGCGGAACAGCAATGCTGGTATGGTATTGCCCGCTTATCAGGCTTACTTGCGTGGTAGTGGAGAAGAGCGACTAGGTGAGTCTAGGTTTGACAGATTCATTTTAAGCTAGTTTTCATTTTTTTAAATATTTTCTTAATTTTTTTCAGTTTGGATTAAACTTTCAACCAAAATAAACGATTCCATTGCAAGTGAAGAAAATCTTAAGAAGCCGATTATAATGGTGAAGCTAAGCAATAAGAACCACGAGAATAGAGAAATATATCATTTTCGCATCGAATTGGATAGTTTTCAAGTCTAATTCTCCATTTTTTCAAGCTAGCCCAAGACTTCAAATCGGATCTATCCTAGTCCGGGGGGCCACATAACTAAAAAAAGTAGGTAAAAAATGAATTAAGACTTACCGAGCGGCTCTTAGAGAACGAGTTGGAACCTAAAAGAAGCCAAAAACGAACGAACAAAAAAATCGCCGCGGTTTACAACCATATCGGCGGGCAAAGAGCGACGGAATAGATGTGTGCCGCGTGCTGACCGCCGGCTGACATGTTATAACCAGGATCTGACATGGTGAGGAGGGCGCATCAAGCCGCATGCCGCGTGCTGACCACCGCCTGACATGTTATAACCGATCCAACATGGTGAGGAGGGAGACAACTTAGCCGGCTTACAACCGCAACAAATGTAATTTTTTTCGTTTTTTTCTTTGTGACTTTTCTGGTTTAGGTCCATGTTGTTCCGTAGAGGGCGCTCGATAAGTCTCAAGTGGATTTGCTACATATAATACTTTTTACTTATGTGCCCCCCCCGGACTAGGATAGATCCCTTCAAGTCAAAATGAGCTCTTCCAAATCGAAATGACCTCTAGGCAGGTTAATCTACACACTAAATGATGAATTTTTTGTCCAAAGAAAATTTGGTAGGACCTTCTTTGAGTTTTTTAAAAGTTTACCTGCCCAATAAGTGTAATAGTCTTATAAAATTTTCATTTTTATAGAGAAATAATAAATTAAAAGTTATATAAAAGCACAGCAAAGAAGGAAGCATATAGCTTTCAAGTAGTTTCGAGTAGTCGCGTACCTCCGCTCTTTTACTTATGTTTTACTACTTAAGTTTCATATTGACACTTTTGCTTTTATATTTTTGTGCATTTTTGTTCATTTTTTTGTTTGTCTGTTTACATCGTTTATTTGTACTTGGATTTTTACAGCTGTTGTTATAAGTAAGTAAATATAGCGCATTACAAAATCGCAAAAAAAGGCGCCTTGCACTCAAAAAGTTCGGCGCAATTTTCATTTGATTGATAGTGTAAATGCTGCCTACATACAGGATCAAAGTGAGTATTGTATGCTCTATAATTGTTTTTGTTGTGTCGTTTACAAGTGTGGAACTTCGTGCAAACAGAAGTTCCGCTATCATTCCAATAAAGATCCTGACGTCTTAGAGGAGGGCATGGCGCAATCTCTTTTTTGCACTGAAAAGTGACCGCGGTCCTGCTCTTTAAAGCAAGCTTGAAACCATTGCCTTTCCTCTAAAAAAATTTAAAAAATTTATGAACTTTGAAACAAGGTGTTCACTTGAGGTAGGTGAGTTAAAACATCAAAGAAATCAAATAACAAAATTTTTGGAGAGTCTCTACTTTAATGTAGAAGAAGCTCATTTCAATTTGGAAGAGTTCGCTTTGGCTTCAAAAGTCTTAGGCTTAGGCTTAGAAGGGTGTCCTCTTTCAGTTGAAGAACATCCAATTCGTCGTGAAAATGGTATGTAAGGAGACAGGGCGCAATAGATACCAGGGCAACCTAAGCAGTGGATGCTTTGATTGCCTACGCCTCCCTTCTCGCAACCTCTTCAATCGGTCCATGCTGTTTACAAATGCTTCGGAGGGCGATGCTGTGTTCATGTTTGAAGCATGTAGCTCACGTCTCTCCCCTTCTTCCAACGGTCGCTAATCGGTGTTGGCATATCAATGCTGATGGACTGATTCGAATTAGCATTCAACATATCTCAGCATAACAGGGGTTGATAGTTCAGATTGTTGATAGAAAAGGCGCTCCAATGTGGATTTTAGGCCAAGTGAGCAACCTTCAACTGCTGCTTATTTTCTCAACTGAGGATAAGAAGATAAGATAGATGAGACCGCTGCAAATGAAGAGGATCACCTTTGGCCTTTTGCCCACCTTATCCCCTATATCACTTGTCCACCTGTTGATCATAGAGTTGCTCGAGCGGGCGCCAGCAGCGACTCCATTCGTCCCTCTCGCGTGCCACAGTGGTCCAATGGATCCTCCTCGCTCGAGGGACCCCAAGAGCGTCATATCGGTCGTTCAGGGCTTTCACGAAGAAGTCCGACCAACGCGTTGGTGGGCGTCTTGGTGTTCTCTTGACATCCCGCGGAATCCAGTCGGTGACGGCTCTCGTCCAGCGTCTGCGAAGCGCATTACTTGGCCGGCCCACCTAATTTTCGACAACTTGGCTCACGCGACAGCGTCTCTGATCTTCGAACGTCGACGAAGCTCGGAGCTCCGGAGGCCTTCTCTCACTTGGTGAGTCGTGTCACTCCGAGCATCGTCCTCTCGATTCCCCGCTGAGCGACGCTGATCGCGTGTTCATCCCGCTTTCGTATAGCCCAGGTCTCTGAGGCGTATGTTAGGGCAGGAAGAACAGTGGAGTCGAATAGGTGGGCACAGAGCCGGATGTCCTTCGTCTTTCTCATGACTTCTTCGACGCTCATGAAAGCTCCCCAGGCCGCGAGGCCGCTCGCTTCCTTCTGCTCAGCTATGCGATAGTGCCCTGTTACACGGTCACCTTACATCTTTAGTTGCTCGTTAAGGAGAATTAAATTTCATTCTCCTTAGTGAACATTGGAAATGTATGGTGGCAGTGTAACACGGCACTATCGGATAGACCGGCAAGTTTAAACCTTTGAAGGGCTCTATCCAGAACTCTCTGTTAGATGAATACTAGGACGGAGAAGAATTTAGAAGGGTTGGTGCTCAGTGTCCATGAACACACTTTTGTCTCCACTGATGAGGAACCGTTGAGTATGGACTTATTCAAGAATAAACCCTTATCAGGTCTAGCTGCCGGCCTAAGTTACTTCGCTCCAGAAGTTCATTGCAGCCAATAGATGTTGGGATACCAAGTCTCTCCACTGGTCAATTATTTATTCACGTGACTCCTTCCTGAAGCAGCAAATGGGTGCAGGAATCGATCAACTGATCGTTGTTTAAGGTTTTTTATGAAGCCTGTTGGCCGATTATCGTATTCGGCTAACTTCCGGATCTGTCCTAATCGGTGGGGGCAGTTGGTGACTTGCGTTTGAGTTTCTAGGAGAGCTTCAGCTACTGTCCGATAGCTACTATTCGAGGACTTTTATTTTACATTGAGAGTATTTAGTTCTGCGGCTTGGCATGACGTAGCAATTGACACTTTGCGATTGCCCGACTAGGATGGGTCCTAAATGCCGTATGAAATAGTCTTTATCAGGTAAAAGACAGAAAATAGCTCCCGATATTCTCTAGAATCCCTCTTCCTAAAACCTCGGCCTGAGTAGTTCTTGTTGTTATTGTCAATAATGTGCCACACTTCGGCTGTTCGTCGTCTTCGTAGGCCTGAATGTGGTTCACTGTTTTTGATATGTTTACAGCTCCAAGCGCTTTAGCTGCACGAGAGGTTTTGAGGATCTATCCTAGTCCGGGGGGGCCACATAACTAAATAGGGTATTATATGTAACAAATCCACTTGAGACTTACCGAGCGGCTCCTACAGAACAACATGAGAAATAAACAAGAAAAGTCATGAAGAAAAAAAAACGAAAAAATTACATTTGTTGCGGTTGTAAGCAGACAAAGTTGTGTGCCCTCCTTATAATGTTAGATCCTGGTTATGACATGTCAGGTGGCGGTCAGCACGCGGCATGCGGCGTCACTCGCCCTCCCCACCATGTTAGATCCTGGTTATAACATGTCAGACGGCGGCCAGCACGCGGGATGCCTCTATTTCGTCGCTCTTTGTCCGCCGAGACGGTTATAAACCGCGGCGATTTTTTATTTATTTTTGTTTGTTCGCTCGTTTTCGGTTTCTTTTAGGTTTCAGCTCGTTCTCTAGGAGCCGCTCGGTAAGTTTCAATTCATTTTGTTGCCTAGTTTTTAGTTATGTGCCCCCCCCCCGGACTAGGATAGATCCGGTTTTGACATAAAATAAGCTATCGATATTGTTCGCCTATGTTAAAATTTGCCTACATGCTACCGTGTTCGTGGGAAATCTAATGGTAAGCGAGAATCGTTAGCACCGATCGATGTTGTCGGTTTATTCATGCCATCTCTATGAATATTGATGATATCGATCAGTCCCTTCACAGTTCGCATATCTTGAGACAACCCAACGCTACTATTATGTAGAGAGTGCTATACGGACGCACAGAAGGGCTAACATAGAGGGATATTGCTCAATATATCAAGACGGATATGAGGCGTCGCTATTTTTGCCGACATAGAGGGAGGTACTGTAAAGCCTGAATTTCACTGCAATTTAAAGCCGTAAATTCAGAAGGGACAACGGCGTTTACGGTGTCATATGGAAGCCATAACTGGTCATTTCAGTTCCTATATTGCTTCGGACATTCCTATTTAATGGACGCGTTAAATCCGCTAATGCAGCTTCTGTTTGAACAAGGCTGTACCCGCGCATATCATAATCGGCGTGATTACCGATTTTGAAGTCTACACACAGTGTACACGAGACAATGCGGTACAGCTCTCTCCCTACTGATCAGCTGTCGAGCATAGGTGTCCCATACTTCATCTGTTTGGGTCTTTGGTTCCGTTCACAGTCTGCTAGACAGTGAGTAGTCCGAAGGGTAAGAATCGGTTAAATCCATACGATCCCTAGAAGCCAATCGGATCGTGTGCATTGTTTGGAAGGCTCGGTCGTTCAAGTCGCTGACGCCAACTATGAACACCTCGACTCATATATCCTCCATTTCAATGCTTCGCGCAGTTTTATCAATATCTTCAGTCCTCTTGCTGTCACACTTTGTGGTTACTGAAGTATTACAGTTTTCGTGTTAAGTTGGGCACATTTCAACGCAAACTGGGCATTTTCCAAACTAAGCTGGACAGA
Organism: Heligmosomoides polygyrus bakeri; assembly: GCA_947359475.1. Lineage (NCBI taxonomy): Eukaryota > Metazoa > Nematoda > Chromadorea > Rhabditida > Heligmosomidae > Heligmosomoides > Heligmosomoides polygyrus. Next base: position 7,954,241 of record OX375868.1, read on the forward strand.
TTTGAAGTATAAGTGAGGATTTTGCATAGAACTTTTCAGAGGAAATGCTTTGCTAGTTTGCTAAACACTAGGACAAATAATAATTGACAGGTATGCAGAAGGTTCAATATCTTGACATTGATTTACGCAGTTGCGTTGTTCACTGCAACTTAGTAGTCTTCTCGCTGTTTTCCTACGCGGAGTGCACTTTCTCTAGTTATGCTTGTTTGTAAACGCTGGCTCTAGACGTGCTATTAAATAATTGATTAAATAAATAAAAATGGGACTTATAGATTGAACTAGACCTCCTAATAAGGTCCATTTTTTGTTCTAATAAAATTTCTGTGATTTGCTTTGAAGAATCATAATTGACGTGCCTCCAAAAAGGATGGATGAATGAATTTTGAGATTTCTTCTTATCGTGCCTGCAAATTCCTGTTTTCCTGGTGTCTTGGAAACAAGCTTTATTCCATCGTTTTCGTATAAAAACTAAAGTTTTTACAAAATTTCATACGCTCTATTCACTTTTTTGGGAGTGGTGAATTATGAATTCTAAAAGAAAATTTTTCGAAGTTTTTCTGTAGAATTTTTGGTACTTATGAAGTAAAGGGCCCGTGATGCCGTGGGGCTGCCGGGAAACATGGTAACGCGGCAACGGCAACGGAAACGCGGCAACCCACGGCACCCGAGGACGGATGCTTCACAAGTACCGGCCCCGTGGTGCTGTGGGTTTGCCGCGTTAACATGTTTCCCGGCAACCCCGCGGCACCACGGGCCCTTTGCTTCACAAGGACGTCTGCCTCATTCACAAGCTTCTGCATTTTACAACTGATTCCGGACCTTGCAAATTCTTTAAGATGAAAACTTCCAACACCAGAGGCGGCATTGCCAAATTATGTCTGCCTCGTCCTAAAACTAGATCTCTAGCAACGTCATTTGCCTACAGAGCGGGTAGCCTCTACTCGAAAGTTGCTAAGAACATTCAGTCCTTGCTAACACCGGGACAGATGAAGAGCCGTGTGAAAACCATCTTGTATAGATACGATTTTGTCTGAACATGTTAATTGCCTTGCGTCAAGATGACTTCTTTTTGATCACTGATGTGCGTATTCTTGTTTTTTGTTGTTGTATCTTTGAGCAAATGTTGTGATCGTCCTTTCTCTAACGTATGCCTTATGCATTCGTAATAAACATAACATAACATAACATAAGTACCGAATTTTTTTACTTTATCCTTCTTAGAGAGCGTCTAGTCTAGTTTTGTCTGCCAAACGCATGGTTTGGTTTCAAAGGGTGAAACATGCTTTGAAAAATGTCCCGTTTGGTTTAAAAAAGTGTTTAATTTTACGTGAAAATTATTTACCATCTTCACGTCGAATTGGACTCTCTTCAGATCAAATTGGGCATACTTCTTAGAGAATGTCCAATTTGATTTGTTACGCGCGCAGTTTGACGTGAAGAGTGTCCATTTTTCATCTGAAATGCATCCAGTTCCACGTGAAATTGGTATATATATACTTCACCTAACATGGGGATCAACAGGTTATGACTGGAGAAAACTGGAAGCGATGTGTTAAACAAAGTGTTTTTCCATCAGGCGGGACTTGAACCCGTATCTTCTGCTGAGCGGGCGGGAATGGGTACGCCACTACACCACCGGCGCATTCGAACAAGCATTTGAGTGACGCCTTTCGCTAGAGTTTTGATCGCAACAAAATATCGTCATGAAAACTTACAACCTCAGTACCAGACACTTGAGGATTAAAGAAAATTAATTGAATCAAGTGTTTTCCTGTTATAATTGAAGGTACATGTCGCGTAGGTGAGCAGCATTGGTAGGTGGGAGCGCGCCAGCCAATAGTAACCAAACACAGCACTGGCCGAACACATGCCAGCCCATCAGGGTACCAACGGTACACGCCCTCTGAATGGCACGCCGATTCCATGCAATTTGATTGGTTTACGCGTTCCCACCTACCAATGCTGCTCACCTACGCGACATATACCTAATTGAACACTGAGCAATTTAGGGTAGACTTTGGAATACTGTGCTGGCCTAATGGGCAAGAATTTTATGCCTATCTAAAAATCCTAGTCATTTTTTTCTTAAGATATAGTGATAGGGGAGAATTTTTAGACACTTCTTCGAACGAAAGAAACCTGCCTACCACCAAGGAACAGGAAAACAGTTCCAGATATTTTGTTTGAAGAAATGTTGCCTAAAAGTTCTTCCCTATGCACTCTGTCCTGAGAAAAATGATTAGGATGCTTAGATAAGCATAAAGCTCTTGTCCATTGACAAGCACAATATTTGAAAGTTTACTTTAAAGTGCACTGTATTCGTTTCAGCCGCATCGCTGTGCGAAGCGGCGAAATGATATGCAACTATATTGCTCGGGCAGTAATCGATATGGGAGATTATAATTACGTCGCGTCGCACCGCGATGGAGCTTTAAACGTCTCCGGCCCGTTCATACTTCGACGCCGAGCGACGCACGACGACGGCATGTATTGTGGCCACATTGATCGACCGACGGGATCGATCAATATGGCCACTATACATGCCATCGCGTCGCTCGGCGTCGGAAGTATAAACAGCCCTTAAGGCTATATCGAAGGGTTCTGTTAGGTGATCCTCGAGCAGTTCCTTACTACTTGGATCTTGAAAATCACTTTCAATCGATTTTTGAATTTTCTGCAAGATTTACTGTTCAGATTAAGATGAAGCAATGTTTTGGTTGTGGAGCGTTATTGATATATTTGTTGAAAACTTCGGATAAGGTGATTCCTTGCGAATAATGCTGGTCACGTCCATTTACTAACTTTTACTTACAGTGGACGGTCCACCTCCGTCACCGAAGGAGTCGAGGGTGTCGTCGCTAGAGCAGCGAGTGAGGGAACTCGAGGCGATGGTCGTCGGCCAGGCCACGGCCGGCAACAACACCGCCGTCGTCATACCGGTCACGCCATCGCAACAGACTAAACGTACGTTTCTTATCCTCCTCGGTTTTTTATTTCGTGACACCCGGGAGGGCTACCTAGCCAGTAGTAGCGATGGTTCAGAGGACCTGCTGGAGTTCAGTTTGGTGACACGAGGAAGTATAGACCTCGCTGTACGAATCTGGAAAACAGATCCATCCCGATATTTGCGATTTGTCGGAAACCCTTTCGGCGCAATGCACGTTAGCCCTAGTTTATACTTGTGCCGCTGCGCGGCACTATGGTCAGGATAGATATCGATCGGGCGGCGCGAAAATCGATATTTATGACGATCGTAGAGCCGCGTCGCGTGGCGGCGCAAGTATAAACTAGGGTTTAAGAGTGCAGAGGGGGAGTGCACGATTGTGATGACGATTTTTCGCGGTGTTAATGGCGGCAGCGCCGGAACGATTGTCCTACATAAAGGAACACAATAGGCAACAACCTGTTGAAATAACGAAACTAAACCAACGTCGTTGCTCAGGTAGACTCAGTTTCTGCGTTCCTAGATGGGAGGGTGAGACTAGAAAGGACCATTCTCGGATCTATCCTAGTCGGAAGGGGGCAACCGTGTGGTGGCAATTGCGCAGGTCATCCCATGCAACACCGATGTATCCTAGTTCGGGGGGGGGGGGGGGGGGGGACGGAAAATAACTAAAAATTATGCAACCAACTTACTTGAGACTCAAGGAGCGGCTTCAAAAGGACAAAATAGGAACCAAGAGATGAATACTTGTAACATAACATGCCTACCTGAACCCCTATGGTGGCTACTGCAGTCTTCCTCCTGAAATAAAGAGGAAATTTAGACGAAAAAACGCCGGACGAAAAGTCGAGAAAAAGGCGCGTCGACAGGTTCACCGTGGCGATTCGTGCAGGGATAGCCGTACAGTGGCCGTGGGTCGATACGTGGAGCCCGCAGGCGTTGGTCGATACGTGGAGCCCGCAGACATCCCTGTACGTATCGCCACGGTGAACCTGTCGACGCGCACACATGCCTTCCGGCCCGAGGCCGCCATGGCCTCCCCTCATTGGAATTGAACCAAAACAAACAAACACAAAAACAAATAAATCGCCTTGGTTGTAAAGAGTCTCGGCGGTAGAAGCGCATTCGAACACATCTGACCGCCGTCTGACATGTTATAATCTGGATCCATCATAGTGAATGGGTACATAGCTTTGCGACGGAGCGGCGAAACCGAATTTAATTTTGGCGCAATGATACCACGGGGGGGGGGGGGCAGCCCGTGGGCCTCGACCGAGTTAGGCCCCGTTTATACTTCGTCGCGGCGCGACGCGACGCCACGCAATGAGGCCAAATTGATCGATCGCGTCGCACAATCAATATGGCCACTATACGTGGCGTCGCGTCGCGCCGCGATGAAGTATAAACGGGGCCTTAGGCATCTGACTACGTAGCTACCATCCCAACGCTATTGCCGCGACCAGTCGCTGGAGCGCTCGGAGGTACACCAGGGGCCGGATTCATCAACAATTAAAGCCGTGGGTATGCGGGGTATAAGGGGTAGAGATGAGATAAGAGTCAGATAGAGATAAGGTAAGAGTCAGAGAAGTAGGCTTCATCGTGGGTATCCCTACCCCCTATACCCGCGGTTAGTCGTTGATGAATCTGGCCCCAGATGCCTTAAGCGTAGCAGTCGGATATGGTCACGTGAAATTTCCCACACAAGTGCTCCGACACGCCTAAGGCCCCGTTTATACTTACGACGCCGAGCGACGCGACGGCATGTAAAGTGGCCAAATTGATCGATCGCATCGCTCAATCAATATGGCCACTATACGTGGCGACTGCCTTACGAAACCTTTGAGACAGAAAACAAATTTTCCCGATTCGCAGAACAGTGGCTATACCTCCTGACGCCACGCCCCCAGCCCAGCAGGAGGCGGGTGTACCTCCTTACGCGTTGCCCGCTTAACGCGTGTCTTGCACTTGCGCGCTTCTCGCGACTTTGCAGCATCACTGACCTACGGAAGGTAGTTTTTGTAAAACTTAAAATTCGCTGACATCTAGGACCTGCTTCGTACTTTATCTGCATCAAGCCGTTCACCACTTCGGTACCTTCATCATAGACATTTTCTCCAGACTCTCCAGTACTCTCCCTCTCTTTCTTCTTACTTGATCTGATCGGTGGTACGCCTTTACTGGTCTTCTCCCCCCCCCCCCCCCCCACATTCCTGGTCCCAACTCCTGGCCCACTTCCTTGTTTCCACTACTGACCCCCTTCTGGTCTCTTCTTGCTGGCCTCTCCGCCCTGTTTCCTCCTCCAGGTTGTTCCTTTCCTTCCTGGTCGCTCACACCCTAGAGGTCCCCTTACTTCCCTTCTCCGCCACCCCTTATTGGTCTCCCATGCTCACGGTAGACGTCGGTGAAGACGCAGAGGAGTATCTCGCGCGGGTAACATTTTCCATTCAACATGGGATAATGCTGAATTCTGAATGCGGCTGCTCGTCACACGACGTCGGTGACACTTCTTCACACTCTAGACGCTTGTCGCGCGCGCAGATTCTGCTGCGTCAAGCAGGACGTTGTGCTTCCTCTGCTGCAGCAGTACCTCATGTTGAACGGCAAACGTGAGACCTAAAAACGTGGGACCTTCTAACCTGCGTGAGATACGCCTCATCGAACCCCGCGTGAAGGCTAACTCAATTATATAGTGGTAGATTGTACGCAAACTGACGCGTGCATACGTGTATTGCAAGTTGCGGCAAGAGGGGTCTAGGTCAAACGGATAAAAACTCGTTGAAATGTGGGCTGGCCCTCTCATAGTAGCATTGCGCCGTGATTTTTTGTGAATTTTGTCAGTTAGGACCTATTTTGTTCTTTAGAAGTCGCTCCGTCAGTCTCATGTCAATTTGCTACCTAATTTTTAGCTGTGTCTCCCCCCCCCCCCCCCCCCCCAGTTCACGGTATTGTCTTTGTGAACTAGTTTGCTTTTAGTTTTGCCGCTATGGTCAAACAGCCAGGGGAAGTGAACCTCCTCCCCTCCCCACAGGGATAGATACTTTTTGGATCTACCCTAGTCGGGAGGATATTCTAGTCATTTAAAGACATGAATTGAACGTACGTTATACCACTGCATCAGCAAGTCACGGAATTTGCTCGTAAAGGCGTGTGGGACGTGAGCCTAAAAAGTTTTCAAGTCCGCAGGGGTGCCTAAACGGATTTAGCCTGTCATATCGAGTTGTCCAAGTTTTCTTCACGCAACATCAACTGCTCCCGGGTATGAATCGCTGTTCTGAGAAGCTACTCTCGGGCCAGCTCGACGCTGACTAGCCTCTGTCCATCAACAGCCGTTAAATGCGGCTCCGACGCGCAATATACGCAATAACTGCAGTTCTTTGAGTCAGGAAAAAGACGACATGATCTGGTTAAGTTTCTCAATTCTCCGAAAAGGATGTTCGACGTGCGATCTGAAGGAATTACAAAAAGTTGGCCAAGTGGGCTATAAATTGAGTGGCCAAATGGGTCGTTTGTCATGATCATGGAGCGCAGCGCTCGTAAACACACGACCGCGGCGGCGCTCTCAAAAGGTACCGCCGGGCTTTCTTTGGATTCCTTTTGAGCGTCAGTTCAGCGATCTCTCTAAAAAGTTTTGGCGCAAATAGGCTAGGGGTGGGGGGGGGGGGGTCACTGTCTTCTCACTTGCCTTGGTAGGAGGGCATATTTATGTGTCCATTTAGATCAGGAACGGCCTAACTCAGTCCGTTATAGGGGTAGAACACAACAGTGCAGCACAAAATTTTTAATTTCGTATATCAGGAAATGCTGTATAGGGCTGCCTTACTGCCAGACTCCACTCCGAGCCTATCTGCGCCAAAGTTTTTTTTTCGCCTGCAATGCAATGAACATTTCGAGGGGCACAAAAATGCGGAAGGGTTTTGCCCGTTTTTTAAAGAGAAAAAAAGGGCACTATTGTACCTTACCGACTCCAGAGGACGAGGAGAGGTCGGAAAAAAAATTCGCCCAAACTTCGCCCAGAGGGTTATTGGGGTGCTGATCACGAATCTCACATCCGCTTTTGAAATTTCGGCCGATTACAGTAGGTTACGATAGGTACCGGTGACTAAGGCTGTCGAGGTCACATCACCGATTTCGCCCAAACTTCGCCTAGGGGGGGGGGGTTATTTGTGGTGCTGATCACGAATCTGACATCCGTTTTTCGTTTTACGCTAGAGTACGATAGGTTACGGTAGGTGCTGGTGACTAAGGCTGCCTAAGTCATGGTAACCGATTTCGCCCAAACTTCGGGTATAGGGGTTATCTGTGGTGCTACGGGTGAGCACAGCATGCAGGCGGTGCCGCAGCGATCGCCTCAAAATTCGCAAATCAGCGGGAAACTCTTCGATATGCGAAGGCTTAATCGAGAGATAGCAATCTAAGCATCATGGCCCTCCAGGCACTGTTCCACAACCGCCCCCAGGAAGAGCTGCGCGACTTCAAGCTAAACATGGACGCAGCCGACTTCCAGGAATGGCTTAGAAGGATGGGATTGCTCGCAATCGGTGACCATGAGCTTGGCAGCCTTAGTCACCCGCACCTACCGTAACCTACCGTACTTCAGTGTAAAGTACAATAGTGCCAAAATAAGGCGTCGAAATCAATAGACACGCAAGTATACATAGATAAATAATGAAAACACATTAATCTATTAAATTGGGAATTACTAAACACCAAAAAATTGCCTAAAAGCTTGGTCGAATGAAATTGTGCAAAGCAGAGTAATGCTGTTGGCTAAACCCTTAGCGCCTGTTCATACTTCGAGCGACAAAAGCGGTAAGAGCGACTGGGGCGACTGGAGAGACAAGAGCGACAAGAGCGACGGAGCGACGGATGTAGTGTGGTGTACGTAAATAATTACGTATTTCACACTACATTCGTCGCGGACGAAGCGTGGAGTACGCAATTATTTACGTACACTATGTCCGTCCCACGGATCTCCCTCGATAGAGAGCCTTCGGGCTCTCTTGTTAAGAGGGATCTCGGGCCGCTTGTCGCAGGGCCACGTGGCGCGTCCCCGGGTGGTGGATAGGGGAATTAAACGCGAACCAAATGCGACCGTGTACTGCCCAGAGACGCAGGTGGGATGCAGGGGATGGACTCCTTGCTCCTGCTGTGTCGGGTCGATGCGTTCCTTGTGCGTGGGAGCGGCATGTTCGTGCACAGTGTGCGTGGATGTGTCCGTGACTGTGCGGATTGTAACTGTGTCGGCTCGGCCAAAAGCTTGCACTCGGCAGACTGGGAGTACATGTAAGGCGATTCGAGGCCGCCTTAAGTCTCGCCCCGTCCCTTCGGGCAGTCTGGCTGGCTGCCCGGAGTACCCCGCCCGCACGACAGAGCCTGACTAGCTACCCGTGTTGTATTCCAGTCAACAGCACTCACAGCAGCACTAAAGGGCCTCATTCCCCTGACCCCGAAAGAGCCCCCATTTCTGCAGCGATGGGAAGGACGAGTACGGAGAGGCTGCTAAAATCTCAGGGCCTAACCAGGCTGCGCAAACTGAGAAGGACTAGGATGACGATCTGTACTTACAACGCCCGCACGCTTGCGTCGGAAGCATCCGTCGAGGACCTGATGATGCAAGCCAGGAAGATCAAGTACGACGTCATCGGACTGACCGAGACGAGAAGACACCACCCCCTACACGCCGCCTACGACTCCGGAGAAGAACTGTTCCTCGGAACATGCGACAGCAGGGGAGTAGGCGGCGTTGGTGTCCTCGTCAACACGCACTTGGCCATGAACATCGATTCGTACGAGTCTCTGACAAGCCGAATCGGACGTCTGCGACTGAAGCGATGTGGCTCCGTGCCAGCCTTGACTGTGTTCGTCGCGTATGCCCCAACATCCGACTACGACGACGAAGACGTCGAGGCCTTCTACGTGGAGCTGGAGAAGTTCTATAAGGAAGATCACACCTTCTACAAGGTGATCGTCGGCGACTTCAATGCCAAGATCGGGCCACGAAGGTCGCTGGAAGAACTTCACATCGGAACCCACGGTTTGGAGTGGAACGAGCAAGGTGAAAGGCTGTCTGAGTTTATCATGTCGACCAAGACCATCCATGGAAACTCGCAGTTCCAGAAGCCTCCCTCCCTACGATGGACCTGGGAATCCCCCGGTGGCCAGTTCCACAACGAGATCGACCACATCATCTTCAATCGCAAGTATTGCCTGACCGATGTCTCCGTTGTCCCCAAGTTCTACACGGGATCGGACCACCGCCTCCTTCGCGCGAGGTTCCGCTTTTCGCGTCAAGGAGAGAAGGCCGCGAAGTTCAAGAAGAGGAGTCCCAGAACGACCATCAGCTGGGTTCTCTACACCTCTCTTGTCGGCCTTTGGGAAGATGCCGTCATGGACAACGTCGACGAGGAATACGATCGCTTCGTGCACCATCTCCACGATAGTGCTAAGGGAGCCGAGAGCTTGAAGACCACCAAGAGACGCCTGTCTCCGGAAACTCTCGAGCTGATACGCCAGCGTCGAGCAGCACGAGCGTCAGGCAACTATCAACTGACGTCCGAGCTTGCAAAGCTATGCAGAGCGGCGATAAAGGAAGATCTGAAGGAGAGAAGGGCAGAAGTGTTGGCTGAAGCAGCAGAGGCAGGGCTGAGCATCCGCAATGCCCGCCGGAACTTCGCCAACTTCAAGACCAAGATGACCGCTCTCCGACGTCCTGACGGAACCGTCACCTCTTCCAGAAGGACCATGGAGAAAGTCATCCACGACTTCTACTCCGATCTCTTCGATAGCCACGTCCACCTGCCCCTACGCCATCTTCCGCAGGATGGATGCGTCATCCCCTCTGTTCTCCCTTCCGAGATCCGACACGCCATCTCGTCGGTGAAGAAACGTACAGCACCCGGTCCTGACAGGATCAGAGCTGAACACCTGAAGAACCTCCCGCCAGCGCTCATCAACACCTTGGCGCGGCTCTTCACACGCTACCTGTCCGAATGCAAGGTTCCATCTCAGTGGAAGACCAGCAAGACCGTCTTGCTGTACAAGAAGGGAGACGTGCACGACATTGGCAACTATCGCCCGATCTGCCTGCTGTCCGTAGTCTACAAGCTGTTCACTCGAGTCATCCTGAATAGGATTAGTAGAACGCTGGACGAAGGACAGCCATGCGAACAAGCAGGATTTCGGAGAGGATTCAGCACGATCGACCACATACACACCATTACGAAGCTCATCGAAGTGTCGCGAGAGTCCAAGCTGCCGCTTTGCCTTACGTTCATTGACCTGAAGAAGGCATTCGACTCCGTCGAGACTGAAGCGGTTATGGAAGCCCTGCTCACCCAGGGCGTTCCTACTCAGTACATCAGAGTCCTTCGAGAGCTGTACAGTGGATTCACGACCAAGATCTCACCATTCTACAACGACGTCGTCATTGACGTGAAGAGAGGGGTTCGACAAGGGGATACCATATCCCCGAAGCTCCTCAGCGCCACCCTCGAAAACGTCATGCGCGAACTAGAATGGGATGACATGGGAGTGAAGGTCGACGGCCGGCAACTGCACCATCTTCGCTTCGCTGACGACATCGTGCTCATAACACCGAGCATCACTCAGGCGGAGCGAATGCTGGCCGACTTCGATCGTGTATGTGGAAGCGTTGGACTGCAGCTGAATCTTACGAAGACGATGTTCATGAAGAACGGATGGGTTTCTGATGCCCCATTCTCGCTCAACGGAACGAACATCCCGAATGCTCCAGCTATGTGTATCTGGGTCGCGAAGTCAACATGGCCAACGACCTAGCACCAGAGCTGAGCAGGAGGAAACGAGCGGCTTGGGGAGCTTTCAAGAGCGTCGAAGAAGTCGTGAAGAAAACGAAGAACGTCCGACTCCGTGCCCACCTATTCGACTCCACTGTTCTTCCTGCCCTAACATACGCCTCAGAGACCTGGGCTATACGAAAGCAGGATGAACACGCGATCAGCGTCGCGCAGCGTGGAATCGAGAGGACGATGCTCGGAGTGACACGACTCACGCAAGTGAGAGAAGGCCTCCGGAGTTCCGAGCTTCGCCGACGTTCGAAGATCAGAGACGCTGTCGCATGGGCCAAGTCGTCGAAAATTAGGTGGGCCGGCCACGTAATGCGATTCGCAGACACCCGCTGGACGAGAGCCGTCACAGACTGGATTCCGCGGGATGTCAAAAGAACACCAGGACGCCCACCAACGCGTTGGTCGGACTTCTTCGTGAAAGCCCTGAACGACCGATATGACGCTCTTCGTGTCCCTCGAGCGAGGAGGATCCATTGGACCACTCTGGCACGCGACAGGGACGAATGGAGACGCTGCTGGCGCCCGCTCGAGCAAGTCGATGATCAACGGGACGACAGGTGATACAGGTGATGTCCGTCGCCCCAGTCGCTCCAGTCGCTCTTGTCGCTCGAAGTATGCTCAAGCCCTTAGGACCCGTTTCTACTGCAGCGCCAAGTGCGAGCAGAAATTGATTGCCCTACGCGATCGATCAATATGGTCACTATGCATTAGGCATTGGATCTTTGGATGATTCGGATAACGCTAATTTTGCTGGCCTCGAATTTCTGGCTGATTCGGACTGGGCTATCCGAATAGGATATTCGAGTATGATTCATTCTGATCCTGTGTATACCATGAACGTCGTCGTGTTGTCTGGGAATTGCTAAGACCACTAGTAGCAGATCGGAATAGAGGCATGGACAAGACATCTTTGGTAGAACGCATCAAATTGGCGCGCTCGGGTTGATGCGTAAGTTTGCGGGATACTGTAGTGTGTGCCTGCTGCCAATGCGTCGTGGCTCGCGTCGACGTTTTTTGTACGCCCGCGATGGTGCAACTGGCAAGCGGATCGTGGTGCAGTGGGTAGTGAGGTTGCTTCGTACGGGTTCCATTTCCCCACCCCCAATCCGTATTGCACCTCGAATGAACAAATAAGGTTAGCTGTTAGGCTACCACGCTTAAATAGAGCTGTCATATTGATACAACCGTGTCGAATGCCAATGTTGCGCTCGACGCAAAAAGTCTATTCCAATCTGATTTTAGCGGCCATAGATCCATTCGTGTTGCTCGCCTTCCAGAAGTATAAACGGTGCCTCAAAATGTTCATGGCACGAGACACTCCCGCGGCCCCCGGAAAATAAGAGGACGGTGAAACAACCTCCCTCCCCCTTCTACAAACTGTGATTGTACCCAACCTTTTAAAATAAAATGTATGAGACTTTTATATGAAGAAAACTTTTAAGTGACCAGAAATGAAAGCGAGAAGTGGTACTCGGAAGCCAAAATCAAACTAAATAGTGCTTCACCTATGGGTTAGTTTGTAATTCTTTTACAGAATTTTTTCGTTTTGTACTTTGAATGCGATTTAAAAATTTTTATCGAAATTCACACGAAGGTTTTCATTTGTAAAATTGATTTTAAGCAATCAATAAAGTTTCCGGGAAGCAGTTGGATCCAAAGCACAGATGGAGTTTACCGCCTACGGGTTAGTGATCTCTTTCGGACGCTAATTAGTTGATATTCACAAAACGGAAGGTTAAACCAAGTTGTTGGCGAAGTGCTTCTTAAGTCGTAGATTTTTTGCTCTGTTTGGTTGAATTCGTTAAGCGCTTTAGAGTTGTCAGAAAAGACCAAGTAACTTAGGACCTGTTCGTAGTCCGCGACGGAAGCAACTACATAGTCGAATGGGTAAATAATACGAATCAATTTGTCAGGCTATCCCTCGCCATCAGTCGATCCGTATGCATTGTGCGAGCGAGTCAGTCGCTGCCATTGCTCCCATCGAGGTCTACGGACAGGCGCTTATGCACTGGTTGGCTTTCCAATAGCAGTAGCTTGATGATTGTGTGCTTTGATTGTAAAGTAATCAGGGAAATGGATGCAAGAGGTTTTTTAAACGTTATGCTTTTGAGGAATCGATAAAGAAGCTGAAAGGTGGTGTGCGGAGGTCAATCGCAGGTTGAGTGGTTCAGCGCTCATGGGTTGGTGAATTTTTGCATGAACTTTTATTGAGCTGGGTGTGAGGGTAATGTTGCGACTAGGTCAAACTCGGTTCAGGCGTTTCTGCCTGTGCTATGCTAAAATAGTTTCGTTTTATCGTCTATCATGGATCGCTCTGAAGTTCCTGTATTGGTTACTATATAAGTAAAAAATGAGGAGAAAAGTAGCTCAGGGCCTGTTCATACTTCGAGCGACAAGAGCGACAAAAGCGACTGGAGCGACAAGAGCGGCAGAGGCAACTGGGGCGACGGACGTAGTGTGGTGTACGTAAATAATTACGTGCTCCACACTCCCTCCGTCCGTCGCTCTGTCGCTCTGTCGCTCTTGTCACTCCAGTCGCGCCAGTCGTTCTTGTCGCTCAAAGTGTGAATAGGCCCTTAAGTAGCTTGGGGTGGGCGGGTCATGTTTTTCAAATGAGAAGAGCTCGCGTAAAGATTGGCTTTAGTCATTGTATTTGAGATGTGGCCGGCTGATAGTGCACTTGGAGGGGCTCTCCACTGTCTCTTGCACCCCAATTCAACGTCTTTGGTTCGGGTCCAGCCCAGGCGAACCACACCTTCCATCCTTCAAGGGTCGATGAGTTGATGCCAGGCCCGTCTCGGAAGACCCTAACTTGTTGTCCGGCTGGCCAGCGCAAATCATTGCATGAACCAAATACGTATTCAGACTGCTTATATAGAGTACCACTATGCCCTTTAGAAGTAGAATATGTGGCGTATTCTGCAAAGGGATTGATTAAGGCCAACCTTTATCACTTTCCTTATCTTAAAGATCAGCGTCAGTCGAAGTATCCGAGATGCGTTGTGCCATCTATTTCTTACCAGGGAAGGGTGTCAGGCGTGTTTGAACGACGAAAGTGAATACCGCAGCGAGAAAAATCCTCTCTTCAAGTGCTAGAAATGTGTGTTCCATGTTTGCAAAGTCCTTGAAGCCACCGAGTTGGGCGCCCTGATAGCTTACTATGGAGTCTCACAATCTCTCGCATAAGGCAAGCGTTCGAATATGCAGAAAAGAAGCGAAAATATTGCAAGGCAAGTAGTCGATCACCTCACTTTTTGCCTATGAAACAGTATTGTTGCCAGTTTTCTGCATGTTCTAGCATTGGAAACTATTGCGTTGTGAGGCTGTTCGATTCCGTAGTTAGCTTTCGGCCTTCGTAACCCGAAGGCTCGAGAAATGGGTAAACATTTTCCTACTATTTGAAGGGTGGAAATTTTCGCAACGCCGTTCGCGTTCGCCGTTCAGGTGTATGCCTGAAACCCTTTCCTGGTAAGAAATAGCTGGCAAGACGCATCCCAAGTAGCCCGACTGACTTTAAGATTAGGATAAAGATAAAGATAGATCTTAATCAGTCTCTTTGAGGAATACACCCCGAATTCTACTTCTGCAGGGACATTATACCGGCATTCTGGGGCGGAGTCATCAACGACTTAAGTAACTTTAACGGAGAGTTGTAAGCGAAAAGCTCAGATAACGCGGCTTATCGCTCAACATATCGCTTAATAAGCCGCGTTATCTAAGTTTTGATGTGCTGTGATGTGGAGTCGCTGTTAAAAGTGACCGTTGTAACTTTGATGAATCCGGCCCCTGGATACGATCCATACAATGGAAGTTGTCCCGTACGGATGTGTGAGTTGGTTGGGTTGTAACGAACACTAATACATGAGCTATGGGTGCCTCATGCTCAAACTACAACTTCCATTCGCTTCGTTATGATAGGCAACACTATTTTAGTAATAATCACCCACCGGTCACCTCAGGGATTTACAGTTCAAAAGTCTCGCCTTTTAAGGCACTTGTTTGATCCGTATATGAATGTTTTAGTCAGAGATGACGCTATCCTGTCGATGGTAGCATTCGTTTGGGTCATGTTCCCGCAGGATAAGTTCTCTATTTCCCGGAGGCTATCAGTGGTCGTTTTGATCAGTGTGTTTAGCCTGTGTAAGCCGCCAGAAGCACAGTATTACGCAGGATACTTCATTTGCTCCTGCTAACCTTCCTGCATACCGTATCCTTCACTCTGATGAACGAATGCGACCCCACGGCCTGATTCATCAACGACTTACAGCAATTTAACTGAGAAAATACAGCCGAAATCCCTGATACTGCGGCAAAATGTTTCACCGTATCGCTTGATAAGCCGCGCTAGCAGGGATTTCGGCTGTATTTTCTCTGTTAAATTGCTGTAATTCGTTGATGAATCCGACTCCAGATGTTGTTTGTTCAGGAGAGCCGCTCGGTTATGGGTGAAAAGTGCTCGGTTTGCATTCTGCAGCACCTGACTTCACAAGGGTCGATTGATTTCAGATGGTCACGGTCGTTCGTCGCATGTTCCGCCACCCACTCAGCTCATCATCTCCAACTCGTCGCCGTCGTCGTCTGTCACTCAACAACTTATGGCGAAAGAAGTCGTCAGCAAAGAAGTGGAGATTGAACGACTTCAGGTATGGGCTCTGCCGCCGCCTTTGACAAGAATTCCTCACGAGCATTTCTTATGCACCGTCGTCTTGCAGGCAAAGCTGAGAAAGGCGTACGCCCAAATGGAACGGCAGCAAGCCGACTACGACGAGGAGGTTCGGAAGTTCAAGAAGGACTCCGAGCAGGCCAAGGAGGAGCTTGTGCGGGTTGTGAATAAGTGAGTGGAATGGCGTGGTTACTGAAGCTCACTCGGATGGAGGTGACAACTATACGTGCACTTCCTAACAGTCCAACCAACCCTTTCATTAACATCTTAAAAATATCTGCAAAGGACAAATTACTGACTTTTCTCTTTGTTGGCCATCAGCTAGGTCAAATACGAAGTGCGGTTGACTCCCCCTATCCTATAGAGCTAGAATGCGTCCCGAAGAAGTCCGCCAAGTACGGTCTGTATGCGATGACATCTTGATGAAGTTTAGTTTTTAGCAAAACGATGGCACAAACACTCCGTCTATATAGTTCCTTACGAATGTGAATATCCCTGTATGTTTCAGGTTAAATGATCTCGAAGCTCAATCAGTGAAGTATCAAGAGAAGGCAAAAACGCTCGACAGTGGCCAGTTGAACGCCATAGCTGAGACTCAGGAGAGGGTTAGGGCACAGGTGAGTAGATATTCTTAAACACAGTTCATACTTGGGTCATTAGAATGATTTGTTGTAGTTCTGTGCTAATCGATTGGTGGCGCTATGCTCTGATCGACTGGCATGGACTGCTTGGGGATTTGTCACCCCGCTTCTGCTTTAAAAATCGACCATGGGGCGGGATTTATAATTTAGGCGCGGCGTTGTAAAAGTATCGTATATCGATTAGTTCACGACGACAATCGATGCTGGTACTTTTCATAACGTCGCGCAGCATGGCGACTGGAGTATAAATTCCCGTTTAGCGTCGACCGACGCAACGTAGTAGTAAGGATGTGCCCATACTTCGAGACGAGAGCGACTCCTCCCCCGTGCAAAATATGCAAATCGATTAGACCGAGGTCACCGCCGAAATCTGTTCACATTCGAGCACTGTCGCTGTCGTTTCCATCACTATCGACGCTGTTCATACTTTGCGCAGGAGACTGGACTGGAGCGACTGGGGCGACAGACGGAGTGTCGAGTACTTAATTACACCATAGCGCACTAGTATTCGAAAGAAGTCTCCTATTCTGCAATCACGTACACCACACTACGTCCGTCGCTTTTGCCGCTGTTGTCGCCCTTGTCACCTTGTCACTCCCGTCTCTATTGTCGCCTGTTCATACTTTTCGGGCGCTGCCCCCGGCGCAAAGCGGCTCGGGGGGGGGGGGGGAGGGTCACCTTGTACTATACTTATGCTCGAATGACCCATTCGAATAGGTATTCGAATGATTTTCATTCGAATTTGAATATTCGAATTCGAGTATTCGAAAAATCGCGTTTTTCGAATGTATTCGAATTCGAATGTTCAAAAAATCGCGTTTTTCGAATGTATTCGAATTCGAATGTTCAAAAAATCGCGTTTTTCGAATGTATTCGAATTCGAATGTTCAAAAAATCGCGTTTTTCGAATGTATTCGAATTCGAATATTCAGAAAAATCGCGTTTTTCGAATATATTCGATTTCGAATGCTCGAAAATTTTCGGTATTCGAAACCATTCGAATATTCGCAATTTCCCAGAAAGCAAAAATTATTCAAGTATTCGAAAAGTGTCATTCGAATGCCCAACAAGAATTTGTGTATCGGCGTATTTTGAAAGGGCTTGGTGGGTTTCTCGGATAATTTGGGTCGCCAAAACGGTTCTGTCTGTGAATCAAAGCTGTGGTACGATGGTGGCTCGGTGCCCAGATACTGAGCGCCTCATCGATACTAGTCACCTCCCGAAAAGCCCTGTTAAGAGGGAGAACTTCCACAACGTCTCACAATGTTGAATTGCAAAAAAATTTCCACGGAGAATCGCTGCAGTGGTGAATGACCGATCGGGGACCAGTAATCGTCGCCACCCCGATTGGTGAACTCTGAGAGAAAACACTCTCACCGATAAGAGTATGGATAGTATCAACCGATATTGATTGCCTGATCAATCTGTGACATGGTCTTCTGAATTAAGGCGCTCGCTGGAGACGTCTGGATATTTTCCAGTATTTTGTGTACCTATTCTACGCTAATTTTATGCACCTGTTCCTGTCAGTAATTTCTGACTCATCGACGATCGACAGCTCTTAGCGCGCTCCTATATAGTATCAGACGTTTTTTAGATCTTAGATTATGGACATAAGGGTTAGTTTGATCTGGACCAGTTTTGCATTCCACTCAAGCAGTTCTGGAAGCTATTTTCGCCGTAAACCTAATAACGTAAAGTATGAAGGACAGCAGAAGGAAGGATAAAGGTAAATTCTTGTTTGGGAGGTACCAAGCATTCCACATTTATTACTGCGCCTGTGCAAAGCGGCCGAGGAAGAGTAGGAATTGTTAACAAAAAAAATTGAAAATGATGGTTCAAGCGGCGTTTCAAACGGACGTTATTTGTCCTTCACGCTGCAGTTAAGAGTCTGAGACCACAAGCTAGCAAATGTCTGCAGGATGGGCGTGAGGGTCAACAGGGTGCGCTTCTGTCTTCTGCCACGTCGGGTGTCTCCTGGTGCAGAAGAGTACCTCATGAAGTCGGCTTTGTAATTTTCGTCACGCTATGCTCTTCTGCTCCTCCGTGGTCTGAATGCTCTGCTTCTGGATTTCGTTTCTGCAACGACTACAGCTCCGCAAAAGCTATATTATAAGGTAGGACTTCACAAAGGGGAGGCGGCGTAGGTCGGCCGGATGTTATCGATCGATTTCATCGATTTTTGTTCTGAATTGGCCACTTGGAGTGGGATTCGCATGGATACGTTGGCCGTATGCCGGACTTCACAAAGGGGAGGCAGTGTATGTCGGCCGGATGTTATCGATCGATCTATTTTTCTGAAGTTTACCGAAGTTCATCGCAAATAAGAAATATTTATTCATACCACTTACTTGGGTGAATCACCAGAACGAAATGAGACTGGCCCTCATGGGTAGCCTATTCCTAGCTACTTGTAATACATTTTGTGGCCGCAAAATCGACAGTGTGATATTTCACATTTGTAGATGAGCAGGACAGACTTGCTACAGTTTCACATGCAGTACTTTGTCGTCAGTCCTTCATTAGCTGCCGCTAGGCAAAAGCATTGTTTCATGAAAGTTCTTTAACAGTCAGTCTGCCACCAATTTCAAAAAGGATTGTTTTAAAGTGACCTAGAAGCTTACAGTGGCTCAACCAGATAATGTTCCTTTCAAATGTGTTGTAAACCTTTCGTTTGTTCCTCATAAGCAGCAATTAACAAAACACTAGTATTCCTTTGAGAAAAATTCGTATTCCAGTAAGCAAGGAAATTAGACGCTTCCATAAGCCCTTTGATCGTTCTACGTGTAAGTTCTCTATCTCATTTTTACGACTCACATGGGGGTTTATGAGATGCCTGTCGATAAAAACCTCGTGCTTAACTAGGAAGGGATCCGTTATGTATTGCTTCCTTTTTCTCTTCTGTGTGGCCTTCTATCATGTCTATAATACAGCCTGATTTTTCATTCGAATTCGAATATTCGAATCGAATATTCGAATTCGAATATTCGAAAAATCGCGTTTTTCGAACGTATTCGAATTCGAATGTTCAAAAAATCGCGTTTTTCGAATGTATTCGAATTCGAATATTCAAAAAATCGCGTTTTTCGAATGTATTCGAATTCGAATGTTCAGAAAAATCGCGTTTTTCGAATATATTCGATTTCGAATGCTCGAAAATTTTCGGTGCTCGAAACCATTCGAATATTCGAAATTTTTGGGAGAGCATAAGTATACCTTGTACTGAGTGGTTATCCTCCTTGGTAGGAACGCAAATTAGTGCCAAACTACATCGGAAATGGCCTAGCTCAGTTCACTATATAGGTGTTGAACACAACAGTGTTGCATAAAATTTTATGTTTCGTACAACAAAAAAAAAACATCGCATAGGGCCTGTCCTACATGGTGATCCCTCCCCCGAGCCGCCTAGCGCCCCCGTCGCTCTCTTCGTTCTTGTCGCTGCTGTCGCGAAGTATGGACAGGCCTTAAGTTCCCACATCGATTCATCGCGACGCGTGATCGGCGGTTTTACAATGGCGAGGAGGGAAGCAGAGCGAAAGTCGCCGATTTTGGTCTCTGTCTATTCCTGGGTTTATGAATAGGTCGTTGTGTAAAGTGGCAGTAGCGAAACTAGCGATTATACTCACCAACTCGTAGTTCTCGTTTACGCTTCCGAGTCCGAGCGATGTGATGTCATGTATAGTGGCCAAATTGATCGTGAGAAGCTACCGGTCAATTCCGCACTACCCACGACATTGCATCACTCAATGTCGGAAGTATAAACGGAGCCCAGGCGGGATTTATACTTCAGTCACGTGGGGCCAGATTCATCAACGACTTACGTAACTTTAACGGAGAATTGTAATATCGCTTGATAAGCCGCGTGATCTGTGCTTATCGCTTACAATTCTCCGTTAAAGTTTGGTCGTTGACGAATCCGGCCCATGGTGACATAGTGCTACGAAAGTTCAATTCGATCAATATCGATTAGGAAGTGCACACGATCGATATTCCTAGTTTTTATGACGCCGAGTTTCCAGACAACTGAAGTGTAGAGCTGCCCTTTATTGACATCTGCGTTGATTGTACTGCTGAAGGAAGGATTATTTGAGCATAAACCCTGTCTTAGTCGCTCGAAGAAATGGCGAAGTCTAATGTTTTCAGGAGAAGGAACTTGCTCGACTTCGTAACGAATTAGCGGAAAAAGAGAAGATAGCGAAACACTATGAGGAAATGAAAAAAGAGTTGAATTATTTGGAGCTACAAAACGAAACCCTCAGTCAGACGCTCGACTCGAAAGAGAGCACTGTTAAAGAGCTTGAGCGGCATCTTGCGGTGAGTCTTAACCTTCAACTGTGTTTTTCTTCTGCTGAAATTAAGATATTTCCATTTCAGTCCATGAGAATGGAAGCGACCCTGTACCAGCAGTCCTGCTCGTCTGGATCGACGCCGCTCGCCGACGAGACGGAGTCTCTGGCTGAGATTAGGCCTCCGTTCACTCCGTCCAGGCCTTACACGAAGGTAACGATAGCTGTGATATTTGCCCAGTTCTTCTAAAAGGCTATGTGGACCAGTGGAGGAGTAGAGAGAGTAAAATTCGGGAACACGCCGTGCGTCTGATTTTTTGGATTCCACTGAAGGGCAGACGTGATGCCGTATTTCTCTATCTCGTTTCCGTTCTCTGACTATGATTAGCACCACCACTCATAGAGATCTGTGGGTCTTGAGCGTGATCTGATCCTCAGGATACTTAGGTCGGGTGGACTAGAGCTTACTGTCCTAATATTTGCGTCCATCTGAAATTGTTAGGTGGTTCTTTTCGGCATTAAAAGTGAGTTTAGTCGTTCATTTGTAACTGTAGCATCGGGATTCAGCTCCATTTTCCTTGAGATCAATGCCCCGGTGTCTGAAGAAAGGTGATAGCGCTGAAGTGTGAACAGCAGTAAGCATTAGCACGAATTTTAGCATTATAATGCCATATCGGTCGAATTCAATGTCAAACGGTGTCAAGATTCATCATGAGTCGAACATGAACTGTGTTCGGATCTATCCTATTCCGAAGTGACACCGCTAAAAAGAACAAAGCTGGAACAAACGAGGCGGTCCATTCTCGAGAGGAAATTGTATAGAAATTTTCATCTTGTTGGCTGTTCGATGTAGTCTTTTTAAAATAGTTCACTTTAATCTGTCGCTATCAGAAAGACTTTGTAAATTGCCCCCCCCCCTCCCTCTCTCCCAGGATAGATGTATTCTTCTTCATTACATCCACTGGGGTAATCTGGGAAGTCACTGCTATGCTTCAACGGCTGTCAGCGAAACACTGTGTGATCAGGCTCTGTCGGCTACTTGGTGTTCATTGTAGACAAGGAGCAAGAAGATTTGAGAGGGAAGGGAATAGTTGCGCTATCCATTTTGCCAAAAAGACCGGTCGTAGACGTGCTGAATAGCGATTCCATGGGAACTGAATGGTGGTACGAGATGTGTAATCACATTCTCTGTCAAGGATTCTGGAATTCCAGTACATGAACAAGGAAGAGACGAAGGGAAAATGTCTTCAATTCTTTCTGAACTGGTTCGAATTATGACTGTGTTCGTGTGTTCTTCGTCGATTGATTGAAGTGACAGGGTGCCCTTAGAGTTTTGAATGCCCATCGGACTTTTTCCCGAGGGAATTATCATAATTTCGAGGTCGCGTAAGGTCGGCTGTGGCGGTTTCAAGGACGCTGATTTCTTCTCGACTCAGTGGGTGTCATTCTAGGCCAATTCTTTGAGACGTGGTGGTTAGGGAGTAGCGTGAGGTACAGAAATGTCATGGCATTGTTATGGTCTTGCTTGAACTGTAACTAACGAAAATTGGGGAAGAATTACGAGGCTGATTACAATAGGGCCTGTTCATACTTCGAGCGACTGGAGCGACTGGAGCGACTGGCACGACGGACCTAGTAGGGTGTACGTAAATAATTACGTACTCCACACTTCATCCGCGACGAATATAGTGTGGAATACGTAATCATTCACGTACACCACACTACGTCCGTCCCCACAGTCGCTCCAGTGGCTCTTTTCGCTCGAAGTAAGAATAGGCCCATAGACTACAATTTGGCACCAAGACTTACCAGGATACTATCTCAACGGTAGGTCGGAACGGCGCAAGTGTTGTATATGGGCAGAACCGCCTCTCCCTGGGAAGTAACATACTGCAGGTATCTCGACCCCACTACAACTCTGCGCAGAGTTAGGGGCGACGGAAGTCGCGTGTTGGCGCCCTGTTGATTCACGTGCTCCACAGCTGACGGGTGCGCGTGGGATGAGGGCCCGTATCGCGGGTCAGCGCAGTGCACAGGTGGCGTAGTAGGGAAACGCTCGAGCTCGTGAGCGAGGGGTCGGGGGTTTGGATCCCGCAGAGTGCGTTTGTTTTGCACTTTTGTAAAATCCATGTTTATCATATAGGTAATCCACCTAGGGGTATTATAGTGTGTTATAGAGCATGTTTACATATAACATATGCTTCAAACTACAGATTAGCTAAAATGTTCACTTCTGTGTGTCACTTATTTTAAGCCTATTTTGTGTGAAGCTGTAGCTATGCAACGATAGATATTTTGTGGCACTAGTTAAAAATTCCGACTCCACCGACAAGACTTCGGTGAAAAAATATTTTTCGCTGAAACTTTGTCTAGGGGGGTTATTTGGGGTGCTGATCACGAATCTGACATCCGTTTTTCACGATTCGGCTGGATAATATAGATACAGGAAGGCACAGAATTACACTTTTAAAGTTTCTGCCGGTGACGGCGGGTAGAGACAGAATGTCAGATTCGTGATCAGCACCCCAAATAACCCCCATAGGCGAAGTTTTAGGGAGAATTTTTTTTGACCGAAGTCTTGTCGGTGGAGTCGGAACTTTTACCTAGTGCCACAAAATATCTATCGTTACATAACTACAGCTGCACACAAAATAGGCTTAAAATAAGTGACACACAGAAGTGAACATTTCAGCTTATCTGTAATCTTCAAGAATATGTTATATGTAAACATGCTCTATAACACACTATAATACCCTTAGGTGGATTACCTATATGATAAACATGGATTTTGCGAAAGTGCAAAACAAACGCACTCTGCGGGATCCAAACCCCCAACCTCTCGCTCACGAGCTCGAGAGTTTCCCTACTAGGCCACCTGTGCACTGCGCTGAGCCGCGATACGAGCCTTCATCCCGCGCGCGCCCGTCAGCTGTGGAGCACGTGAACCAACAGGGCGTCAACACGCGACTTCCTTCGCCCCTAACTCTGCGCAGAGTTGTATTGGGGTCGAGATACCTGCAGTTTGTTACTTCCCAGGGAGAGGCGGTTCTGCCCATATACAATACTTGTGCTGTTCCGACCTACCGTTGAGATAGTATCCTGGTTAGACAGATGTAGTCCTAGTTGGAGGGAACCACATTTTAACGACGTGATCGGAGGTAAACGTGTTTAATATTTCCATAATTCATTCAATGGGAAAAAATAAAAAATAGATGATAAAGAACCGCGTCACTCAACCCCTTTTGGAATGCGCCGCGCATTTTACTTCTAGGGATGTCGTGAAAGCGACTAGAGTGCGTATTTGGCTATACAAAGACTTGCGGTGGCCAGGCGGTGAAGAAATCAGCGCCCTATCCTTACCAGACAAGTCTTGTACCAATTGAAAACCGAACCAGGCACCTGGTATCGGGTGCACGTGACAGCCGACATCTCCTAGAATGATCTACACGCGCACAGAAAGGAGCTATGAAGGAATTGGGAACTAATCGGTAAAATAAGTAGAGTTGTTGTGTGAAGCACTTCGAGCGGCCGTTGTTTTTGCGCGGACAGAGTGACAGGCGCTCTGAACTGCCAATTGCAATTTGAAAGTGCTCGTTGTTCCAGGCCCACTCTACGCTGGGAGCGAACTTGAGTCCAACTCCTAGACCGAAGAACAGCGGAGGTCTGACAAAGAGTCTTTCTAACTACGCCATCGATGCGAACTGCAATCGACGGGATGACGTGTCGGCCGCGATGAGCAGGAGTCTGAGGTGCGTTACTTTTCAGGGACCGGATTCATCAACGACTAACCCGCGGGTATAGGGGGTAGAGACACCCACGATAAAGCCTGCGTCTCTAACTTTTACCTTATCTCTACCTGACTCTTATCCCTCCTCTTATACCCTACACACCCACAGGTTTTATTGTTGATGAATCCGACACCAGGTCTCTCTTCAAGGGGGTTATAAACGCTGTTGTCGTGGTTATGTTCGTTCCACCAGTTTTCCGTTTCAGGTCCACTCAGAGGAAGCTTGTAGATAGTCGGCTACTGGTCAAGTGTCTCAAAGAGACAGTGGAGCGATTAGCCCGCGGAGAGAATCCCGACATCAGCCGTTTGCTTGGAATCAAAAGTGGGTTTTTCTGGAACATATAGCTTCGATCGAATGCGTTTCCACATCAGCGAGGAAAACACCATCTAGTCGAGAATCTGGTGAGGGGTTTCTGCCCAATTTCGTGCTTAGCCCTGCTTTTTGGCCTTCAGTTTTTGCAACAATGGAGCGTCTCTCGAATTCGCTCGGGTTAGGGGCTTTTGCGCACTATTGTACTTTCACGACTCCAGAGGTCGAGGAGAGGTCTGACAGACTTCGTTTAGGATGGGCGGAGGGTTATTTGGGTTGCTGATCACGAATCTGACATGCTTTTTGGTACGTTGGTGTATGGTAGGTTACGGTAGGTGCAGGTGACTAAGGTCATTGTCACAGATTTCGCTCACACTTCAGCTAAAGGAGTTATCTGGGGTGCTGATCAGGAATATGACATCCATTCTTCGTATTACGCCGGAGTGCGGCAGGTTACGAAAGGCGCTGGTGACTAAGTTCATGGTGACATTGGCAGCCTTTGTCACCCGTATCCACCCTAACCTACCGTAATCGGACGAAATTTCACAAACGGATGTCAGATTCGTGATCAGCACCCAAATTAACTCTCCTCCCTCCTCTCGGCGAAGTTTGGGCGAGATCTGTGACCATAACCTTAGTCACCCGCACCTACGGTAACCTACAGTGTTACTACTTCAGCGTAATACGCAAAACGAGTGTTAGATTCGCGATCAGCGCCCCAATTAGCCCCCCCCCTCCTCCTGGGCAACGTTTGGGCGAAATTTTTTCCATCCTTCCTTGACTTCTGGAGTCGTGAAAGTACAATAATGTCGACCGTTCATACTCCGTTGCGGGAGCGACGGAATGCTCGTTCGTGGAAAGCGTACGAATCGATTAATGCCAGGCGACGGTCTGGCGGAAAATCGATGCGTATTCTTTTCCGGGTGACCAGACTGTTGTGTCGATCCCTTCGCCGACTATGAATAGGCTCCTGCTTCCCAAGGTGGATCAGACCTAGGTTATACGGCGATGGCGGCATATTCTAGGTTTTAAAGAATTCCAGCAGATCCTCTATGAACGTGATGGGTCTGTCAGCTAAATTTTACCCCAAATATCGAAGCTATTCCTCAGATTGGTGTCAAAACAGCTGATAATAGTAGTCTTTTCAGCTGATTCTATGTCCGAGAGCGAAGCCGAACAGGTCGCGTTCGACTCGACGGCGATGACTATGGGTGTTGCAGAGAAAATGGTAAGTACTGCTTTGATCTCCGACCATGGAATTGTTCTGATAGTCATGTGCAGTCAACGTCTCACCTGTTCAGCTCCTGAAGTGGTTGTTATGAACTCGCCTACGAAGCGTATGGCCTATGTTATGACACCGCTCATCCCGAGCGAAGCCTAATGATTAGCTCCCATATCGATTCGCCGCGTCGCGCGATCGATATGGGAGCTTATCACAACATCGCCCATCGCGTGTACACTAACCGATTCCTTAGGGTTTGCTTGGGATGGGCGATAGCATAAAGGAGGCCTATGAATGCTCGCTGACCCATTACGCGCTTTATGCGCTGAGGACGATCATTAAGTCAACCTGACCAGATGGATGTTTGGCTGCGATCCACACTCTTGTGCCTGGCAGGACTCGAAACCGCATCCCCTGCTTTCCGGGCAGGATCCTTCGCTTTATATCATCGGCTCCATTCGATCGTACGCTTGTCCTCGTGGCCTACAAGCACTCATCCCGTCATCGGGATGAGTCGTTCGCTGATATCAGCTTGGGACCGGTTAAGCTGAAGGTCTTACAAGGTCATTGCCACGAGGACGCCTTCGACGTTGCGTGCGATCAAACAGATCCAGTGGTCTGTCCGGAAAGCAGAGGGTACAAGTTCAACTTCTGCCTTGAGTAAGAATTCTTCTCGCAACTAAACATGCATCCAACATGAAGCAGCCGTGATATACCATTTTCACATCAAATTGGACACTCCTCTAAGCAAGCCTAACGATTTTGAAATGAACTGAACATCTTCCAAATCAAAACGGTCGTCCTCCAGATTAAATTGGGAACTCTTCAACATGGTGATAGTATTTTTTATTGAAGGAAACTTTCATGCAACTTTTTTTGAATTGCTAAATTCAACCGCTACAATCACAAAAAGCGAACGCATTGTTCGAAAATTTATTAAAATTTCACTTTTCAATGAAAATAATGAATTGAATTTTGTTTCAATGCGCACAAATTAAGCAATCATTTACTGTATCGAAAGAAGAGATTGCACCGTGCACTAGAATAGATAATTAGGTTCTTTTTAAAGATTTAGATTAGATCCCAAGGCAAAAAGTATAGGCAAAACCCCGTTACGACACAAGATGCTCGGTGAACAAACAAAGTTTATTTTCAACACAACAATAGAACAGACGTGAACACAAATGCGACAAAAAGAACGATGTGAGGCTGGAAGAAATCCGTGGGCACTGGGAGACTAGTGCTTCGAATCCTTGATCAGCGACTGGCTGGCGCAACGACCGTGATGATGAAGATGCGAACTGGTGGGTAGCTTCACTAGCGATCGACGCGACGCTACGAGTGAGCGGACGCGATGCGGTGACGGTGTGTGCTTGAACGGAGCCGCCCGATGAGGATGTAGAAGCGCTTAGCACGTTGAAGACGCGAGGGCCCAGCACAACGGATGAAGGCGACTATGATGATGATGATGAGGAGGCAAGACCTAAACGAAAACGAGACGCTGGAGCTGCAGCCTACGCAGCTTCCGGGTACCCTCCTACACGCAAGAAAGCGTAACCAAGAGATACCCAGCAGTCGCTTCCGACAGCGACTTCACGACCCAGCGAGTGGGATGCGACCAGAGAGATAACCTACTCAGATGGAGGGACCTGCCGCGAAGAGAATGGCGACAGACGCTACGACGTCAGGCGTGAGAGACCGGCGAGGAACACTGAGACGGCCACGCAGAGCACGAAGACCCGGGCGCCCCGCCACGGACACGAAGCCAACTGAATGGACCTTTTTCCAGAACTTTCTCGGCGTTCGCGCGCCCTCGGCGCCCGCCGTCTGCGATTGCAGACAGCGCGCCACAAGTGGCGCGCAAAACCGGCTGCCTACAACAAAGTCTTACTATCACGCGTCTTCTCTCCCTTCCTAACTAGATCATTGCGATTTCATTTCGATTGATGGCAAAAATTCTGGTTTTCGTGGAGTAACGCAGATGTAAACAATACAGCAAGCAAGAACAGCTGTAGAAACACAATCTCACACCCTGACTACAGGCACTCAGCATTCACACTTTAAATCAGATCAAAATCGCGACTATCCACTCTAGTGCACGGGCGATCTCTTCTTTTAATACACTAAATGATTGTTGCCACGCAACCATCATTTAGTGTTTTAAAAGAAGAGATTGCTTCAAAACAAAATTTAATTCATTATTTTCCTTCAAATATTGAGTTTAAAAAAATTTCAATGTTCACTCATTGGAACAGGAGAGTTAAAAATTGCGAAATAAGTTTTATTGAATTTTACTTTGAACAAAAGATTATCTCTTTTTTTTTCATTATTCATTATTTTTACTTTTTTATAAAAATTAAATAAATATCTGATTATGAAAAATCCTATTTTTTTACAAAAAATTTCAGGGAAGGTTCCTTAGAACGAAAGATTCTAACCATGTAGGAGAGTCTCTAATTTAATTTGTAGGAACTCGTTTTGATTTGGAGGATTTTCACTTTAATTTCGAAAGCGTCGAGCTTGTTTAGAACAAACATGTAGTAGGAACAAAAGTAACATGTCAAATTAATTGAATAGGAATTTAAATTCAGAAGAGTGAAACATTATTCTAACCATCTTATTGAGTCTGTAGCTTAACGTGCCTGTGGGTCATTTCGATTTGGAAGAGTTCGTTTTGATTTCAAAAGTCTTAAAGTCAAAAGAGTGTCCAATTTGATCTGAAGTGATCAGTCTGTCGTGAGAGGGAGATATACTCCTAAGTGTGTTCTGCTTTTAGATGCGCCGTCAAGAGGAGAGTATGGTGAAGCTGGAGCAGGACCTCGATGCGATCCGCTACCTGATCCAGGACTTCTACCAAGCCAAGGTCGGCGACACTCTGAACGGACGCGACGACGCCTGTCGCATACAGTAACCAGTCGGCTGTCCCGCTCAACGGGCGGGCGGCCACGGCGCGATCATGTACAGTTTGTTTGTCTGTTTCTGTGTGTACTCCATCGATGAATACGTGTTGCCGTTTCGTTCCTTATATGTCGTCTGCCTTACCCCGAGGGTGCGTGCGTGTTTACCCTACCAGATGGTTTGTTCAGCTGTTGAAGATGCATTGTTGCGACGGCGTCTCAGTCGTCGCGTCGTCCATCGTCGTTGTTAGACCAAAATCGACTGTACCATGTGCTCACTGTGCTCATTGTTCCGTGTACATTCGTTCTGAAGGAGTTTCTAGTGTTCGTTCGTGTGTCTGTGTGTTTGTAATAATGGAGTAATATCGTCAAAGAGACTAGTGTGTTCTTCGTTCGTTACTGAGAGTCACTTACTACACGTTTGTTCCTCCTCTCGCTGTGTCTAAAATATTAAGTCAATCATTGTTTCGTCGTTTTGCGTTGTTTCCTCTGCCCTGCTCTCCTCGTTGAAGTGTGGTTATCTCATCATTGCACCCATGTCATCATCATCATCACTGTATATGAAGAAGATGTCTTATACAGGATTCTTTATCGTACTGTCGTCTTGTAATACGGTATCCAATATTGAAGAAGAAGGCCAAAAGCAGCCGAGAACAAGTAGATATCTTCTTAGACGGAAGCAAGCTCGACTTCTGAAATGAATAGTTTCACGACGGCACAGACCTGAGGGTACTGCAGTTTCCCATGATGCGTGATGCTGGGGCCAGATTCATCAACGACTTACAGAGATGCAACGGAAAAATTACAGCCGAAATTCCTGAGAATGCCAACATTTCACCATACCGTCTGTTGGAAAAACGTGTTAATTTGCGTTTTTTCCTGGAATTTCGGCTGTTATTTCCCCGTTAAATCTCTGTAAGTCGTTCATGAATCCGGCCAAACGTATATACAGGGTGGTCCACATGAAGTGTTACGTGCTACAAAAAGTCCATTTTCGAAAATTTCTCCCTTTTTCTGTGGGTTGCTGCGGTGTTATTCGTTCCCTCCGTATCCTTTAGTCCACCTATGACCAGTCTTATTCTCCGTTTCTAGGTAAACATGGTTTCGCTTAGGGATCGTTCAGCAGTAGTCGATACATTCAAATGCGGGTCGTCCGTTTCCACGGCTTCAAAGATGCTTAAACTGCATCGGATTCAAGTACACCGCGTCATCCAACGTTTCGAAGAGACTGGAGGGATCTAAAATCGCTCGAGAGGAAGACCACGACGAACTGCAAGGAGTTCTGCCCTTCGAAAGGCCGTCAAAGACGTTACACCGAAATCTTGCAAGAAACAATAGGAAACTAGCTCAGGAGCACAACGGGATTCGTTCAACTATGACGAGTGATGATCTGTGATTGTATGTATTACTACAAATCTGCCAAAGGACAGCACCTCACGGAAGAACTGAAGGCTTCAAAATTGGAGAAATGCAGAAAGATGAAGGCCCTTACGCGCGGTGACAAGCGCGACTGAGTTCTCTTAACAGACGAGAAGATATTTACCGTCGAACCACTCCAAAACGCGCAGAATTAACGGAAAATGCTGCCAAAGGGATCCGCAAGAGCCGTCAACATCGGATGAGCTCATTTTCCACAGTCCTTGATAGTATGGGCTGGCCAGGGCAAGACCAAGCTTGTTTTTATTCCAAAAAGTTAAGTTAAAAAGTCAATGCCGAAATCTACGAGAAGCAAATCCTGGAAAACGTGGTAATACCTTGGGCACAAGAAAATGTTAAGGACATGGATTGGACCTTTGAGCAAGATTGGGCACCAGCTCACGGTGCCAAGAAGATCTTGGAATGGTGTGAGACCAATCTTCCAGATTTGTGGACGACGGATGTTAGGCCTTCAAACTCGTCCGATCTCAACCCTATGGATTTCGCCAGCTGGTCATTCTTGGAGCAAAAAGGCTGCTCTTTCAGACGCAGGTCACTGTATTCGCTGAAAAGAGCTCTGGAGAAGGCATGGGATGAAATTTCACTGGAAATTATCGAGCGCATCCTCAAGAATTTCCAAAACAGATTGCACGTTTGCATTGAAGCTAAAGGAACTCATTCTGAATGTTGTGTATGATGTTTTATGCAGAATTTTCTTGCCTTTCCAATACTCGCACACTTTTCTTGTTTTAGTTGGTTTATGCAAAGTTGTATATAGTTTTCCGCGTAACACTTCATGTGGACCACCCTGTAGTTCTACTTCTTCTACTGCATACACTAAACTGATCGTGAGGCGGGATTCATCAACGACTTACGTAACTTTAACGGAGAATTGTAAGCGAAAAGCTCAGATAACGCGGCTTATCAAGTGCTATGGTGAGCGATAAGCCGCGTTATCTAAGCTCTTCGCTTACAATTTTCCGTTAAAGTTACGTAAGTCTTGATGAATCCGTCCCCTGGGCAATACGTTAGATGGGTGGAAGCGGAGGCACAATACCGGCCGTCTCTCATGGTCTTCGGGCGAAAAAAGCGCAGAAAACGCCTCTTCGCCGCTTTTTGATAGCGCTGTTCATATTGCGTGCTTCGAAAAATCGATAATTGGGCTCCGCTTAGAATGATTTACACGATTAAGTTAAAAACTCCCAATAAGTATTAAGAAGGTTGATCTGATGACCTTGGTTTTGTTCGGCACAACGGGACCCACACTCGCGGGAGATATTAGGTCGATCGAAACGTCTGGCAACACTTGACGCTACTGCCTGTTAAAGTTGGTAAAGCTCTTACAGTATTGATCTTGTGCGGTGACGTCGCAGTACATTCTCGAAGCTTCCTCAAGCATACTGAAGCTCTCGTCGATTACGAATACAGCAACAATGTCAACGAGAAGCAACAGCATCCTACGGCCTATCCTCTACTACTACGAAATTCTGCAAGGCCATTCCACAAAGACTGCAGCCGCCAGCATCTGCGCTGCATTCAAGGAGGAAGTCATTCACTATTCCACAATGGTCCGTTGGTATCAGCGCTTCAAAGCTGGAGATCACGCTCTCGAAGGTCGACCCGTTCCGGAAGCCCTCTGTTTTGGAAGAAGACAGCTTGCGCGAAGCCTTCAAGGTGAAGCAAAATTCAACCACTCGCGAATTGGCGGCGACATTGGATATACGCAGAGCACCGTCGTGAGGCAGCTGGAGATCCTTGGGTACCGCAAAGTTTTGTCGTTTTGGGTGCCACATGAGCTGCGGGACTCTGCTGACGAATCAGTGTTGCTCAGTCTCTGCTTCTTCGCCCGCACAGAAAGGACTTTCTGAAAGACATTGTTACTGGTGATGAAAGCTGGGTTCTTCGTGATAACCACACCCGCAAGAGCCAATGGCTCCGACGCGGAGAACCGGCTCCAAGACAACCGAAACGTGGACACCACGAAAAGAAGGTTCTTCTTGTTGTTGGTGGAACTCAGAAGGCATGCTTTACTGGGAGTTGCTGGATAGTGAGACCACAGTCACAGCATCTGTCTACGCTACCCATCCAGAGCTTGGTCGACGCCATGTGCCGAAAACGTCCAGAACGGGAAATGTCTATCTGCTGCACGACCACGCGCGTCCTCATGTCGCAAAAGTGCGTCGCGAGAAAATCCAGGAGTTAGGCTGAGAAGTTCTGCTCCATCCACCGTACTCTCCAGACCTCGCTCCTTCTGAATATCTCCTGATCAGAGCTCTGAAGCAGCATCTTTGAGGTAGAGAGTTCGATGATCGACGTTAACTGGAAGTGGAGGTTTCTCAATTCTTTTCCTCACAGCCCTCGGAATTCTGGCGGCAAGGAAATGAAAGGCTGCCTGAAAGATGGGGCAGGATCTTAGAATTGGATAGGGAATATATCTTGGGCTGAGTTTTTGTATATTGTATTATATTGTATTTTATTGTAATATTGTTGTGCTAGTGTTGCAAGACTTTTCGATCAACCCAATAACAGCATCGAAAGTGCGCTCATGAAGCATTAGCAAAGAACTAAGCAGGGAACTACATGAAGTGTAGTTCTGATCCAGTGATGCAATGCGTATGGGCAAAAGCGTCTCCCGCTCAGGAGTAACAATATGCAACTATCTTGACCCGAGCACAACTTTGAGCAGGGTTACGACCTGTGCAAGCTGCATCCTTGAAACGGAATGGTGAAGCAGGAGGGGAGGCTGATATCTTATCACCCTCAAGTTCATCGTTCTCTTCAAACCGGGGCGGCAGTGGATAGCGTGGCAGACTTAAGCGAAAGATCTGGGGTTTGGATCCTGCGTCGGGCATGTCTTCAGCATTTTCACAATCATCATTCTCATTCTACGGGTGCATGCACTGACAGTAGAGCAGCTAAACAACAGGCTTACATGACTTCAGATGTCGAGATTTCGAGGATCAATGAGTCAAGATTTAGAATTTACTGATTGTATTGGGCTGGAGTGTGCTAGCAATTTTTGTAAACGTTTGCAAGTTAAAACGCTGGTCATGACTACATTTCTAGTCATACAAATAGCATTTGCTACGGGAAATATGGATATTTGGGCAGAATGGTTAGGCCGTGTGATAATTGCGATGTTTCCTGTTTTCCGGCGTTATGGCTTTTCTTTTCTTTTCTGAAAAAATGAGTTTTTGTTTTTTGTTTTCTGGGAATACAGGGTTTCTCGAAAAATGCATGCACTGTTTGAAAGGTGAGAACTTTGTTCACTGTAAAGGATCTGAAGAAATTAAGGGCTCATATGAAAGCTCGAAAAAATAGAAATTTTCTGACATATGAGCGGCATGGAACACTTGTCTGAAAGTTTGCATTTTGCACTCCATTGATTGTGTTTCGCTTGAATACATGTCATAACTTCTTCACAAAGAGGTCGATTCGATTGATTTGTGCTTCTTTTAAGGTCAAAACTTAAAAACACACTAACGCTTACGATAAATGCAGGTACTGCTTGAATGGTTTTAACATTGCTTTTGAAGACGTTTGAAACTTGTATGAAAGCACAGGGTAACGAAATTTCTGCGACGTGTAAATATGCAAGATTGCGACATGCACCCGCCTGAAACCTTGCTTTTCGGACTCGATTGATTGTGTATGGGCTGAATGCCTGTTACAATCTTGTTACTACTTGGCCAGATTAACCTGTGCTGTGCTTCTTTTAACATATAGAACTTGTCAATCATGCGAAAGACGTGTGACTTTCGAGTTTATTGATGGCTCGACTTGAATGTGAGGAGGAGCCCCATTTCCCAGAACGGATTGCGGACTGATGAAGCAACATTCAAGCTGAATGGAGAGGTTAATCGGCATAACGGCAGTTACTGAGGAAAACGCTAAAAGAAGCTCAGCACAGGTTAATGTGGCCGAGTAGTAACAAGATTGGAACAAGCACTCAGCCTATGCACAATCAACCGAGCCTGAAATGCAAGGTTTCAAGCGGGAGCATGGCGCAATCTTGACTATTTGCACGCCACAGTAATCTCATTACGCTGTGCTTTCATATAAACTCAAACATCTTCAAAAGCTTCACTACCAGCAATGTTAGAACCTTTAAAACAGTACCTGCATTTTTTAGGATACTCTGCATTTCTCGTAAGCCTTAGTGCGTTTTAGGTTTAGAACCTTAAAATAAGCACAAATCAATCGAAACGGCCACTTTGTGAAGAAATTATAGTATGTATTCAAGCGGAACACAATCAATCGAGTGTAGAATGCAAAATTTCAGACGAGTGCATGGCGCATTCTATGCTGCTCATATGCAATAAAATTTCTGTTTTTCTGTGCTTTCATATGAGCCCTTAACTTCTTCAGTACCTTACTGTGAGCAAAGTTATCACCTTTCAAACAGTGTATACATCTTTTGAGACACCCTGTATTTTGAAAATTTCCGCCCATCCCTGTTTCCGATGGTGTGAAGAAATCATCTTCGAGCAGCATAGGCAGAAGAAAGCACCTATGAGTCCGGTATTAAATCCGTCCATACCTAGGAGCGCCGTAGCCGCACAAGAAGTCACGCAAGGCGATCGAATATTGGCACTCTACTACGCCTTTTATCTACTTTCGAAATATCATGAAGAAACCAGTTTCCAGAAATTCCGCTAGGTCGCAGGTTCCGCAACTGTTTTCTCAATACTTAGGCCCCTGTTATAGGCATCTGTTAGGCCTCTGTTATACTCCCGCGGGAGCATCCGCGGAACGTCCGCGGACCAATGGTGCACGGCGGAGGCGGGCGTAGCGAGGCGCGGCGATTGGCCAGGTGAGGAGTCTCGGCGCGATTCCCGCCCTTCCGCGGATGCTCCCGCGGGAGTATAACTCAGGCCTAATACTCCCGCGGGAGCTTCCGCGGATGGGCGGAAATCGCGTCGGGACCCCGCGCCGGGCCACTCGTCGCGGCCCGCCACGCCCGCCGTCCGCGGATCGCCGCCGACAGACGACGAGAGGGGTGTTAGGCTCCTGTTATACTCTCGCGGGAGCTTCCGCGGGACGTCCGCGGACGGACGGTGCACCGCGGACGGTTGTCGTCGTCCCAGGGCGGCTAGCGTCGCATCGGAGCGCGTTTCCCGCGCCGAACTCCACGGGACGACAGCCTTCCGCGGTGCAGTGCACCGCACCTTCCATCCGCGAACGTCCGCGGATGCTCCCGCGGGAGTATAACATAGGCCTTATACGCCACCCTGTGCCAAGTCGGCTCTGAAGCTCCAATGCTGACGCTACACGAAATTTCTGAACCCAGTCATAGCGGAATAGAGCCTAAATTCCTCGTACCATAACATCGTGGGTTATTCTGGGTGCGGTGTTCTTGAGAAGCGGTCATGCGTGAAAGAACGCGGCAACTTCGGTATCCCAACCAGACTCTGAAGAAAAATTGCCATGACATTGGAGCAGGGAACTCTGGCGTGCACAGCATTGAAGACGCATTCTATTACTCTGGATTACCCGTCTAGGGAAAGAAGCTAACTGGGGTTTTTTTAGAAGTATAGTTCTGTGTTTTCTAGGTCACGTTGTGTTGCAGAATTGGTTCAAAATGCATGAGGGGACGTTCAGAGCTTCATCGCGGTGCGGCGCGATGGATTGAGAAGTATGTATATTGGTCGGACAGCGAGAGTAATCGATATGGGAGATTATCACTAGTCTCCCCGCGATCGCAGTCTGAACGTCGTCGTAGGGCCTGTTCATACTTCGCGACATGAGCGACTTGTCGCCCGTGCAAACATGCATATCGATTAGAACCGGGCTCGCGTCGCCGAAAAGTGTTCATACCCGAGCGACGGCGCTGTCGCTGCAGTCGTTCTTGTCGCTCTAGTCGCTTCAGTCGCTGCTGTCGCCTGTTCACATTTCCACGCGCTGCGCTCTCCTCACTCCAGTCGCCCGTGCGAAACATGCAAGTCGACATCGTGCTCCCGAAAGGTGCTCATACTCGAGCGCCGGCGCTGTCGCTCCAGTCGCTTTTGTCGCTGCAGTCGCCGGTTTATACTTCCACGCGCTGCGCTCTCGTCGCTCTTGTCGCTGCTGTCGCAAAGTATGAACAGGCCCGTATACAACTAAATTTCGGAATCCATGTCTCAATAGCCGATTTACCCTGTCTTCGTCGATGTGTTACCTTAATGTTTGCCAAGTGAAACTACTGGCAACTCACCGCCACTCAACTTGGAACCTTGCTTTTTCTTGTGTATCTCCCTTGGAGGCGACGTGTCCATGCCCAGCACCCTCTCAGAATGTCGAACTCTTCGCTTTTGTGAAGATTTGGCTTTCCGAGAACCACACATGTATCTCTTACTCGACGACTTGCAAGGACTGAGACTCGGTTTCGATTTCTTCGACTTTTCGGAGTTGTTTGACTTATGCGATTTGTCTGATGTATACGACTTGTCCGATTTGCTCGATAACCCCGCGCGGCGGCTAGAAGCTGAGCCTGGTCGTGATGCGTATGGTGAATTTCCTCTTCTACCCGATTTGGCACTCCTTTCACTTGCTCTCGTTCCACAGATGCAACGCCGCTTTTCCTTCGCAGCGGTTGATTTTGTAGACTCATTGGGCTTGGTCTTTTGTGTTTTAGCTCGCATACTCTGAGAATTCGACGACGATGGTTTCGATGATGACTTGGGCGCTCCCCGCCCCGAGTATGAGGCGTCACTTTTTTGGAGGTCATGGTCTCGACTTGATCTGTTTGCGTGCGGAGGAGTGGGCTGAAACTTCACTTCTACACACGAGAACGAAAACAATATCGAAAAAGTACTACTTTAGGTGCAACGTAGGTTAGAATAATTAATAATAATTCGAAGAAGAATTAGAAAGTTATAATAAATAATAATAATTAATATTAATAATTTTCAAAGAAATTTTTAGTATAACTTTCTTTCATGTTTTAATTTACTTCCCATAAGGGAGCCTTTAGTTTGAAACTTTATAAAAAAAATTTCTGAGTAAATATAATAAATTAAAGCTTGTTTTGAAGAGCAGGAAGGCGGCCATTCTATAATGCCGAAAAAGAAATAACGCCATGCTCCCGTCCAAAACTTCGCGATTTTCATTCGATCGATAGCAAAATTTCTGTTTGCATGCAGTTTCACACCTGCAAGCGGTGCAACACAAAGCATTGTAAAAACATACATATCCTGCTTTCTTGCTGCATGTAAGCAGTATTTACAGCAGTATTCAGCAATATTTACAATCAAGTAAACGTTGCGTTGAACTTTTTGAGTGCATGGTGCGATCCAGTCTTTTGATGCACGACATGAATGCTGCCTTGCTGCGCTTTAAAATGAAATTATTTTTTCTCGAAAAGTACAGATTTTATAAAATTATTTCACTCATTCGGGCAACTGAAGTAAAAAAATCAAAAAAATTATTCAAAGTTTCATTGGACAAAAAATTATTTTAATCATATTGAAAAGTCTCTAGTTTAATCTGTAGGAAGCTCATTTCGATTTGGAAGACGATAAATTTGATTTCAAAGTTTATAGCCCAGGTTTGAAGAGTGTCCAATTTGACGTGAAAAGTGTCCAGTTCGACGTGAAAATGGTATATATCGCTCCTAACATTGCATCGTCTTCGAGCTTTGTTTAAGAACTTACATTGAATGAGGATGCACATTTGAGCGTATATTTCTAGTGAGCTCGAGTAGCTTGTTATTTCTTTCACTTTGATTTTTGCGTCTTCCATTACTTCCTTCCCATGTTAGAACTCACGATCAGGCCAGCTATGCCTTCCATCCCTTCCTGAATTTATAGCTGGCTGATGGGAGGGGGGACACTGCTATTTATTTATTGATATGTCTATGGGAGGAGCAGAACACTGTTTCTGGTCTCATATGATGACCCCCTCCAAGCCGCTTTGCGCCTAGCTATCACACAATAAACAACAGAAACTGGCACGGGCTATAGGGAAAGGAGCCTATGCTCTGGAATATTAGAGAACTTTCAATGATACGGGAAGAAATAATGTCTCAGAAAACCGTGCGCTTCGAATGGTGTCGAGAACCCAAATGAAGGTTTCCAAATTGTGCACTATTGCGGAGCCTCGTGTCCTCGAAAGGCATCGAAATGTCGAATTAGCGCACCTCAGCAGGGTTTTCGCGGTTGCAAGTAGTACTGTAAGGCCCCGTTTATACTTTCGACGCCGAGCGATGCAATGTCATGTATAGTGGCCACATTGATCGATCGCGTCGCCCGATCAAGGTGGCCGCAATACGTGACGTCGCATCGCGCAGCGTCTAAGTATAAACGGGGCCTAAGGCCTCGTTCATACTTCCCGTCGCTGCGATGGAATCGCAGCGATGTGTTTTGCAGAGCGACGCGAAACGAGGTGGAGTTCCCCGTGCTCGTCGCATCGCTCATCGCTCTGCAAGGGAGCGTGACGGCGATCCGTCCAGGACCAGCGGTAAACACCGAGCGCGAAGCGAAAAAGTATGCCATGCGCGCGGTGGGCGCGAGAAGCTATCGCGCATGCCGGCCGCCACTGTTGCGAATTATGATGGTTGACGTTAACTCACGCTTGAGTGCAGTTCGTTCCGAGTGGCACTCTTTGAATGAAGTGCTCTGTCACAAGAAGATGGAAGAGTGCTTAAGGTGAACCACCGTACGGCAAGTAGCACTGAACGGTAATGAGTGCTGGCTTGCGATGAAGGAAATGGAAAACCATCTTATATTAAGGGAGACGGCGATGCTGCGCTGGAGGGCTGTAGTCAATCGCATGGAGCGCGTCCGAAACGATGTCATTCGGCAGAAGTTCGGTGTCGCGCCGATAGCTGACAAGACGCGCGAAGCTCGCTTACGATGGTACGGCCACGCTCTGCGTGGAAAGGAAGACAGCGTCCGCAAGATAGGCCTTAAGTTCGAGGTGGTAGGTAAACGGCCTAGATGTCGTCCGAAGGAGCACTGGGCTGATACGTTACACATGGACTTAAATTCCTTCACATAACCTTCAACAACTCTCTCAGTTTTTTAACACACAGTTTAGAATTAAAGTTAAACCGCTTATTAATAGACATAATATAGACAATAAGGTAGATATTCCATATAGAGAATTTTTAATAATGCAAGATAAGTTTATCTTTTGTCCGCTAGATAAAGCATCCAATAATTACGGGTTAATTTGTAAAAAAAACTTTATTTACTTAGCTTGATGGAAGAAATGGGCATTCAATACGAAAATTTAACAGATGCTTTTACTAATAATAACGTTAATTACACCTACACAAAATTAAATACCTACAACAAGCTCCCCATTATTTTAAAACACAAGTTCTTCCATGTTAAACAAAACCTAAGCGTAGAGGTTGATGGAGATCTTCCTATCATATACGCACTTCCAAAACTCCACAAATCTCCAATAAAGTTTCGTTTCATTACGGGTGCCTACAATAGTAGCGTTAAGCCTCTTGCTTTAGAACTTTGTAGAATTTTTTCACATCTCAAACAACACTTTATTAATTATACAAGCAATTTAGCTAACAACTGTAGGACTATTAAAACATATTGGGCAATTAATAATAGTAACATTACTGAAGAGCTTAATAATATCAGAAACAGAAACATCAAGCTGTATTCAGCGGATTTTACTGACATGTTTACTAACATTCCACATAACATTATAATTGCCAAGATGAAAGATCTTATTACGCTATGGTTTAAAAACTCAGGTAAGCGATTAGTGGCTACTAACGGAATTAAAACATTTTACACAGATAACATAATTGATAAATACAGATGTTATGATACAACGGACCTATTATATCTTATTGATTACTTAGAAATAGTTTTTGCATGTTTGCTAACATTATTTATAAACAAAATAAAGGAGTTCCCCAAGTAGGTAATTTTATCCCTCTTCTAGCAGACCTAGCGATATCTATGTTCGAATTTGAATACTCTAAGGGTATCAGAATATCTGAAAACCAACTTTTTATACCGTATAGATATATGGATGACCTTCTTATAGTTCACAATTATAATGAAAATTCTATAGATCACATTCTAACTATAGTCTACCAGAATACACTCATCTTAAAGAAAACACATATTAGCCAACATAAATGTAATTATTTAGACATATATTTGGAAGTTATAGACAACGTAATAGAAACCAACCTATATAACAAAACGGATTATTTTAACTTTAATGTTAACAGATTCCCTCACAGGGACTCGGAAATTTCAGTTAATGTCAAAGGGAATGTTATTTACACAGAAACACTTCGAATAGCTAACAAATGTTCCAAATTTACTTATTTCTGCTCTAAAATTAAAGAACTCTATAATATACTCATAAACAATGGCTTTGATAAAGAATTCATCATTGCTAACATACTTAAATGTTTATACAAAAATAAACAGATTTTTTATAAATACAATATTAATGATAATTATAATAATGTATTACGTGTAGCCAAGACGCTATGTAACAGCCCTTAGAGTTAGTTCCACAGTTACCTCCATGTACAATTCTTCTTTTAGCTCCTACTTACCGTATTTTTAACCCCTTTTACCCTGCTTTTCACCCAGCTTTTGCGGCTCGCTTCTTATAACTTTCCTAGTGATTTGTTCGTCAATAATTTTAATAGCAGTGCTAGGATACTCTCTCCCTTTATCCACATATCTGCCGCAGCTAATAGGCGCGCTCTAATCACGTTTTGACTGCGTACGCGCTGAGTATCAAATCTCATTTTTTCACATTTGGCTGGCCTAATTTTGCAATTCTTCTTATTTCTTTGTTATTATTTACTTCTAACCCATTTTGTCTTCTTCTACTCACTTTTGTTTTACCACTCTCACCTCACTAATGTCGCTCTGTTGGCGGTTTTGCCGTTTAACCTATTCCTCATTTTCTTCGTTTCAGATTCGACACTTCTCAGTTGGATGTGCGTGAGTTCCTCCATTTTAGCTTTTATGTAGTTTAGTTTAGTCCTTTTGGTTCTGACCCCCTTTTTTACATAACATCTCCCCGCTTCACTGATGAGCCACCGGGGAGATGTTATGATAAAGGGTTCGTATGAAGGTAGTGGCGAAACGAACCTTTAAACATTTTATAGGTATATTTAATTTAAATGTTGCCGGTGTTCCGCCCTGATCTAGCACGGGTTAAGGAAAGATGGCGACACCGGAAAAGCGGATCCTGCGATGGAACGGGACAAACGCTGAAGAAGAATCAAACATGCATATTCAGGAGAATCATGCACCAGCAAGATGGCAACGATCGGATAGATCAATGGATAGCGTTGCAGACTTGCAGGAGGGAGGCCAGTGGTTCAGTACAGGGGTGGGGTCTAGGCATTGGCAGGAATATTTCATGTATCGGTTGTCGTTTTTATTACTGGCCGGACACTGCGAGAACATAACCTATCGATCGACATCCAGTTTATAAATTTATAACATGCCTCGCGCTTATAATCGAGCACACAAGGT
Source organism: Heligmosomoides polygyrus bakeri (assembly GCA_947359475.1). Classification (NCBI taxonomy): domain Eukaryota; kingdom Metazoa; phylum Nematoda; class Chromadorea; order Rhabditida; family Heligmosomidae; genus Heligmosomoides; species Heligmosomoides polygyrus. Next base: position 7,995,692 of record OX375868.1, read on the forward strand.
TCAGGTAACAGATGTGCGCATTACTAACAGGATTTCACGATGTGTTGTGCAAAGGTTGTTTATCCTACAACAATGCAAGAAATTTGAGTCTTCAGTCAAGGCAGTGCCGTAGTGATTGAGAGCGAGTTCTCTGGCGTCCTAGGCGGCGTGCAGAGGATTGCCGCCTTTTCGTCTCGATCAGTCCGATGACGTCGTGCTTGATCTTCCTGGCTTGCATCATCAGGTAATGGACGGATGATACTATCCAAGCGTGTGGACTCGCAAGTACAGGCTGTCATCCTAATCCTCCTCAGTTTGCGCTGCTTGGTTGGGCCCTGAGATTTTAGCAGCCTCTCCGTACTCGTTCCCATCGCTGCAGAAATGGGGGCTCTTTCGGGGTCAGGGGAATGAGGTCCTTTAGTGCTGCTGTTTTTGACTGGAGTACACAGGGTAGCTAGTCAGGCGCTTTCGGGCGGGCAGCCGACCAGACTGCCCGGGGTGGAGACTTTTCAGGCGGCGTTGAATCGCCCTATGATGTACTACCAGTCTACAGAGTGCAAGCTTTTGGCCGGGCCGATAGAGATACAATCGGAGCAGGCGTGAATACATCCGTGCACTTTAGTATGAACATACCACGCCCATACAATATATGAGCCTTTCGCGAGCAAGGAGTCCATCTCCTGCGTCCCACCTACGTCTCTGAGCACTACACGATTGACCTGATTTGCGTTTCATTCCTTTATTCACAACCCGAGGACACGCCATAAGGCCGTGCAACAAGCGGCACGAGATTCCCCTAACGAGAGTGTCCAAAGATCTTCTTACGCGGAAGATCATGGAAGCTTTGGTTGACCAATAAACATTGTTTGTGGATTTCCTCCATCCCTTCGTTCGTTACAGTTATTGTTTCATGAAGATTCACAACCGCCGGGGAGCGAATGGGCAAGCAGACCACCAGACTAATTTAACCACTTCTCTCTAACTTGTTCATTGGGTTCATAGCTAAGTCACGAGCCGGTTCCTCTTTAATAACGATCACTGATTATATGATATCTGCATTATAAAAGGTTCATCCGTACTCACCCTTTGTGAGCTGGTCAATGATGCCCTTCCCGGCTCTGAGCCTGAGCTGAAAAGTGAGTAAATTCAGAAGCAACTGCGTTTCTGACTGGGTAGGGCGGGAAAAGTTTGGTTAAGCGAAACGTTTGATGGTGTAGTGATAGAGCTGTTTTAATATGTTCAGTGTTGTGAGGGTTAGCTAGCCATCTGGGGCCGGATTCGTCAACGACTTACAGCACGTTAAAAGAGAAAATACAGCGAAAATCCCTGATGGCGCTGCTTGTCAAGCGATATAGTGAGACATTTCGCCGCGCTATCAGGGATTCGGCCGTATTTTCTCTATTGAATTACTGTAAGTTGTTGGCGAATCCGGCCCCTGATGACCATTATTGAAGTCATCGTGGAGGCGTTCATCATAAAGCTCCGAAGATAACAATATTCAAGTCCTTATAGGCAAGTAGGCACGTGCGCATCAAGGAACTTCAGAATATGGCCAGTTTACCACACCTGTGTCAAATTTGGCCATATGCTGAGTCTGTGCTTCTTCCCGTTTTCCCAGAAGAATCTCTATTTCCTTCTAAGGGTCCTTCTAAGCGAATTAATTTTGGTTGCGCTAATTGGGGCGTAATGAACCATCGAGCAGTGCTAAAAAGTCTGCTTGAAAGTAGTCTTCAAAGGTTGAACAAATCTCTTTTATCCCTACGATGTTAGTGCAATAGTAGCGAAAAGGCATCGAGGTCTCCTTGATGACTTGTTATGCAGCTGAATCGTTGCAAGCAAGGAAGCTCAAAGAACTCCAAAACAATGTAGTAGGGATGTCGATGAGATTCATTGCGCCCAAGGTAATGGTATTAAGAACGCTTTTTACTATTCTGCTTATCCAGGTACAGTGACTGCCTTGCATTCTTTTATCTTATTATCGTATTGTTTTTCGAAAGGTGTTCATGAACCTACCTCATTCTTCCTGTTTGTGAATTGGTTGGGTTTTTCACATCCTAAAATTTAGGACAGGTTAAAGATGGTCGTATCTATTGTAATGCTTAAGTGCGGAACTAAAGCTGTTCCACTTATTCATGGACACTGTTGTTGCATATTCGTAAATTTCAGATCATAGCGTTTAAAATTGTTTATTTATTTATTTATACATTCATAAGGATGCGCCAACGTTGGTCGAAATAAAGCCGCGAAAGAATTTCCCAGACAAGCAGGAACAAAATAACTCAGAACTCAATTACAATTAGCGAAAAACATTAAAAAAGGCTATCGAGAGCATTGAGGAGGTCTACCATCTATGAACCTACAAAGGGAGGAAATAACTAGAGGAAGGATAGGACAGCCAACCCATAAGTAACATGCTCTCTACAGAAAATCGGACCAGCTTGCCCATGGTAAGCTATGGTGTCATAATGCACCGCAACATAGAAAAACGACTGAGTAATAAGTGCTATATAGTGCCTGTGAAGATAGCTATCCGTAGGCCAGGTGTATCAGTATGAGACAGCACTTTTGCCTGATGCTTGAAACGAGCTGTCAGAAACTGGCCGTATTATTATGATAGTGATTCTGAGGCACTTAAAGATCTAGCAGTAAATAAACCATGTCAAAGTGATGGTGCTCCAGACCTCCATTGCATTAGAACCACGGCAAGGTGCCTGATGGGAAAACGAATTTGTCTTGAACGCAGTGTTCTTTGGAATTGCTAAACATTGACAACGCACGGCAGTGTGCGTGATGTATAGGGTGCGGCGCTTAAATTTAGATTCAAATTTCCCGCCGTACAGTTATTCCACCAAAGCTCGCGATTTTCCTCCTTGAAAGTCAGGAGCCTCTAGTAAACAGTCATAACTTCAGAATGGCCTCAATTTTGCATGCTAGACAGAGTAGAAATGAAGGGCCGCGATTATCGAAATTATTCGCGCTGGGCTATCGCCAGCTGAAATTATTCGGTTCTTCGGGAACGCGAAATTAACCGTTTACGATGTTGTGGCCAGGTACAGTGCTTCTGAGATGTATGGGGAAGGTTCCGCAAACTCGGCGAGGAAACGCGATTGGCGGGAACGCGTGTCAGCCACTGCGGCAGTCGTGGAAAAGGCTCAGGCGCTGACTCGAGGGGCATTAAAAGGACAAACGGTCACAAACATTCCGGCATCTCTTTTGTCTGTGATTTCCTTCGCTGGCACGGAAAACCGGACAAATCACGGGGGATAGTGGTGACATATTCAGTACAGAAGTCTGGGTCTCCATGCTGCGGGAAAAGTAAGAGTGGAAAGAAATGCCGAAATGAACTACGCACGGAAACACCTCCCCTCCACCTTTCCTCTCTAGCAAAACACGTCTTCGAAAAAATACGCTTTGCAACGAAAAACCTGCAACGGTGAGGTCACTTATACTTCCGACGCCGAACGACGCGACGGCATGTATAGTGGCCAAATTGGTCGGTCTCGTCGCTCGATCAATGTAGCCGCAATATGTGGCGTCGCGTCGATCGGCGTCGAAGTATAAACAGAATCATAGACCGATGAGGGGACAACACACTGGGAGAAAACCGAGAACATCTGAGTGGGAGTGTAGAAATGGTCGAGAAAATGAGGGAAATTCACTCCGAACTAACTGATTTGCGATAAATTCTGCAAAAGCATCCGTTTGGTTTGCAGACACCCGTCACGAGGCGTCGCCGTCACGCTCGCAGCGGCGGATGGGAGTATATCATAGGCCATACAATTAGACACAGTCGACAGTTTTGGCGGAATGCTAGAACACTTTAGTGAGACCGTGGATGATGAGTGTACCTTCAGGGAGCCCATATGTCTTCCAGCAGGGCGGCGCACCGGCTCACAGGCCATTTAGCTCAAAACTGGCTGCCCGGTAGCTTAGACATGTACTGGTTTAAGGAGTTCTATCCCCGAACAGACCGGATTGCAATCCCCTGGACTATTATGTTTAGGGCAGAATCGAGAGCGTTTCTATGAAAACGAGACATCCTCGTCGTATCTCTTCTCTCCCTATTGGATCACCCCTCACAAATATGGACGGCGCTCTTTTAAAAAGAGCCTGCGAGCGCTTCAGGCGAAGGATGGAGGCGGTCATTGCGGCTCACTGAGGATATATTGAGTAATTTTACTTATGAGGTATCCCTCTATTTGTGTAAAAGAATTTTCTATTTCATTTTTATTTTGCTTTAATAGTTTTGTTTGAAAAGAGAAAGTCTAGTTTGCCTGGATTTAAATGCCGGACACTGTACAAATGGCGTTTTGTGTGTTCGGTCAACGATAAGTCACAAACTAAACGAGAACGTCGATTAAAACTCAGTTGAAGGCACTCAAAGCTTGAAGGACTAAGGAATAGCCATTTAGTCGTTCATGGGGTATGCGTACGGCTGTATGGCTAGTTGTATTGATGATTGCTTATTCTTGATAATTGGAACTGTTTATATCGAATTCTCTGTTATTAATTAGCTTGCTGATGGTCCGAAATCATCTAAACCAACCTACGTTTGGTTTTTCATTGCTCTTTCGATTGCTTCAAAATAGCACCGCACAAGCTACCATGAGTTGGGAACCTTTCCTTGTAAGACCTATGTTATACTTCGGCGACGCTGTTGTCGGCGACGTCGGCGGCAGTGTTAGGCCGGGGGCATACTTCCATCGCCGCGATTCCATCGCGGCGCTCAGTTCATGGCCATTCCGCCGCACGCGGCCGAATAGTCAAAGGAAACCTCGCCGCGGCCGCCGCAACAGTAACGGTCGGCATGCGCGATGGCTTCCCGCGCCCATCGCGGGCATGGCATACTTTTTCGCGCCGCGCGCGGTGTTTAGCGTTTGGTCCTGGACGGATCGCCGTCGCGCCCCATTGCAGAGCGATGGGCGATGCGTCGAGCACAGAGAAATTCAAATTCTTTCGCGTCGCTCTGCAAAACTCATCGCGGCGATCGAATCGCGGCGACGGGAAGTATGCACGGGGCCTTACGCGGGCTTCTACGCAATGCGTAGCAGCCCGCGCAACACAGCGTCGCCGACGCGTCGGCGAAGTATAACATAGGCCTAAGGGCCTGTCCATGCTCCGCGACGGAAGCGACGGGAGCGACAGCCAGCGATAGTGCAAAACATACGTATTGATTCTCCCAGGCTATGGCTCGATACTATTCTATACGTATGTTTTGCCCTGTCGCTCCTATCGCAGAGTATGAATAGGTCCTAATGCCACATACAACAATTCTTTGGCTTCGTTAAATTCGCTTCCAACTAGCAATACACTTCGAAGCAATTAAAATATGTCAGAAATGAAAACTGAAACGTTTTCCTCAACTAGTTTCTGTCATGTCGCATCTTCCCATTAGATTCACATTACGCAACTGTGCAGGACGCCGTTACATTAATGTAAGCTAAAGTATTGCTAGGAAATTCGTTCTCAAAATTTTTTTAAAAAGAATCTCTCTTGCTGGCTATTCCTTTTTGTGGTGTTTTACTGAATATTCTTAACAATGTTGTTATCACTGTGGGAGTTATATTGCGTTATTTACGGAATACAAAATGCTAGGGGCTTACATCCAATGCTTATTAAAACTGCCTACTTTAACACTGCCTACGTTTTAGTTCTCTGATAGTACTATTAGGTTGTCACATAAGTTCTGTCCGATTCCATTAGGCGTTACTTTGTGAATGTTTTTTTTTTCATGGAAAGAGAAAGTAATTGTATATGGGTTGTATACTATTTTGTAGCGCTTGTATTATTCACTCTACAAAACGTGCTATACAGTTTTTTAAAAAGTCGTAAACATTGCATCGTTTTAGGTGCTGGACGGAACCATGGAAAAAATGCAGTTCCGGGTAATAATGCTTCATGAGTTCAAGCTTGCGGCAGTGTTAGCTAGGCAGCTTAAAACATAAAGATGGCATGGGGAGAGGACTCCGCTAATGAACGCACCGTAAGCAGATGGTACCAGAAATTTCGCGTTGGCGCCGAAATCAAGGAGCATTCAGAACGACTACTCAAGTATGATGACGGTCGTTTGGAAGAAAGAGTGGAAGTCGATCCACGATGAACTGTGTGTAAGATGTATAAAGAACTTGGACTCAGTCCTGCAACCATTTCGCGACACCAAAAGTTCACCAAAAGTTGCTTGAAATGCGTCGTGCACCAGTGAATCGAATAGGACCGATCCTTCTTCATGACAAAGCCCATCCGCATGTCCCGCTTTTTGTCATTCAAAAATTAAATCAGTTGACATATGAAGTTCACCCTCATCCCGCTTATTCAACGGACTTACTTAGCCCCGACGGAAATTCATCTTTTCAAACATCTCTATGGTTTCATTGAGGACAAAAACTTTTCCAATGAAGCAGATATCGAACTTGCCTTTAGGTGCTTCAATGCTTCTAGGAATTTAGATTTCTTCCGAAATGGAAATGGTGCTGTTGTACAGGGTGCGCAAAAAGTATTGACGCACCTACTTTTTGTTTCAGCTCCAGCTTTCTGTTTCTACCCCTCTAAGTTTTTATGTGTTATTTTTGTTGTCTGTATTGTGCTCAAAAAGACACTCACGAAAAAACTGAAGAAACATGATCGTCACCGTTACGGTGGCCCTTTTTTGTCTGTTTCCCAAAGAGCTTAGTAGTTCCTTAACAAGAGAATTAGGCGCTGTTCGAAACGATTGGTGAGGAAAGAGGTCAGCAACCCAAACGTCAGCCACGGCTCTGTCATAACAGATGATGATTACAAGATGTTCAAGCACGATAACGTTCAAATCAAAAATTGTCAACCTCTGTCCCATAACGGCAAACAGATAACGCGCGCAGGTGTGAACAGCTTCTCAGGCGAGCACAGCTTAAACGTGAATCCGCTGAATTACTCTTTCTAGGTGATTTTGGAGAATGAGGTCTGTGCTACTTTCAACAGAAGTGACCAGCCGCAGAAGGCTACCCTGTTAAAAGCACGGGATGAAATCCAAGCGAGTACTAGCGGCGCGTGCTCATTAATTTCTCCGTCGTTTTCGCTCCTGCATTCACAGTAAAGGAGCCAATGTCGACTGCGAGTTATTCTATCGTATTTGTAAGATCATTTTCCATATTTCTCAAATGAATATTTCGAAATTTGCTGCGCATTACTATTTCCACAACCGCCATTTACTGCGTCAATACTTTTTACGCACCCTTTATATCGTTGGTAGTAGTGCATTTGTTGTAATGGTTCTTACTTTGGTTATCAAACTTTATTTTCTGCTGAGATGTTACACCGTAAATTTGCCGTCGAAAATCGGACAGAACTTATGTGACAACCTACTAAATTATTCCAATAAAGCGATAATGATACCTTCCCAGATTCTCTTCGATGTTGATTCGGGCTGAAAATGTAGCAGTTAGGCAAAAACTATTTTTCTTCTAAAAACCATCGTGAAAAGAGACCCGTTTCTAGACGTGGCGGCATGATTACGGTTTTGAGACGTTCTAAAAGAAACCGATTTCGGATGATTTTCACTCTCGGGCGTAAAATCTTCTTCCAGTATTCCTTCCTTCTCCGGTTTTCTACCACTCCTTTCTGTGGTGTCAAAAACTGAAATACTTTTCACATAGGTGGACAATACATGGGAACTCTTCCCGCTCAGTGTCATGGTCGCCTTACATCATCGTTATTGTGATTGAGTATCGTTGTTTGCAGCTGCCTGGTTAATCTATGAGAAGTTTATTTCTATTTGAAAATGTTCGCTTTGACTTCAGAAATATCAAGATTGTTTAGAAAAACGTTCATTTTGATGGACGTGAAAATGGTATAACCCTCTTGCTTCCACAGCCAAAGTAGGAAATCATGAGATGAACAAAACTGCTTTTCTCTGCTGATGTGTTTGGCTTTGCTCCGTCACTTACTATCCTAAAGACATATAGGCTTGTGTTTAGGCCTGCCTCATTACAATGGCCTACACAAGGCTTCGTTCTACTATAGCGGCTCAGGTAAAAATCTTGCCTGAAATTTGCTTACATTCAGACTGACGTGTTCTCGGTAGCAAATTCTGAATCTCCTCCAGATGAGAGTGAGTTCCTTATTGTGACCATTTTTTAAACAAAGTCATATGGTGGCCACTTACTCGATAAAGTTCGTTTTCTGTTGCTTGAGCTTGCACTTGTGCTTGGTGGATCTTTTTCTTTTTCCGACGTTTCCTTCCTAATCGAAGCCCTTAATAGTTACCGTTGTATAGTCTACACATTCTTACAGCAACGTGTTCAATATTCGTCAGTTGCTAGAAAGAACCTTTTAGAATTCCTTGCTTCCTTGTTACTGGCTTCCTCCCTATCGCTAACCTTTTGGTTGTTTCTGGGTTTATAACAATCACTGAGAAGAAGCAGAGTCGCAGCACCTGAGATAGACGTCATCAATATGAAAATCAACAAATCTCCTAGCCCATTGTTCGTTTCACGCGTTTTATGGACTGGGTTATTCATACGGAATATTCCATACAAAGGTAGTAGGAATCTTCAAAGAGGCGAGGTGGGCTAGATTACCCCTGACGTACACAAATTGCGTTATGGAAGCAAGTTTATCTTAACTGGAAAATTAGGGTCTGGACGTTCTGTAGTCTAGCGATCGGGCTGGGCTATATAAACTAAACTAATAAACTAAAGGTATGAAGGAATAGATTTGTGGAGCACGAAACTTGGACTAGAGCACAGTTTTCTTCGGGTGAGCGCACAACACTGCGGAGACGTATGTCTTCATCTACCAATTCTTGTCGCACTGAAACCGCTCATAACGGTGAGGCGGAAGCGGGCAGTTAAGTTCTGTGCTCTTCAAGCGCAGGATCATTCAAGGAAAGAAACTCCGGTATGCGGTCTATCTACTCGTACCATTTCTCTGGCGCTGGCCGGTTCTGCGAGGTAACCTTTTGACTCACCCCGGCGAGTGTGGCTTGAGCGTGGTAGGGTAGTAGGGTGGCTTCAGCGATACTCAATTTGCCAACTCGCCAGAGCTGAGCGAGCTGGAGCAGTGCGCATTGCAGCGGATGCAGTGCGGGTGAAAAAGTCGGAAAGCAGTGGAATCTCTTAACGTTGTCTGGTAGAGTGGAGTAATGTGGGCGTATGTTACAGCTCATCAATATAGCGGTATTAAACGATGTCAAATAAGTGGGCAGGGGAAGTGGCGAGAGTTAAGTGATGAGAAGGATCCAAAAACAAAGTGATGATGTGTTAGTGATGAGGACCTAAAAGAGACAAACCTTTCTTCCTAGGTTCAGTGTTGCGTATTAAAAGTTATGAAAATCTTGGGTGCAACACGTGGACGAGGGGGGCAGTCCTTGGTTTCTACCTCCTTGAGCGTAGCAGTCGGGTTTGGTGACGTGGATTTTCTCCCATTGTACGCGTACGTACGTGTAATGCAAGTTGCACCGAGAGGGGCCTTGGTCAAACGAGTAAAAACCCGTAACTTTTTCGAGTACTGATGGACTGCCCCCCTCGTTCACTAGTAGCGCCAAATCTTGAACTATGATTACATTAGGCCTTTGTTATACCATCGCTCACCCGAGCGACGCCCAACGATATGCTCCCATATCGATCGTGCTGAGTGACACGATCGATACGGGAGCATATCATTAGGCGTCGCTCGGGGTGAGCGGTGGTATAAGAAAGGCCTTAGATTATTCATTTGAAGAGTAGGTCGAGGATGTTTCGAGCATTTGACTGCAACGATTACACATTTAGCAAAATATATTGTGTGCCCGAATGCATGAAAGATTAGCGAACTTATAGAAACTGCATTTGATAATTTGTTTTTGACTTCAAGCGTTTTATGAATTCATGATAATGACTGCTCCCTCTTTTATTCTTATTGGCTTATCTAATGCCATTAACCAGTAGTTCATAGCTCGACGTTTCATGGTTTAACGTTTTTTGCCGATAGGCTGGCTGGACTGGAGGTCCAAACTTCAAAATATAATGTGTGGGGGATTTTGGAACTTCACCTAGGGCTCATGAAATTTTCTTTGTATAGTGTAGACATAAATGGGTCTGGTAACAAGTGTAGAAATAAAACGTGTCATTCTACGGTTTTGAATAGGCAGTGCTGTTCGAAGAGTTTGCAGCGCAACAAGCGCAACGCCCCGATACGCCCGACGCGCCGTCATGGAGCGACAGCCACCGGTGCCGAATAACGGCGACCGGCACTATTCAGCTGGCAAACGTCAGCTGAATGAGTTGGAATTTACGTGTAAAGGCATGTGGAAGACATGTATTACACCAGTGCAGCATAACTGTCATTATAGCGCTTGCGCGCAATGACATGTGAGAGACGTCGAGCATGAATGAGGGACAATTCCCAAGAATGAAGGGATTTAGCCGTCTTGCTGTAGAAATAATCAAATCAATCAGTCAGTATTTAAAACTTTAAAGATTCTATTCCGTGCTTGTAAAATGTCTTCTTCAGTGAACGAAACTGCACACAAATCTCTACAATGTCGAAACCGCGCCTGGTAAGAAAAATCGGCGCAATGCACGGAAGAGGGGGCAGCCCATCAGCACTCAAACACAAGTACGTGGCATTTCCCACGTGTAGCACGAGTTCTTACCCGTTTAGTTCGTGCGAGACGCAGCGTTTGGCCTACGTCCTTCTCGTTGCAACCTGGGACCGGATTCATCAACGACTTACATAACTTTAACAGAGAATTTACAGCGGGAAATGGCACAATGATAACACGAGGGGCAGCCCATGGGCTTCGACCGACTAAAGCGTAGCAGTCGGATATGGTGACGTGGAATTTCCCACATTGTACGCAAACAGACGCGAACATACGTGTAATGCAAGTTGCAGCGAGAGAGGCCTAGGTCAAACGGGTAAAAACTCGTTCAAATGTGGGCTGGCCCCCTCATAGTAGCATTGCGCCCGGGAACTCAGATAACGCGGTCGCGGGTTAAGCGATATGGTGAGCGAGAAGCCGCGTTATCTGAGTTTTCCGCTGCGAATTCTCTGTTGAAGTTATGCGTTGATGAATCCGACCCCTGGATACGCGTCAGGTGTGTACAGTGTAGGAAATTCCACGCCATCATGTCCGACTGCTACCTTCTGCTAGGTGGAAGCCCATGGACTGCCCCTTCCCTTCCGCACATTGCGCCGAGGAACCTATTGAGGGTAGAAAAATCACATAAAAATCAAGAAAGGTAAAAAATAAAACAATGGTGGAGGAAAGAGGCGGGGGTGGGGGGGGGGGGGGGGAGTTGAAGATTTTCGGCAACAATCGCACTCCACGTTTGACCCTAACATGGACGCTGACACAAACCACGTTACGGTGCGCTGAAAGGCGAAGAGCGTCTCTGACTTCAACATAGCGTTCTGGTGCAAGCACCTAGTTTGAATTCACTTTAATTTTCTTAGCAAGTCTCCTAATGGTTGGCGTCTCTCGAATCCCCCTGTCCTCCGTTTCCATTAGTTTTTGATTTGTTCGTTATACACTCCTTACGTTATCCCTACATGTGCTTAAATTCATTTGTTTTTACATCTCACGCATTATTAGGAACTTGCAAGTTGAAAGCTGCTCCTTGTCCAGTGTCGATAAGTATATATAACCAACCTGCTAAAAGCACGTCTAGTAGCCCAATCATCCCTCCGCCCAGATCAACTGTTCATTTCAGGAATGAACATTACTTTTGATGGGTGGATATGCAGTTATTTCAGTTATTATGTTTCCTATCACAACTACTTCTGGCGCAAATAGGCTCGGAGGGGTCGTCTTGCAGGATAGTTCTGAGGAATGTTTTGCGTTGTACGGAATTAAAAATTTCAATGTTTTTTCACGAAGCTCGTTGGTCAATCTTTATTGACGACGTTTCGGGCCATAAGCCCTTCTTCAGGTCTATAACGAACTATTCACAGTTTCTATACAACACACGTCTAAAACGCAACGGTCTAACCTGGGATCAACAAAGTGGGGGGGGGGGGAGGGGGGGGTGGTTGAGGACAAAATGAAGGGCTAAGGACGTGCACTTGCTATTTATAGGACGGCGGGGTGTGACCGGTCACTCTTGCGTCGCAATCATCCTCAGCGGTCACTCCTTTGGCCCTATAGAGTGATAAGGCTCATAGCCATCTTCATCTCCTCCCTCTTGTTGATCGGCGGTCTCCATCGTTGTATTTCAAGTGCTTCCTTAATCTTCCTCTCCACCGTATCCGACACGTTCTTGTGGAGAATTGACACCTTTAACTGCGGCTGTGGGTCCTGTGTGTGCCTGAGGGTGCGGTGTTTCGAGAATGGGTTGTCTGGGTAGCTTTGAGGGCTACGCAGAGCTCTGAGATGTTCCTCCATTCTCTTTCGAAGTGGTCTTGCCGTTTCGCCTTTATAAAATTCGTTACAGGACAAACAAACCACTTTGTACACCACACCTCTCATCTGGCATAATTGGTTCTCTCCTTCGCAGACAATGCAGTTCATCCTGTCACACAGATTTTCGTATGGACGTGATGCCGTGAGTAGTCGTCGTAGGGATGGGGGCGGACGGAACACGAGGCATATGGGGAGCCCTGACCGCCTGACCACGCGGTTGACGTCCATCGCAAAGGAATCTGAGATGAAAGGAATGACCAGCGGAGAACCACAAGGTGATCGTTGAGGTTTCCAACAACGACACTCCCCTGAGCCATACCCATTCTGCCGTAGAATCTCCCTCACTTCTTCTTCCACTTTCCGCGAATTCGTCGTAGTCAAATCAGAGGATGTGGTAAGCATATGACGAACGACGTTACGCTTCATATACATAGGATGACAGCTTCGTGCATGAATGATGATGTTATGAGAGGCTGGCTTCCTATACCACATACTGCTGAGGATTCATTTTGAGGAATTAAAAATCTTACGCTGAACAGCTCTGTTCCACCCCTATTTTATTAATTGTGGGAAGTTGTGAATAAGGGTGACGATGTCATGGCAACCAATTTCACCTATACTTCTCCTGTAGGGATCATACTCTATAAAAACGCGCAAGCGATGAGTCATACTATCGATCGGCGTCGCCGCAGAAATTAGGGAGGGGGGGGGGGGGGGGAAGTAGGGGAAAAATGGGGGAGGGGGACTGCGACACGAAAATAGCGAAAAATACCCAGACGTCTTCCCCCTCCCTGAGAACTTCGGCCCTGGGGCAATCAAGGTCGCTGAAGACGAATCTGTGGTTCCCTTTTGAAGTATCGATCGCCGTAAATCGATATTGATCATATTCGGTGCGGGAAAATAGCGGAAAATACCCAGACGTCTTCTACCTGCCCGGAAACTTCAGCCCTGGGGTAATCGCGGTCGCTGAACACGAATCCGAGGTTTCCTTTTGAAGTGTCGATCGCCACCGATCGATATTGATCCAATTATCGAATTTTTGTGAATGTCGTTCAAGCGGTCCGAAACGTTTGCCCTGGGAGTGATCGAGGTCGCTCAACAAGAATCTGAAGTTCGTTTTCAAAGTTTTACCCCAAAAAACCATCAAGCGATACTGATTAAATTATGGGGCGCGAAAATAGCGAAGAATACCCAGACGTCTTCTACGTGCGAGGGGATTCAGAAGACGTGTCGAAGACGTCGTCCGCTAAGGGTGGATCATTGAGGGGGAACAGTACCAGTAATGGGGGACCATTTCGCTAGGGGAGGGCCAGTAGTGAGGATCGTTAGAGGCCAATAGATCGCCCTATCTTACTATACACTGTACGTTCTGCGAGCCTTTTGTACTCCTAGGTAGGGGGAAAAAGCTGTACAAGTAGAGCAGCTAACTTGATGTGATTGTTCTGAGCTTATTGATACTGCAACATCGCGCGAAGCGGGCAAGTGCGAGGCACGCCGATAGGCGTGACGGAGCACTTGTTAAATATTTAAGGTCCTGACTACGAATTTGTCACTCTTTCTCTAAATTACCAATTCCTCGTGCACTACTCCCCATTTCAAAGTGGACGGTTGGAAAATAATTCTGGCCACATGCGGGGAGAAAGCGATTCGATTGTGACGTCTACAGCGCTTCTCACTCAAACCTATCTTAAGGTGAGGTTTGGGCATTTTTTCCTTCCTCTCATCGACCTCTGGAGTCGTGAAAGTACGGTGGTGCCGGCTATTCTGTGTACATCTCTTTACTTACACGTTCCCACCATAACCTACTGCAGTCTATATCGCTTCACCGAAACAGGTTGCTAGGTAGGTGATCAGCATCGGAAATAACCTTCCTGGGCGATTTTGAGCGACTTTGTTGATGAGATACACCTGACACGGTTGCAACAGGTGTTGCTACGGTTGAGATGCGCTGGACTTTGCGTAAAGCGTGAAAGGCGTGAGTTTATGAAAACGGGGATGGGGTTCCTTGGTCACATTGTTGATGCAACCGGGATAAGACCATCACTGAAGAAGGTGCAGGCAATGCCGAACATGCCAGAGCCAAAAAATTTGAAGGAGGTGGAATCCTTCATATGAATGGTGCAATATTATGGGAAATTTGTCACACATTTGGCTACATTAACTGCTGCGATAAATGGCCTGAGAAGAAAGGGCACCACATGGATGTGGGGAGCAGAATAGGCGTTTGTATTTAGGAAGATAAGCAAAGGTTAATACAGGCTGACTACTAGCTCATTACAATCCTAATGTTTCCGTAGTGCTAGCTGAAGATGCGCCGGAATATGGTCTGAGAGCGGTGATGAGAATGAAATCTACCACAACAGAGAAGTTGATAGAAGCCCTGCTTGATATATTCGTGGTGCACGGTCTGCTAGAGTAGATCTTGGCGAACAATGGGCCACAATTCGCGTCTAAACTGTTCCGCGAACTTTGTAAATGTAGGAAGGTAGAATTGAGTTTGACACCGCCGTATCATCCAAATTCAAATCGAGTGGCGAATAGGTTCGTACAAACGTAAGAGCTTGAGAAGCGGAGGAAAAACTGCAAATCAGATGGTAAGGGAGGTGCTGCAACAGTATAGAGTGACATCTCATCCTGTGGCTGGGAAGTCGCCTTGTGAACTCTTAATGGGAAGACCGCTGAGGACTACTTTAGATATTTTGAAGACGGCCTCAGGGTTGGTTCCACATAATCCATATAGAGAGAAGATGAAGCAGTGTTATGATCAGCATACGTGTCAGAGAACGTTTAAGGTTGGACAGGTTTACTTTAGGAACTACCTTTTGGAGTGAAAAATGGATTCCCGGAATTGTGACCGAAGTACTGGGCGAAAATACTTGTTAGGTGCACTATGGCACCGGAAGTAGGAAGGCGCACATTGATCACATAAAGCCTAAGGTGATTTTTTTTTTATCTAGAAAGCCCTGAAGATGGAGCTTTCGAGAAAAGATTGGTCCCGTCAGCAAAGGTTACGCGGCGTCCGGAGTCGGTAGAGACTGAAGGTAGGGCGGTTAAGGCACCAGCGGGACTACGAAGGTCAACACGTAAAGCTCGATCAACGTGGAAAATGACCGACTTCAGAGCCTCAAAGATGAAGCGGATGTTATCCTCGACGATTATCAACGCGGTAAGGCTTGATAGTGGGGGAGCTGGAGGTGGAGAACCTATAAAAAGGGGAAGAGCGGTGAGGTTGCCAATTATGAATGTTCCCGCGGCTCTGCAGCAGGCGCTGTTGCATAATCTCCTCCAGTCGGCGCTGCAGTGGCCTGCGTTGCACTCACCTCCGCCCCCTCCGCAGCCCACCGTCGTGGCACCGCTGGTGCTGCCGGTGACTATGGCACCAGCGATGCCGAAACGACGGTTCGAGCAGCCACCACGAACGACGGGATGGAAACGTCCCTTGAGTGAGCGCTCGTTTATATGTAGGAAGAACTCCGATGAGGAGTAAGATTCTGCGAAGAACTTTGAAGAACGCGACCGGCCGTTGAGCCCACGAAGAGGGCCAGAAAAGAACACGGTAGCTGTTCCTGCAAATGCGCGGCATCGAAAGTTCCGGACAAGTGTAACAGAGCCACCGACACGGCTGTGTCCTGGTCAAGCTGTTAAGGGCGAGGAAGTCGTTAGTCCCTCGGAGGGAATAGATAAGCAGATCTAAAAGAAAGGTGATGAAAATGAATAAAATGATTTTGTGGTGTTTTGTTGTTGATGAAAAGAGGGAGGGTTGTAGGAATGGGAGATGTATATAAGGAGCTAATCTCCCTAATTGTGTAACTAGGATCAGGGAGATGTAAGGTTTGCCCGAACTTCTTGAAAAGGAGCAAGAGATTCTCGCTAGGGGGAGGTGTTAGGCAAGAAGATAGGAGAGTTTGAAGAATGAAGTCGAAGAAGAAGAAGGCCAAGGGATAAGGAAGATAAGAGGAAGGCAGGAGACGGTGCGGCCGGAACTCTAGTATATAAACCCCTGACGAGTACGAATAAAGATTCTACCCGTCTGCTGTGTGTTTGCCTGATCAACTGGCATAATATAATTTGTTCAACTCCTGTTGTGGCCTGCCTGGAATAAAACGGCTTTAAGGTGCTCAATGTGGTCAGCAGTTCATACCTAGCGGGTCATTGATTCTTTCTGAAGAGATTTTTGGTGTGCAATGCTTATGAAGTCTCATCATGCAAACGTTCATCGGTTTATCAATCTGCCCTCCTCTTTATTGTTGTTTTTCTCTGTTCTCCTCTTGAGGTATAATTATTTCATAACTGCTTGTTGTCATTGTTTGTAAAAAAAAGACGTCATATAAAGATTTTTTTATCGCATTGCTTTTTGTAATACGGTATTCAATATCGAAGAATAAGACGTCTTGTGAAAAAACGAGTACACTTCTTCTCAAGCAGGAACTTGATTGAGTTCTGAAAATACCAGTTTAAATGTGAATCAAAGCGTGGAAAATGGAAGACTGCCCTATCTCCACAGTGTCCTAGCTGAAGTGGAGTTCATACCTTTCTATCTATACCGAACCTCTTTTACGAAGTTACGAATATGTTGGATGGGTTTGAAGATATCCTGGGCAGCGTACGGGTACAAGCGCGCACACCATTGTGACATCGGGAGCAAACGTGTGAAAGCTCGAATAATGTATGGAGGCAGGTATTTGTACATACACAGAGTGTCTCAAAAAATGTATACACTGTTCGAAAAATGATAGCTTTGCTCACTGTAAAGGTACTGAAGAAGTTAAGGGCTCATATGAAAGCCTGAAAAAATAGAAATTTTCTTACATATCAGCGGCATAGAGTGCGCCATGCACTTGTTTGAAAGATTGCATTTCACCCACGATTGATTGTTTCTCTTGAACACATGTTATAATTTCTTCACAAAGTGCCCGTTTCGATTGATTTTGATTTGCGTTTCTTTTAGGGTTTAAAATTTAAAAACACACTATGGTTTGCGGAAAATGCAGGGTATCCCAAAAAATGCAGGTATGTTTGAAACATGCTAACATTGTTGCTGGTGAAGCATTTGAAGATGTTTGAGGCTCGTATGAAACCACAGAGTGGTGAGACTTCAAAGACGTGCAAGTAGGCAAGATTGTGTCATGCGCACGCCTGAAACCTTTCATTTCAGACTCGATTTATTGTGCATGGCTGAATGCCTCTTATAATCTTGTTACTACTTGGCCACTTTAACCTGTGCTTTGCTTCTTTTAACGTTATGCGTCATCCAGTAGCTGCCGATTAACCTCTCCATTCAGCTTGAATGTTTCTTCATTAGTCCACAGAATGCGTCATGTAAGATGGGGTTCCTGCTCACATTTAAATCGTGCGATCAATAAACTTGCATGTCACGTGTCTTTTACATGATTGTCAAGTACTGAACGTAAAAGAAGCACAACACAGGTTAATCTGGCCAAGTAAGTAACAAGATTGTAACAGGCATTCAGCCCATGCACTAGAATCTGAAGTGCAAGGTTTCGGGTGGTAGCATGGCACAATGTTGGCTATTTGCACCCTACGGTAATCTCGTAATCATGCGCCTTCATCTGAGTCTCAAACATCTTCAAATGTTTCACTAGCAGCAATGTTAGAATGCTTCAAATACTACCCGCATTTTTTAGGACACCCTGCAATTTGCGCAAGCCATAGTGTGTTTTTGAGTTTTAAACCCTGAAAGAAACGCAAATCAATCGAAACGGCCACTTTCCGAAGAAATTATAACATGTATTCAAGCGAAGCACAATCAATCGTGTGTAAAATGCAAACTTTCAAACAAGTGCATAGGGCGTTCCATGCCGCTCATATGTCAGAAAATTTGTTATGTATGTGAGTGTCGCCAGCGATTGCCATTGGGCGATGAGACCGGGGGGTACAGTGCGCCGCGAGACCTCCGGATACGAGGTGCGACGGCCTCGCCTCCCGCCTGTCCTGTGGGCCCGTTGGCCACCTCAGCGGACGACACGCCTCCCATTCCCCCCATATAAGCAGCCCGCAGTGGCTATTGTTCGTTCTCGTTTTATTCGCATAATTTGTTGTTGTGGATCATTTGGAGCTGAGATAAATCTACTCTCTTGAACTCTTCTGTTCTCGTCTAATTGGTATAGGAATTGTCATAAGCCGGCTCGGATCGAAGCCGCGTATAGAAAGCATCGTGCTATCATCGCCTCGTCGAGAAACGACATGGGGGCCAAGCCAGCCGAAGTCGGAGCGAATTATACTGATAATTGCAGTGTACCAATAATGTCTTCTATCGGTAACGAAAGAGGCAGTGCCGCGGATATGCGGATGGACCAAGAAGAGTTAGTGGCGACCGGAAACAACGAAGCTGTTGTTACTGAGGTTGAGGTGAGTTCATTGGAACCCCAAATAAATAACGCTCTAGAGAACATTGTTCGGCGTCTGGAGGACATTCTCGATGACCAAGTGCGTCATATTTCCTCGCTTGAAAAGCAAAATATCCTGGAAGCAGTTCGCGGAGCTGTGGAAATTGCCAAGGAGAAAGCGAGAATGTCATCCAGCCATAACAGTCACCCAATTTTTGAAGAAATTAGTTTGACTCCGTAACAACTGCGCACGATTTTGCCTATAGCGAGTAGTAATACTTGCTTAATGCAAAACTTGGCTGCAGATCTAGGTTGCGAAATGCCGGGAGTGCTCGCCACTGTGAATGCTAACACTCTCATCGTAGAGAAGCTTACATCACAGTTGGCTGAAAAGGTAAAAGACTTGTTAAGTGCGTTAAGCTCAAACAATCTTTTACAGAGCCAGGTGAACGACTTAGCCGCAAGGCTGGCGAGCAGCATAGGCGCCCTTGGAGGACAGCAACAGCCTGAAGCTCGAGCTACAGGTCCACAAGGTGAGGGAACCAGTGCAGTTAACTGGTCAGCTGTTAGTAGGCAACTTCTATCGTTGAGCAAAGACAAGAATGGAACCATTCAGGGCTGCCGCGAAGAGCTCCCAGCGGCGAACGCTGGGCAACGCACGAGCCGGAAGTCAACTTACAGAAGACCGTCCAGGCCATGCTCTCGACCGTCTTCCAGCGCGTCGACGCTAAGTGAGTCAGCATCCGTTCATAGCTTAAGCGATTGCTCGGATACAAGCACGGCATCAAATAGGATGAATGGGATGTTCCACGTGTTTAAGCAGGTCTTTAAAGCACAAAGTGTTGCGGAGATAGTAAAATATGACGGGAAAAACTCCCTAACTGATTTTCTAAGGGCTATAGAAGTCAAATATCCACCAACTGTTTGGTCAGACAGGGATAGGCGTGACATACTAGTCAATCATTTGGTAGGATCGGGTCGGTCCACCTTCAAGAGTTTACCAAATAGTGTTAAACAGGGTAAATTCCGTGGGATAGTGCTCGCGCTTAAAGAGGCGCGGCGTAACCCCACCGAAAAGCTCAAAATGATGACTGAGTGGGACAATCTAGTCAAGGGCTATGATGAGTCAGTAGGCGACTTCTGCTGCCGGATGGAGGACATCTTCAGGCAGATTCACCCTAGTGAGGAATGGGATTTCCATTTAGCATCGAAACTCTATTCCTCCTTGCATAGGTGGAAGGATTCTTATCACATGTTGGCGCCCTTGACGCACGTGATGGTGAGGCATACGATGCGGTCAAGAAGGTCGCTGTGCGACTTGAGAAAGTCCAATCCGTGCGGTTCGAAAAACATGAACCCACCGAACGGCCAAAACCGTTCAAAAAGCGTATCGTCCCGGAGAAGGTGACGACGACCCGTAATGAGGAACGCACAGAAAAGTGCTATGTTTGCGGGAAATCCGGTCACTTCTCCCGGACGTGTCCTCAAAGAGTAAATCCTAATAGGAACTCTTCACACGGAAGGGGTACTGGATCAGACAGAAAATCTGAAAACAAACTTCAGACCAGTAGGGCACT
Organism: Heligmosomoides polygyrus bakeri; assembly: GCA_947359475.1. Lineage (NCBI taxonomy): Eukaryota > Metazoa > Nematoda > Chromadorea > Rhabditida > Heligmosomidae > Heligmosomoides > Heligmosomoides polygyrus. Next base: position 8,015,950 of record OX375868.1, read on the forward strand.
ATCAACCTTTGTAGAGGACTGGTGTGGAATGCTGGGAACCCCCTGCACGGCTGGAATGGGAAATCGAGTAGCGGTTGGGAAGCCAACTCTCTGCAACGCAGTAATCTTTGGGATTAAGGTTAAAGCGTTAGTAGATACCAGATCGGTGATTTCCATAGTTCCAGCATCGCTTCTCAAACAAGCGAAAGATCAAGGCTTCGATATAGATAAAGAAGTTAACTTGGTAGGAGATGGTCAAGAGCATCAGGTTTTTGACGCATCCGGTAACCAGATGGAATTTCTGGCAATCGTCAACGCTAATGTAAGCGTGAATGGTGCCCGGGTTGCTCGTGTAACTATGCATGTTCAGAAGAAAAAGGACGGCGTTCTTTTACTTGGGACAAATGTCCTGCAAGCTCTGGGAATTCAGGTTAGGTTTGAACAGAGCGTAGAAGTAGCTAAGTGTGCGGAAAAACTAACCGACCATGCAATTGTTTCGAAAAGAGTCGTAATACCACCCGGTGCCAAAGCGTTGATCGAATTGATAGGCTCAAATGTGCCAGGGAAGAGAATTTTCTGGTCAAGCGATCATCGCGTAACTTCTGCAGTTTGTTCGGTCGAACAAAACAGTGCAGAAATCTCTGTGGCTAACAGAGAGGACCAAACATGGGTGATCAATAAAGGAGACCAACTAGGTGAATGGTCAGATGAACCCATAGTTGATCCAACGTCATTGGATTGGTCGAGCGATATGCTTGACATGGAGGGGATAGCAATCTTGTCTAAACCAGTGCGGATAAAAGTATTGGTTGACCTTATACAGAGAAACCATACGCAAGGAAAGCTTTCAAAAGAGCTTATAGACATACTCGAGACGTACGACGATACTTTTGCTATAACAGATGCTGAACTGGGTAAAACTGAGATGGTGGAGCACGACATAAACGTGCGTGGACACGCACCTATACGTCAGAAAACCAGGCCGGTACCTTATGGGGTGCGGGAGAAAGTGGAGGACATGCTCCACGACTTGAAAAGGCGAGAAATTATTGAGAATAGCCAATCTCCCTGGACATCTCCAATAGTTCTAGTTGCTAAAAAGGACGGAACAACGCGTCTATGCATTGACTACCGGGAGGTAAATAAAGTAACTAAAAAGGACTGTTACCCTCTGCCACCTATAGATGTCACCCTTCAAAATCTAGAAGGCAAGAAATGGTTTTCCTCCCTCGATCTTGCAAGCGGCTACTGGCAATTCTGTCTTACTACAAGAGCAAAGGAAATTAGTGCATTTACCACACTTGCTGGACAGTTCCAGTTTAAGGTGCTCCCTTTTGGGTTAACAAACGCACCCTCTGAGTTTCAGCGGTTAATGGACAGCGTCCTTGGCCATCTGAAGGGACCAGAGGTTTCCGTTTACTTGGACGACATCCTCGTAGCCACAGAGACCAAAGAGCGACATGTTGAGGTCCTAGAGCAAGTGCTGGAACAATTCCGGAAGGCTAATCTGAGGTTAAAACCTCAGAAGTGTCGCTTGATGCAATCAAGTTTGGAATTCCTGGGCCATGTGATAGATAAAGATGGAATAAAAACGAACCCTGATAAGGTTTCGACCATCAGAAACTATCCTAGGCCTCAGAATATTTCTCAGCTACGAACTTTTCTTGGAATGGCTGGATATTACCGCAAGTTTGTCCTAAGATATGCACAAATTGCGAAGCCACTGTACGAGTTAACCAGCTCCAAGAGGAAGTTTTTCTGGTCTGAAGAGCAAAACGTTGCTTTTAGGGAGTTGAAGGAGGCATTGGTTAGTGCCCCGGTTTTGGGACAGCCAAACGTAAAAAAAGCGCGAGACGGTAGTCGGCCCTTTATAATCTACACGGATGCTAGCAAGATCGGTGTAGGAGCGGTACTTGCTCAAGAAGGCGATGACGGATTTTTACATCCACTATTTTTCGCTTCTAAGCCATTTTCGTCGGCGGAACGCAATTACCACGTTACCGATCAAGAAGCTCTAGCATTAATTTTCAGCCTAAAGAAGTTTCACTACTTCATTTTTGGTCTGCGTACTGTAATACGCACAGATCATGCTGCGCTAACTTCGTTGTTCAAAAGAACGCACGTTTCGCCAAGAGTTTTGCGGTGGGCGCTTGAGATTCAGCGTTATGACCTTAACGTAGAACATGTAAAAGGCGCTGCAAACAGCGTGGCAGACGCACTTTCTCGTGGACCAGTAAATTTACGAGATGAGACACCAATTCTAACTACCTATGAAAATGTAGTTTGTTCGGTGCAAGAGCATGATTGGCTAAAAACCTACGGGAAGACCCGGATTTTGAACTAGTCATTCAATCGGTAGAAAGCGGCAAAGACGAAGAGGTAATGCTCCCTCGATTTGACAAGAAGTTAAGCTCTCTCGATTTTACGATCGATGGTGGGAAGTTGCAACTCATTAATGAGGAAGGTTCGTTCGTTCCTGTAGTGCCAAGAGATCAAAGACGTCAAATTTCTGACGAATCTCATTCTGGAACGTTGGGAGGTCACTTCCATGCCCGGAAAATGTTGAGCCAATTAAAAAGGGTAGTATTTTGGCCAGGAATGCACCAAGATCTTGTAAGGTGGTGCAAGGAATGTCAGATTTGTTTCCTAGCAAACAATAGGCGGCGAAATGTGCCGCCACTGCGTCCTATAATTACTACAAAACCATTTGAAATAGTCGGAATTGACTTGCTTGAAATGGGTCTGAGTAGTCGCGGAAATCGGTATATAGTCACGGTAGTTGACCATTTTACAAAATACCTCGGAGCATACCCAATCCCCGATAAGAAGGCCGAAACAGTAGCCGAAGTGCTGTTTAGTAAGTGGATTTGCCTTTGTGGCAGATGGCCTAAAGCATTCCTTTCAGATCGAAGCGTTGTGCTCGGTCATGGGTATAGAGCAAAAGTTTACCAAGGGCTATTGTCCAAGGGAAAACGGTATAACGGAAAGAGCAAATGGAACATTAATCCAAATGCTCCGGAAAAAGACGACGGCGCCCACGGAGTGGGATAGGATTCTACCGTCGATCGTGTACGCATATAATGCGGCTACGCATGAAGCAACTGGGGAAAGCCCACATTTCTTGCTATACGGCCACGATCCTACATATCCGTCATCGGTGGTCCCGTCGACGGAATTGTCGCCATATACAGTAGACTATGAAAGCTACAAGACGGAATTTTTAAGCGGACTTGAGCTAGCACGCAGTTACATAGCGGAACATGCGAATATGTATCGAAATCGGATGAAAAAAGTCTACGGTACTGAGTGGAAAACTCATAAGACGCCCAAAATTGCTGTAGGAGATCGTGTTTACGTAAACACTCCTGCAGAAAAAGGAAAATCGCGCCACCCTAAACTGGTGATTCCTTGGGAAGGACCTTTTCGTGTGGTAAGCGCATCTGAAAACTCGGCGTTAGTAACCTTAATAGGTGAAAACAGACCTCCACCTGAAATTCCGTTCGATCACTTAATAAGAATTCCGGCACTTATAAATGATGCCCCGGTAAAAAGCAAGACTAGTCGCGGCAAGCGCGGTAGGCCTAGAAAGGCGGCTCAAAACAGTAATTATGTAGCTAATTGTATGCGAATTCATGTTTTGGATTTCAGGAGCGCCTTCTCGACAGCAAGTGACGTACATCATGTCGACTGGAGCTGTCCCGGAAAGCTGACTTGTCAAGGAACAGAAGTAAACTGCTCGACCAACGTCTCTCTACAAGATGTGATCCCGAACGCACCCTTCGGTTCCTTGAAGTTCTCCTCACCATTCGAATTATGCCGTTTGTTGTCTGTATTGACCCAATCCCATGTACCCGAGTCGTGGCGGACAGCAAGACTCCTCGATCGAACGTACGATCTTCTTACACCATCCGGACTCGGTTTGGCATCGGCGTTCTATCGTCAACATTGCGTCCATATGACGCTATCATCAGTTTCGGAAGCAGGATTTCTGCTACCAGAGCATCCACCTCGAGGAAAGTGTGATCCGTACAATATGGCAACGCTTTCGCGATACGCAACGCAATATGCGGAGGTTCACCCCTGGACAAGCTCGTCGTGGATGGAGCTCAGAAAGAGGAAAAATCTGATAATACTTCCTGCTGGGTTCGACAACGTACTTCGATCCTTGAAAACGGACAATCAAAAAGCTGTGGTGCTGAAAAAGCCGGAGGATATACAGCCAGACTGGTTTATAGACAATTTATCCTCAGTTGTGCTCTTCAGCCCGGCAGAGTTCGCAGGGACTTTGAGATGGCGTGGAGCGTGGACATTGCTACTCCAGCAGGTAGCCAGAGGTGTGGAGCTAATAACTCTTGCAGGCCCTCAGAACGACCAGGACTGGAGAAAGTCGGTCGATATGCTACGGGACCTATGCGAGGAGACGGTATCTCAACGACCGACACTGCAAAGTCGGATCAGATGCCTTCTGCCTCTTCGATCCCAACTGGAAGCAATCGGAACTGGATTTCGATCGGCCACGTATGAACATGGCAAGATGTTTACCGAAAGCACTGCAAAGCGGTTTTGGACGACGACGCTGACACAGCAATCAGCGTTCCTGAAGTTGGAACCATTTCAACGGACATATGAGAACAAGTTTTCTCAACGTCCGGTATGGACGCCCTCTAACCACCAGAGTTCTTGGAGGAAAGCAGCGTCGAGGTGTCCCACATTTAAAAGCCCAAAGACTTCCTTTGGCGAACCACCAGCTCCAGAAGATTGGCGAAGAACTGTTGAGGATGGTGCCACATCAAAGGACAGGATCCCACACTCGCCCCTCAGGAGGAAGAGGACGCGGCACAAAGGGAAGCTTCAAAAGGGCATAGTGGAAATGCCTTGTTTCCGGAGGCCCCCCATGTTATGTATGTGAGTGTCGCCAGCGATTGCCATTGGGCGATGAGACCGGGGGGTACAGTGCGCCGCGAGACCTCCGGATACGAGGTGCGACGGCCTCGCCTCCCGCCTGTCCTGTGGGCCCGTTGGCCACCTCAGCGGACGACACGCCTCCCATTCCCCCCATATAAGCAGCCCGCAGTGGCTATTGTTCGTTCTCGTTTTATTCGCATAATTTGTTGTTGTGGATCATTTGGAGCTGAGATAAATCTACTCTCTTGAACTCTTCTGTTCTCGTCTAATTGGTATAGGAATTGTCATAAGCCGGCTCGGATCGAAGCCGCGCATAGATAGCATCGTGCTATCATCGCCTCGTCGAGAAACGACAAATTTCTATTTTACCAGGCTTTAATATGAGCCCTTAAATTCCTCAGTATTTTCACTGCGAGTAAGGTTATCACCTTTCCAACAGAGTATACATTTTTTGAGACACCCTGTATGTTATTGCCATTATTCTATGTCGGCTGCCATCGCAGAAGACGTGAATCGGGTTTCTTGGTTCGGATCCCATGCGAGCCATCCAAGCCCTCCATATTTCTGGGTCTCTTAATCGGTATCAGTTTTTTTGGTAAGGAGCACTGGTTCGACCATCGGTCGGCCACCAAGTTCATTGTCTAGGCTGAATATGAGCTCCGCTTGTCTCCAGGGTATCTCGTAGAAGAGGGATGCATAGCACATTCCAAGGTAGAACTAACACCCTGCATTATCCTTTTATATTTCAATGTAGGCACATTGGTCCAACTAGTTAGTCATTCAGCATTTCCCTAATTCTCAAACGCATTTCGCTGCGCTGGTTTCGCTATTCTATAGCATCACTTCCGCTTCCTGGCCTATTTGGGACGCAGATACCCTTACAAGTTATATGCCCTATATCCTTGTCCACTCTTATACTTTGATACTTCAATACCTGTATAATACATCAATCCTCCTTCACTGTCATCAAAAGCAAGAGAGATATCCTTTTTCTGCTGTCACACTCTTCGTCTAGAAGACCTTTCAATAGCTTCAAGGTCATTAAACACGAGCCTTTGCACAAGCTAAGCACCGGTAGTAGAATCTCGAAGGTCAGCCTAATGGTAGGAGCATGTGCATGTTTGCTTTGTAGTAAGCCGTTTTGGTTGGCATGGAGGCTGACAGAGACAGACACAGGCTCGGCTCCAGGAGCCGGATTCATCAAAGTTACTGCAGTAACTTTAACGGAGAATTGTAAGCGAAAGCTCAGAGAACGCGGCTTATCGTTCACCACATCGCTTGATAGGCCGCGTTATCTGAGCTACCGCTTACAATTCTCCGTTAAAGTTACTGCAGTAACTTTGGTGAATCCGGTCCCAGGACGTAATTCTAACGCGACGCCGCGCGCTAGCCGCATGGGACGTCGCGGCGCTCAACCGCGGACGTGGACGGTGACGCGAGGTTACCCGTGGAGCACGAGATTTTGCAAGTGTTTGAGCTCCACCACTAGTTTTTTTTTACCACAGGGAGCCCCAAATGAAATAGAAGAGGAACTCTCTTGGTGGAGGCGCTTGGAAGAAAAAAGCAGTAAAATGCCTCTGCCTCTGCTTGTGGACTGGAGAAATAAGGAGATCCTTAGCGTTTGCTAAGGGGGTGCTTGCCAACGGCATTACACGTGAACTATGACCAGTGAGTTGGTGACGTTCAAGTGTAGCGTAAAGATAGAATTATGGGAAAAGCTGTGGATTAGGGAGCTCATCTCCTCCCCCCAATAGAAACATGAAAACACTTGCATCCGAAACTTCTAGTTAGTAACCCCAGTTCTTTTTCCAATTTTCCCTCGCCAGATCCTTGACCATTTCCCTTCTTATTTGAAATAGGTTGAGTCTGATTCCTCCCGAACTTCGTTAACAGTTTCCCACTTCCCTACCATTAGACATCAAACTTGTCTCATCCTCATCTCCTGTCTCGCTCCTTCTTCGACGTCGCCGGCGCGCACTATAGAGCGACACCGGCTGTCCCTGTCCGAAGTAGTCGGACCGCAACAACTGGTCCGATTTCGTCGCGCACCGTGCGCGACACCAGGAGAGTTCGCGCGGCGTTGGAGTTATGTCTGCCCCCGCACAGGCTCGCTACTCACCTCGCCTCATCATGGGATTTTGCAGCCTTTTGTACTTTCCCCTATGGCTCGATTTGTCCATGTTCCGTTCAGATTCTCGCATTTTCTCAACTCTTTTCTCTTTCTTCGTTGAACATTTGCAAGGATTGCACGATTTCGATTTCTTCGATTTTCGGTAGGACCAATTTTTATACAATCTCTCAGAGTTGTACGAGCTGCTGGCCTTGTCCGATTTGCCTGAATGGTTTGCTGTAGCGGTTCTAAGAGACGGTTAATTCTGCTAGCGACATTATCTTAAGTTATTTTATTTACCTGACTTCTCGCCGTGTTTTTCCGATTGAGTACTACTGTGCTTATTTTTCCTCCAGAAGAAGTATTTTCGTTTCCTCCTCGATTTGGATTTCGAGGACTTACTGGCGTTGTAACTCCTGCTCGATTTAGTTGTTTGGGTTCTCGCTTTCAGTCCCACTTTCCCCGATGACAAACGCGCTCCTCGTCCTGATTTTGATGCGCTTTGTGCGCTAAGCTGAAAGTGTTATTCAACAAACTGGAGTAACCGTGACTCAAATCCACGCACTGTGGCTGACAGTAAAATGAAACTTCACAACAGTGACAAAGCATACTCATCATCGAACCACCAAAAGGTAAAGTTTGGTGGAAACAAATAAATATTTAAAACCCTTTCTATTAGCAGTGATAAGGCAGAAGAGATGGATGCCAAGAAGTTAGAACGGCAGTTTGAGCTGAACGACTTTTGATTACGTGACTCACTTTTCAACAGTCCTTTTAATGCACTTCCGTCCTTTCCTGGTTATGTAGATGAGTGTTATTTAATTTAATGCCGGGTAAGAAATTGTAGTACTAATACAAAAGCAATCAGAGTATTTTTTCGCCCATACGAATTGCGAGCCAGTGGTGAGAAATTGACTCGCAATTCTTGCCACCTATTGCTGGTGGTCAGGCAGTGATGAGTCAAACAATGTACCTAGCAGTTTTATTGCTTAGCCAAACCACACAGTATAGGGACGAACGATCCTTTTCTAAAGCCGCAAGCACACTCGGCAGCGGCAGCCGTGATTAAGCATAGGAGTATGACCTCGTGCATACTTCCCGTCGCCGCGATGGAATCGCGGCAATGAGTTCTGCAAAGCGACGCGAAAGAATTTGAACTTCTCAGTGCTCGTCGCATCGCCCATCGCTCTGCAAGGGAGCGCGATGCGATCCGTCCAAGACCAAAGCTAAACCCGCGCGCGGCGTGAAAAAGTATGCCATGCCCGCGATGAGCGCGGGAAGCCATCGCTCATACCGACCGCTACTATTGCGGCGGCCGCGGCGAAGTGGGTGCGTTAGGCGCCTTTTATACTTCCGCCGCGCAGCGGCGCATCAATTCGAGACGCGGCGCGGCCAGTCGCGCCGCGCCCGATTTTGACGCGCCGCTGCGCGATTGTAGTTAGAAAGGGAGGCGTCAGCGACGCGCGGCGACAACTTCTACTACGTACTACATTCCATGCGCCATAAAGGACGACGGAGGAGACGGTCCATGAGTCACTGAAGAACTAAAACAGAAAGGATTCGTCTGGCCGTTCAGGGGAATGCATCTGGCTAGTGTTGATGGTGGGAATCCTGTGGGGAACGACGAATCCTCTCTTAAAGCTGGGGTGGAAGTCGTCTGCTCAACCTACGGTTGAAATTGGTGAGTGTGGTATTGAGTCGGGTCCCCCGCAATGCAAGTGGCACTAAACGACTTTTTACTTTGCAAACGTGCGGGTTCAAAAGTAAAATTGCTGGAAGGTGCTCATTGTCAAGAATCGCTGGCAGAATTATCTCTCGTATTGCCATTCCGTGGTCATTAACGCTGAACATATGTTTAGCCTAGTAGGTAAAACTTCGTGAGTGTCTACAGATCTCCATTCCCTTCCTAGGTTACGAAAGGTACGGGTGACTAAGGTAATGGTCACCGAAAACGGATGTCAGATTCGTGATCAGCACCCTAAATAACCCCACCCCCGGGAGAAGTTTGGTCGGAAAAACCTTTTCGACCTCTGGAGTCCTGAAAGTGCAATGGTGCCATTATTTTGCAACACCTTCTTTGTTTTGTTAGTTGAGGAGCCAAAACAAGGAGGACATAGCAAAATGATTCATCTCGGTGGTGAATCTCCCACTCCACATCGAGTCTGCCGCAGCTGATCGCGCCGCTCAGCGTCCTTTCCTTCAGCGGCGCGATTCGCCGAATACCGTAACCCGAAATTCCGTCAAATGTGGTGTTTTGAGGCGGCGGAGTATGAATGCGATGCGGCGCCGCCGGGCGGCGCGAAAAATCGATAGCCATGTCAGCCATCACGCCGCGCCGCGCGGCGGCGCGACTATAAAAGGCGCCTTACACTAGGTGTCTCCCATTACTGTAGGGCCTTTGTCATACCATCGCTCACTCCGAGCGACGCCTAATGATATGCACCCATATCGATCCCATCGCGCCGCCCGATCGATATGGGAGCCTATCATTAGGCGTCGCTCGGGGTGAGCGATGGTATGACATAGCCCTAGGGGCGGAACGACGCACTCGATTACCGTAGGCAGATCTGGCGCCACGCCAACTTCCACCTGTTGGGAAATCGTTTAAAAGCGGGCACCACCAACTAGGATTGCACCTACGACAGCTTTGTAGCTTTCGCTCAGGCCATGTTCCCTTTCCAACTTCTTCTGTGTTTTCTTTTAGTCGTTTTAGTTCGTTAGTAGGTACATTCCTAACTAGCACGTGATCTTTATTGCTTTCGTTAAGGCGCGTAATAAGAGTAACAAGGTGAACATTATCAGCCCAGCAGAAGTCACTCAGAGCCCAAAGCAGATGAAAACTAGATGGGCAAAGAAAAAAGAGCAAGAAACGAAAAAAAAAATCGTCAATCATCACTCTACGACAGAAAATCTGCTCCACGCGCATGTTGTTCTCTATTCATCCGTTGCACCTCGTCCAAGGCGGACTTAACAACCCGCCACGCTACCATAGTCGTGGGCGGTGGCGCGCTACCGTAACTCAAGGAGATACCTAACGTACGAACCCCGGTGAACTTTCCTTTGACTATTCGACCGCGTGGGGCGGAATAGCCATGAACTGAGCGTCGCGATGGCATCGCGGCGATTGAATTATGCCCCCGGCCTATTGATTTGGCGGGAATCGATGCCCCTATGCTTAATCGCGGCGGCCGCTGCCAAGTATGCATAATGGGTGTGCGTAAATGAAATTTGAAATTTCGTAAATCGTACATCGCAACTACGAAAATATCGTCGTAAATCGTAAGATTCGCCAGATCGGTACCGCACTACAACTTTTCCAAAGAGTCTTTCTGCTATTTTTAATCAAACGTATTTCAATATTTATTTATTTATAGTACGTGGATATCCACGCAGACAGAACCAGTTATCCGAAAAGACAATAAAAGGTAAACACAATGAGAAGAACAAAACATGGATGCATGATAGATGATTAGAAATACACAATATTTATCCGTCGTTTTATTTTCAGCGCAAGTTGAACGGCTTTCTTGCCAAACTATTTTCCTTTTTGACGTCTTCCTGCTAGTGAAACATCCTTCAATCTTTACACGTTGCAAGAAAGTCAAACTGTAGGTTCAAAAACTTTAGCCTATGCACCCCAACAAAAAGCCAAGCACCAATCAATCACTACAGCAGGGATATTCGAATTCAGAAGCCCTGCTACCTGCAGAAAGAATGCAACGAATGCATTTCGTAAATTTAATGTGCTCTTAAGTTCTGAATCGTCGATCGACAATATCAGCTATCACGGTAACCTGAATCTACGTGGAGTGCCGGTTGTTTAATACATTAAATACAATACATCTTTACATATATTTTTTTTCTGATCACGGCTCTCAATAGGCTCTAGGAAGTCGCATCCTAATTTTCGATCGTTTTCCTAACTAGCAGAGTTCTTAAAGGTAGCAAACACCGTAGTGGTCTCCGACGGTCATAATGTTTGTGCAACAGTGCTCCACATTTTCGTTTAAAAAATTTCCAGACACTTGAGGATGTTGGGGAGGAGAAAAGGAATGGACCGCTAGCTCCAGACTTTCACCGTAACAAATACCAGGCTGTCCAATAACTCTTGTCCGAAAATTTCCCATTTTAATTTTTTTCAACTTTATTGAAAAACAAGTCTAATCAACAATATAATCACCACAGTTATCCACAGCAGCGGCCCATCGATTGAGCAGGTCGCCGATGCCCTTCGCTCAGAACTCTGGGGGCTGCGACTCGAAGAAGTCCGCGATGTCGGATTTGAGGCTGTCGTAGTTGGTGAATTTTCTTCCAGCCAAATGGTGCTTCAGCGGGCGGAACAGGTGGTAGTCGGAGGGGCGATGTCCGGGGAATACGGCGGATGGGCAACCGTCTCCCAGCCGAGCGTCGCCAACTTTTGCTGGGCCTCCTTCGCCACGCGGCTCTGCTTGTTGGCGTCCGTCAGACGGTGGGGGATCTAACGGGCCAGAACTTTGTGGTAACCGAGTAAGTTGAGTCGATTGTGGATGGTGGACTTGCTGCAGCCGAGCGTCGTCGCCAGTTCACGGGTGGTGGCTTCCGGCTTCTCCTTGATACAGCGACGGACTTCGTCATCGTCCACCGTAGAAGGCCTCCCGCTGTGCTCCCTGTCCTCGAGGCTGGTGTCGCCGCTCTCGAAACGATTGAACCAGCGCCTGACTGTGCGTTGGGACACTGCATCCTCCTTGCACGCTCTGCAGATGTTGGCGACCGCGGTGCCCGTGTCGTTGCCCAGCAGCCACTCGTAGTACACGAACGTACGAATTCGACCTTGGTCCATTTTAGCTTGTACTGGTAGCTAGACGCTGCGACTGCGCCTTATATACCCCTAGCGTGGAACTCTGGAGAACCTTCTAGAAGGTTTTTACACTTGCCTGATATTATAACACTTCTAATTAAAATTATAGAATTTTGAAAATTTTCGGACAGGAATTACTAGACAGCCTGGTAATAGGAAAGTATTCCTGCAGTGCGAAACAAGCACTAAATGCACGCTAGGTAAGCCATATGGCATACTACATGCATATGGCATACTAGTTAAACACGTAACATCATCCATCATACTGTTTTTTGCTTTTCTGCCAAAAGCAGTTGTGGGACATATTTATGATTAGGGTTATATCATCATTATAGCGCAAAAGATTGAATAGCGTAAAATTAAGCGGTGGCGATACCTTTCCAGATCCTTTTTCAAGCTCGTTTGGGCCATTCGGACTAAATAGACAAGAATTAGCCTTAATATGTTTTCTTGTTTGAGAAGGTTCTAAACGTTACCTCTTTGCCGTTGCTTCCTCTTGATCTGAAGAACTTTTTTGTAACAGGTGCTCACCAAGCACATATTCTATTTTGCGCCACCTTCTAACATTAGAATTGGAATGGTAAGGTACAAATTCCAAGAGCTAGAATTAACGCAAGATCGGTATTATTTTTAAACATCGAGCAGTCTCTGTGTTTCTAATGTTTCCAAAGGACAACGTTTTGCTAAGGTAGATGCTGCTCCACATATTTCTGAACTCGTAATGTGACAACGCATTAGCTCAGTTGCAAATGCTAATCTAGCCGCTTATCTAATTGGTTGTATATGTTTACACATTTAATTCTGAAGGCAATTCCTGTATTGGTGACCATTATACTTGTGCCCGAATTCGATTAGTTATTCGAATAATTTATTCGAATTCGATTTTCGATTATTTGATTATTCGAGTTTCGCAAATTCGAAAAATTATTCGAATTCGATTATTCGAGTTTCGCAAATTCGAATAATTATTCGAATTCGGTTATTCGAGGTTCCACAATTCGATTAATTATTCGAATTCGATTATTCGAGGTACGATAATTCGAATATTATTCGAATTTCGAAAATGAGGTTGTTTCGAATGTGCCACGATGATTTTTGTAAGCGGCGTTCATTCCGGTGACGATTATTTTCGATAGCACACTGTCGAGAAGCTCACCGTTACGAAAACGCGTTCAATATCCTACTATACATAGAAGATTAGTGTGTGCGCGCGCGTGCGTACTTCCATAAGTCCATCACAACTGGCGTGGGGGCACAGTGTATTGGCGATAATGACCGCAGCTGATGGCGATGGACTGCGGTCCGAAACTTCAGCCCTTGGGGTAGTCGATCCCGCTGAACACAAATCTGAAGTTCGTTCTAGAAATTATCGGTTGAAGTTGATCGAGCTATTGATTTTCTATGGGGAATTTGTTGAGGCGAATCAGCTCTAGACTAGTCTTCGTCGAGAGTTTCAAAATCTAACTTCACGTTTGCATTCTCTGCGACCATGACTGTCATCAATATTATTCACTTGAATCCTCTACGAAACTTGCACAATAAATACAAATTTCGACGGAATTTAAAAAATTAATTCAAATTCGTGTTCAGTGACCTCGATTACCTCAGGCCTGAAGTTTCGAGCTTGTTGGGTGATGTTCACAAAAATCGATAATTTGTTAATATCTCTTGATGGCAGCCGTTACTGCAAAAACTAACTTAAGATTCGTGTTCAGCGACCTCGTTACTTTGGGACTGAAGCTCACAGTTTGCATGTCTGACACGATTATATGCCATTTTCAGTTGAAATTCAAAGTTTTCAAATCAAATTCAACATTGTTACACGGGGAAGATTCCAGAAGAACGTCGAAATTTATTTCAAAAACGTTGAATTTCGACTGAAAATGGTATATAACTCCACAATTTGATTGGATGCCGATTCCTGTGAGATAATGAAATGAACAAATAGAGTGAACGGTTTTTTTTTCTTCGCAAAAGCTCTGCACTTGGCGTAGATGTTTTGCACATGTATTTCTGTAGGATTTTTTGTAGGAAAAAAGTTCTCATATCTTGCCATCTTAACGAGGATTGCAATCGGTTTATAGGAGATATTAAATATCTTCATTATATGCTCTTTCTTTCAAGAATTCAATTCTTTTGTTCTGCCTCTGGCGAATGTTGTCGTTGAGCTTACTTTACCACACTTACTTGAACCTACACAATGCGCTTTTGAAGTGAGTAAACGATATCAAACGAAATTGGCTAACACAAAAATCGCATCGTCCTTATTAATGCTTCCCGGTGCAAAATTATAGGTTCACCCCCGATTTGTCCATTTGTGCCCGAAGAACCCGCAGAGTCTCAGTAATGTTACCGTCGTATTCCTCACTATCGAAAGCCTCTATAGAATAATTCTAAGCAGGTTGTCTTATCAGTGCAGGATACCACGATCATCTATTGAAAATTTAACGAATGGAGACCGGTGCAAAATATAAGTTCGCTTCATAAAAAATCTCATTAATCACAAAAGTGCCTACAGACAAAGTTATTGATTAGGTTACAATAAGAGTTCGCTCAAAATTGGCTCATGCATGAAGTATGGCGTTCTTCAGATCAGAAACCGAAGTGTAAGTGGTTCCATTTTTGTACACTTTGTGTACAAGAATGTCCCACAAGTTCTCTATCGGGCGGAGATCTGGAGGACAACTAGGCCACTCCAAAAGTTGAGTTGTATTGGAGTTTAGCCAACCTCTTATAAACCTTGTGGAAAAGGTACAGAATAACTACACTCGCAAGGGTCTTATTTGCATTGGAGGGTTCCTTTACTCTAAGGTACCTAAAGCATCGATAAAAAACAAATACCTGGGTCTTCACACATTGGCTTCTCGCAGGAAATTCTTTGATATTTGTCGGGTTTATAAGTTAATCCACTACTCGTGCTTTGGAGGCTCCAGATTCTTTAATCTGCGTGCTTCTCAAACAAAGGGTGAGCCTGTGAAGATTCTTATCAGTAGGCCTAGGAGTAAGCTGAAGGTGGCCCTTTCTCCTCATAGGGCAGCCAGCTCATACCTCAAGGCGACGAGATGTATGCCGTCCTCCTTTTCCCTGGGTCAGCTTGAGCGATCAGTTGAGTTATAAAAATGGCAGTTGAGTTATGAATTTAACACATTACAGTCTTGCCGGCTTATTCGGTTCGACCTAACAGACTTTTTATTTATGCCTCAATTAGTCACTGATCAGACATTGGTTTATCTCGCTCTATGTATGTCTTCGCGTTGTTGGTTGACATTGGTTTGACTCACTCTAGTTGTGTCTTCATGTTGTTGTGTTGTTGTAATACTTTTTTCTGACGCCTGCGCTTATCGCGAACGTATTGAATAAATAAATAAATAAACCTGCAGTTGATTGCGATACGTGTATGGATGCATTATCTTGTTGGAAAATGAGGTTAAGCCTACGAAATCTTCTGAAATATGGCAAAAGGTGATCTCGAAGCAATTCCTGGTAATCTTCACTGTTCATCTTACACGAGACGAACTTCCAAGACGAACGAGACAAATCCGCATCCAGAAAACGCAGCCCAACCATGAGACTTCCACCGCCAAAGTTGCGCTTAGATGATACTCGACCTCTTTTCTCAGATCTCTACGGTAGTGTAAAAGAAATGGAATCCTGATGGGCCCGACGGGTACAGACACATTTGGAGAAATTAGAGGAGAGAGAAGCGAGTACTGTCCAGGCGCAACTTGGTCGATGGAAGTCTCATGGTTTGGGCTGCGTTTTCTGGATACGAACTTGTTGCCTTGGAGTACGTCTCGTGTAGGATGAACAGTGAAGACTACCAGAAATCGTTCGGAGACTACCTTCCGCCATATTTCAAAAGATTTCGTAGGCACAAGCTTATTTTCCAACACGATAATGCATCCATGGACGTATTGCAGTCAACTACAGGTTGGCTTAACTCAAACAGAATTCAACCTTTGAAGTGGCCTAGTTGTTCTTCAGATCTCAACCCGAAAACTAGAAAGCTTGTGAAACATTCTTGTACGCAAAGTGTACAAAAAAGGAACCACTTACACTTCTGTCTCTGGTATGAAGAACGCCATACTTGATGCATGAGCCAATTTTGAGCAAACTGTTATTGATAACCTAATCAGTAGCATGCAAAATAGAATTTTCGATATGGTTGCAACAAAGGTGATGTGACGAAGTACTAATCTTATCTTGTCTATAGGTATTTTTGTGATTTATCAGGTTTTCTATGAAGCGAACTTATATTTTGCACCGGTCTCCATTTGTTAAATTTTCAGTTAAGTTCGTGGTATCTTGCACTGATAAGATAAACTGCTTAGAATTCTTCTATAGAAGTTTTCGATAGTGAGGAATACGATGGTAACATTACTGAGACTCGGCAGTGGTTCTTTGGTACTAATGGACAAACCGGGGTGTACCTATTTTGCACTGGGTGTATTGTATTAATGAAGTATATTCGATTATTCGATTTTTCGAATATTCGATTATTAGGAAATTCGAATAATAAAAAAATGTGGTTATTCGATTATTCGGAAATTCGAATAACCAAAAAATGGGGTTATTCGATTATTCGGAAATTCGAATAAACGAAAAATGGGGTTATTCGATTATTCGGAAATTCGAATAACTGAAAAAATGGTGTTATTCGATTATTCGGAAATTCGAAAAATTTTAGAAAAGCACAATTATAGTGACTATAGCGTGCATGATCAGCGTAACCAGTCTTCGTGCCTTCAGACCGATTATACATATGGTGGGTCCGAAGCCACGAAGTGCATAAATCTGGTAGCGATCAGGCCTTCTTAGGATTTATGTGAACCCGTTTCGCTTAATCGATATGCGATGAGCTTATTGTTACGTCGCGTCGCTCCGTGATGAAGCCCTGAACTTTCCCTACGGGCTGGTTCATACTTCAGGACAAGAGGGACAAGAGCGACAAGAGGAACAAGAGCGACTGGGGCGACGGACCCAGTGTGGTGTACGTGGTGTGGTGAAAATACACTGTCTGTTCCTTTCTATGGAATGGATTATGGAAATATTGCACACGTTTACCTCCGATTACATCGTTAAACAGCGGGCCCCTCCAACTAGGATTACACCTGTCTAAGTCTTGGCGCCAAACTGTAGCCTATGAGCCTGTTCATACTTCGAGCGAAAAGAGCGACTGGAGCGACTGGGCCGATGGACGTAGTGTGGTGTACGTAAATAATTACGTATTCCACACTACATTCGTTGGGGGAGTGTGGAGTACGTAACTATTTACGTATGCCACACTACATGCGTCGCCCCAGTCGCTGCAATCGCTCTTGTCGCTCTTGTCGCGAAGTATGAGCAGGTCCTAATACCCAGTTTCTTGAACGAAGAACAATAACAGGATTGGAACCGAGGCGCTGTATGGACAATGTTCTGTCTCTTCATCTCCAATCATTCCACTTTACTGCTCTGGACCTTTCAGAAAACACCTTTCAGGCCACAACTCAACTACAGTACTATTTGGCGGGCAATATGACCATATTAATCATAGGAATGACTTTTAAGAACAACCACTTCTAAGGCACCATCGTAGAGGTTGTCACTGTTCCGTCGGTACCAAAACGAAGAGGATGAATTGTCATTAAGCAGTGGAAAACGAATTGAATTCAAACACCGCTGAGCTGGCCACCTCGAAAAAAGAAGTGGTGGTTGGTTATTTATTGTGGATAATTGTGCTGCAAAGGCACTGTCGTATCACCTGTCGTCCCGTTGATCATCGACTTTCTGAGCGGGCGCCAGCAGCGTCTCCATTCGTTCCTGTCGCGTGCCAGAGTGCTCTAATGGATCCTACTCTCTCGAGGGACACGAAGAACGTCATATCGGTCGTTCAGGGCTTTCACGAAGAAGCGACCAACGCGTTGGTGGGCGTCCTGGTGATCTTTTGACATCCCGCGGAATCCAGTCCGTGATGGCTCTCATCCAGCGGGTGTCTGCGAAGCGCATTACGTGGCCGGCCCACCTAATTTTCGACGACTTGGCCCATGCGACAGCGTCTCTGATCTTCGAACGTCGGCGAAGCTCGGAACTCCGGAGGCCTTCTCTCACTTGCGTGAGTCGTGTCACTCCGAGCATCGTCCTCTCGATTCCACGCTGCGCGACGCTGATCGCATGGTCATCCTGCTTTGGGGTCGAATAGGTGGACACGGAGTCGGACGTTCTTCGTCTTCTTCGCGACTTCTTCTACGCTCTTGAAAGTTTCCCAAGCCGCTTGTTTCCTCCTGCTCAGCTCCGGCGCTATGTCGTTGGCCATATTGACTTCGCGACCCAGATAGATGTAGCTGGAGCAGATGTTCGTTCCGTTGAGCGAGAATGGGGCATCAGAAACTTGTCCGTTCCTCATGAACATCGTCTTCGTAAGATTCAGCTGCAGTCCAACGTACCCACATACACAATCGAAGTCGGCCAGCATTCGCTCCGCCTGGCTGATGCTCGGTGTTATGAGCACGTCAGCGAAGCGAAGATGACGTAGTTGCCGGCCGTCGACTTCACTCCCATTCTTGTTTGCGCATGACGTTTTCGATGGTGGCGCTGAAAAGCTTCGGGGATATGGTATCCCCCTGCCGAACCCCTCTCTTTACGTCGATGGGGACGTCGTTGTAGAATGGTGAGATCTTGGTCGTGAATCCACTGTACAGCTCTCGAAGGACTCTGATGCACTGAGTAGGAACACCCTGAGTGAGCAGGGCGTCGATGATCGCTTCAGTTTCGACAGAGTCGAATGCCTTCTTCAGGTCGATGAACGTGAGGCAAAGTGGCAGCTTGTACTCTCGCGACACTTCGATGAGCTTCGTAATGGTGTGTATGTGGTCAATCGTGCTGAATCCTCTCCGAAATCCTGCTTGTTCGCATGGCTGTCCTTCATCCAGCGTTCGGCCGATCCTATTCAGGATAACTCGAGTGAACAGCTTGTAGACTACGGACAGCAGGCAGATCGGGCGATAGTTGCCAATGTCGTGCACGTCTCCCTTCTTGTACAGCAAGACGGTCCTGCTGGTCTTCCACTGAGATGGAACCTTGCACTCCGACAGGTAGCGCGTGAAGAGCCGCGCCAAGGTGTTGATGATCGTTGGCGGGAGATTCTTCAGGTGTTCGGGTCTGATCCTGTCAGGACGGGTGCTGTACGCTTCTTCACCGACGATATGGCGTGTCGGATCTCGGAAGGGAGAACAGAGGGGACGACGTATCCATCCTGCGGAAGATGGCGTGGGAGCAGGTGGACGTGGCTATCGAAGAGATCGGAGTAGAAGCCGTGAATGATCTTCTCCATGGTCCTTCTGGAAGAGGTGACGGTTCCGTTGGGACGTCGGAGAGCGGTCATCTTGGTCTTGAAGTTGGCGAAGTTCCGGCGGGCATTGCGGATGCTAAAACCTGCCTCTGCAGCTTCAGCCAACACTTCCGCCCTTCTCTCCTTAAGATCCTCCTTTGTCGCCGCTCTGCATAGCCTCGCAAGTCGGACGTCAGTTTGTAGTTGCCTGACGCTCGTGCTGCTCCACGCTGGCGTATCAGCTCGATAGTTTCCGGAGACAGGCGTCTCTTGGTGGTCTTCAAGCTATCGGCTCCCTTAGCACTATCGCGGAGATGGTGCACGAAGTGGTCGTATTCCTCGTCGATGTTGTCCATAAGGGTATCTTCCCAAAGGCCGGCAAGAAAGTTGTAAAGGTCCCAGTTGATGGTCGTTCTGGGATTCCTATTCTTGAACTTCGCGGCCTTCTCTCCTTGATGCAAGGGCGGTATGGTGGTTAACCGTGCTGCTTGGTGGCGACGTCCGTTCCTCCACGTGGTGCCACTGGAAACTGCTCGCTGTGCGAGCTAAGCTAATCACGGACCTTCGAATGCAGGCGACAGGCCCTTGTGACAGGCCGACCTACGAAGACCCATGTCACATAACAAGGTGTATGACAGTTCAAGTTTCTCGAGATAGTGCTACGGCGTCCGCAGGAGCCGACGCTCACTCGCAAAGCCAGGCGATGTGAAAAGTATGCGAGGGTTCCTGGTGCGAGGAGGCATCAGGGGAAACTGAGCTAGTCCGGAAGTCCCGTAACGTAAGCAGGACCCGCATGGCGACGCTGAATGTGGGTGCGTTGACGGGCCGCTCGTGTGAGTTTATTGAAGCACTGGAGCGAAGAAGAGTTGATTTCTGTGCGGTGCAGGAGACGAGGTGGTCCTGCAGCAAGTCAAAGGACAGAGGACGTGGTTTCAAGGCCGTTCTATGTGGAAGTCCCAGGACCACCAGCGGTGTCGGACTAATCGTCTCCGAACGATTACGTGACTCGATTGTAAGGGTCGAGCGCTTTGACGATTGATGAAGATCGTTGTCGGCGCTAAGATCGACTCTATCTCTTCTTCTCTGCGGATGCTCCGCAGAGTGGCTGCTCCGATCAAGTCAAGGAAGAGTTTTGGAGCCTGCTTGATGAGAAGACAGCAGAGGTACCGTCGAAAGATGTCATCATAGTCGCTGCTGACCTTAATAGGCACGTAGGTGCTGCGAAGGGCGGGTACAGCTGTCACGGTGGTTTCGGATACGGGTCTCGTAACGCCGATCTTAAATATGCGGAATCGCATAGCCTCACCATTGTGAACACCGTCTTCCGAAAACGCGACTCCCACCTCACCTCATACTATAGTGGGAGCTCCAAGTCTCAGATAGATTTTGTGCTTGTGAAGGATGGCGACCGAAGTATTGTCACAGACGCGAAGGTCGTGCCGTATGAGACGGTCGCCCCACAGCATCGGGCGCTGATCTGCACCTTTAAGATTACCCCTCCGAGGCTGAAGCAGGTCGAGCGATGCGCTGCTGCAAGAATCAAGTGGTGGCGAATGAGAGAGAGAAGGAAGCAGCTGTGATTTCTGGCGTGTGGTTACCGACACTTACGACTGTCTACGAAACTTGGAAGAGAGCAACCGACGCGATACGCCAAGCTGCAAGGCTGGAACTCGGCACTACGAAGCCTGGACGACGCAAGGTCGACAAGCAGGCATGGCTGTGGATGGACGATGCAAAAGCGAAGGTCCGAGAGAAGAAGTCGCTGTATCATGTGTTTCTCGGCGACAGAACAGCCGAGAACTGGCAGGAGTATCAGAGGGCGAAGAAGGCTGCAAAGAAAGCCGTTGCTGTTGCGAGAGCCAGTCATTATGGTGATGTCTACCGAAAGCTCGAGTCGCGCGATGATAAGCGGTATTTGTACCGACTTGCTAAGACCCGCCATCGCCAAACCGAGGATATTGAAAAGTTCTTTGGCATCAATGAAGAGAGCGGCCATCTTCTAACAGGCCGCAAAAAGGCGCTGAAGCGATGGCGTGATTACTTTGAGGAAATTTCCACTATGGAATTTCCTCATCCGGCCATCCCTTCTGTGGCTTCTGTTCACGGTCCCGTTCGCAGCATCACCGTGGAGGAAACAGAAGCGGCTCTGAAGAAGATGAAGCCCGACAGGGCCGGATGATCTGGCAGCCGATGTTTGGAAGTCGAAGCTCTGGTATCCTGCTGAGTGGTTGGGTGAATTCTTCAACCAAGTAGTAAAGGAGAAGAAAGTACCGAAGTGTTGGCACAACAGTACGACGATTCCGATTTGGAAGAAGGGCAGTCCTGCAGACTGCTACAATTATCATCCGATTCGCTTGCTTTCGCCTAGCATGAAGATCTTCGAGCGAATCCTCGATAGTCAAATTCGTGAAATCTCGACAAGCTCTCCGACAACCAGTTCGGCTTTTTGTCTGGTTGTGGGACCGCTGATGCTATACACGCCGTCCGCCTCCTGGTGGAGAAGCATCGCGAGAAACAGAAGCCGGTGCATATAGCCTTTCTCGACTTGCAGAAGGCCTTCGACCGCGTACCGCGTGAGGTTATATGGTACTCCTTGCGACAACACAACGTACCTGAGGAACTTATAGAGTGTGTGCTAATGCTCTACTCTTGCCCAAAGAGTAGAGTGCAAGCTGCAGATGGAACCTCAACGGAGTTTCTCTGTTGGGGTGCACCAGGGTGCTGCGCTTTCTCCACTCCTCTTGTTGTCGTCATGGATGCCATTACACGAGATCTTCAGAAGCCCGTCTCATGGACGCTGCTTTATGTTGATGACGCGATGCTCGCTTGCGAAGATAAATATGATCTCGAGCGGCAGGTGCAAGCTTGGTGCGACCATCTGGCGAGGTTCGGACTCAAATTGAACGTCAAGAAGACCGAGTACCTAACGATTGACGTGAGCGAGTCCGGCTCCATTAAGATTAACGGTGCTGAACTCGCACGCACTTCGGTGTTCAAATACCTGGTATCATATCAGAAATAGCGTCTGACGGCGGTCTGATGGTTGAAGTGAACTCACGCGTGAGTGCACCTTGGTCCAAGTGGCGCTCGTTGACTGGCGTGCTCTGCGACAAGAAGATACCAGAGCGCTTCAAGTCGAAGATCTACAGAGCAGTCATCCGGCCAGTAGCGATGTACGGCGCTGAGTGTTGGCCTGCCACTAAGGATGTTGAAACGCGCCTCAACGTCATGGAGAGGAAGATGCTGCGCTGGACGGCTTGAGTCACCCGCATGGACCGCATCAGAAATGATGCCATTCGGCAGAAGTTCGGTGTCCCGCCGATAGCTGACAAGATGTGCGAAGCTCGCTTGCGATTGTACGGCCACGTTCTGCGTGTTAAAGAAGGCAGCGTACGCAAGATAGGCCTTGAGTTGGAAGTATCTGGAAAGCGGCCTAGAGGACGCCCGAAGCAGCGTTGGTCCGATACGTTACACACGGACATGAAAGTAACTGGCGTCCACCCTGATCAAGCGCAGGATCGGGAAAGGTGGCGTCGTGACACCAGAAGAGTGGACCCCGCACGGAAGCAGGACAAACGCTGAAGAAGAAGAAGAAGAAGAAGAAGAAGAAGAAGAAGAAGAAGAAGAAGAAGAAGATGATGATGATGATGATGATGATGATGATGATGATGATGATGATGAAACGTGCTGCACGGGCTCATGACTAGTATAGATTGCTTATCCAATTCTGCTGAATCGTCAAATAGATCTTTCAATTTTCCTTTCATCCAAAGCAGTAACAAGAGCTGATGATGGAATTTTCCAACGAACATCGCTCTGTGAAACATTGTTTCTTTATTGTGATAGTTTAGAAAGTAAAACTAAAATATTATTGCTTACTGTTCGATGTTAGTTTCTTTTCACTGAAGCTGGCGCTTGTGTTTCCTCGAGCTTTCTCTCGTTCTGACTCCCTATTCATTGAACCTCTGAAAGATTTTTGCTATGTGGTTTCTAAATACTGTTATTTGCTTATGTTTTTGTTAATTACTCCCACGGGTGCGAAGGATTTTGGAAGCAAACCTTTCAGAATTCCTTTCTCCTTTTTTGCTGGTTTCCCTACTGCTAATCTTCACGTCGCTTCTCGTTCTACAGCAGGTAGTGAGTAGAAGTGCCGTCGTAAAACCTGAGACTGAGATGTCTCAGTGTGTCAGACGTTTCCCATATATTCTGGGAACTCTTAGATATTGCATTCAACTACCTTTTACGCTTCATTGTTGGGAAAGATCTTCGTAGTAGGCAAACTGCTTATGGGCTCGACATGAATGCTGCGTATTATCGCCAATGTGTTAAGGCCTCCGAACACTTACGCGATAACGCGTCAGCCCTATCTTTAAGCATAGGACAGAGGCGAAGGGGATGCCGCAGGGTGCAAAACCGTGCCGCGTCCACTTTGCCGCTGATGTGTCGCCTAGGAGGCGGACAATGCGCCGAAACGCGGCAGTAGTAATAATGATTCAAAGCGTTATTTGCACATGGCTCTGCCGACACCGCACGACCGATAGCAGCGACATGCTTCATCTCTAGGTGATCGTGGCGGGGATCTAGAATGGAAACTGATAATGATAATGTTAACGATAATGAAACCGCGTTGGCGATGGAGTGGACCGGCGAAGCTGAGGATCAGTGTCGCACAAAGTCGTCTTTTTACTACTACGCGGCATTTTTGCTGCCTGCCGCTTTGACGCAAGAGTGTGCCTTTAGGGTAATATCCCAGTATCTTCCGCAATTGCATCAGCTATTTGTTGTCCCAATCCATTTTACTTTGTTATGATCGCAGGCATAAATCATCAGACGGCTTAGTAGTCAATGGAGTACCTCAATCACTTTCTTAAACATAGCTATGCGATGTTTATCACACTAATGTGTTCATTCTTGAAAAATTTCGTTATGAATGTCCTGCTACTGCCAAAGTGCAACTGACCTTCGGCTTTGTCCGACTATGGTGGGTGCGATACGGGGCAGACATAACTCCAACGCCGCGCGAATCCCCCTGGCGTCGCGCATGGTGCGCGACGAAATTGGACGAGTTGTCGCGGTCCGATGCTTCCGACGGCTTCCTACAGGGACATGCGGCACGCCTTTGCCTTATTTCAACGTTTCTTGGAGATGGTATATGGATTTGGTTTCAATAGGACGATCGGCGACAGTTTATACAGGAATCCTGATCATGTGGGTGGTTTCTAGCGTCAGTATTTGCCATCTACAACTTCGTTCAATTTTTACCCGTGATTATGGTTATACTGCGGGAAAAGGTCACTACCAGCCATTCTAGGATCAACTGTCCTACTGCAGACTGTTGCCTACCACATTTCGTGGGATCTTAAGTTCCTTGCTAGAAATGTGGTCTGGGAGCTTAAACACTGAGAACATTTCGTGCTCCGCGGCTAACCACGCGTCACCGAGCGCACGTCCGCGTTTCAGCGCCGCGACGTCGCATACGGCTAGCGCGCGACGTCGCGTTGGAGTTAGGTCCTTGTGCCGGGTGCGATATCTTGTTGGCTTGGATATTTTCAATATGCAGCTTTTCTGTAGGATAGAATACTTTCCTAGCGCTTTTCTAGCGGAGGCACACTCTCACACTATGACTGCGCTAGTATAGTGAGCTCTAGTAGAAAGAAAAAAGCAAGAGAAATTCATCATCATAAGGGTGCACCCACCTTAGTTGGATAGCGCCTGACCTTCTGCTGAGAAACTAAAGAGAAACTAACAAAACTAGAAATAAGAGATGCTGGTGCAAGTCTAATGAATGGGCACTTTTGCTACTTTTTCCACTAAGCCCAGTGTTATACTTCCGCGGGAGCATCCGCGGAAGGTCAGCGGACTAGGGGTGCACCGCGGACGGCGGGCGTGGCGAGGCCCGGCGATTGGCCAGGTGAGGGATCTCAGCGCAATTCCCGCCCTTCCGCGGAGGCTCCCGCGGGAGTATAACAGGGGCCTAAGTCTAGGGATTTTGTCCGAATGCTTTCAAAATACAGAAGCTAGTTGTGCAACCCTGTATAGCTCACATGTAGAAGAACATATAAGCCTGAATTGTCTAGAATAAAACTGTCAAATGTGGTTGATCTCCCTCATCAGAATTGCACCGAGTTGCTAACCTGTTAAAATGACATGGAGCAGTTTGAGCATCGTGCAGCTGGTATCAACGATTCATTGCATGAATGAACATTACCATTGCTGAGATGTTGTATTATCAGCTGCTCTGTCTCTTCGACCTTATCAGCTGCTCTGTTTCTTCGAACATTATTGTGCAACCACCTGTCTTTCTTTCTTGTGACTAAGTGGACTTCTTCCCAAAATATGAATCTAAAGCCTTTGTTATACTGCTAATGCTTTAATTTTCTTAATTATAATGCTCCGCTACGCAATTCAAGCATCGGCACAGTGCATGTTGGGGGGGGGGGTGCACTACTTTGGTGCCGACTTCTCTTCCTTATTTTCCTATTACAGTTCGAGTTTGGGTAATCTTCCAACGCTCGAACGTACCATGCGCGGGGAAAATTTTCCGCTCGACATGATATGAAGCTACAGCAGGGTAAGCAAAGGCTCTCGGTGTCTGACCCAATGGCATCTGCAGGCGTTTATCATCGTCAGGATTCAGAATAGGTGACCCACATGTCGTCTAGCGTGCATCGGGATTCAGAAGACGTGGGGAAATGTCATCTAACGTGTATCGCTTTCTGTAGACGTGCTGAAGACGTCACATAGCGTGCGTCGGGATTCAGAAGACGTGCCCTAGACGTCAGTCAGAGCACGTACCACGTACCAACAAGGCAGTCAATATCGATCGATATTACCTATATTTGGAACGGCAGTATTGATTTTCTCTGATTTATGCAATTGGGGGTGGTTGACTGTAATGGCCCACAGAAAGGCTTCACAACAGTTGAGAAGTTTTGATCAGGCAATCAATAGCGCTCGATATCATTGATCTTTTATGTACATTATCGATATTATCGGTCTTTTGATATCGATTTTCTCCCAAAGTCGCCCGACAGTGGGGGGAAGACAAGTGGGTGATTGCCGAAAACGGAACTTGGAAACGGAACTTCACAGTAGTTCAAAGTTTTGGGCAGGCAGTCAATAGCAATAGATTTTATTTAATGTTTTGTCGAATGGCTTAATACAATAAATGTCAAATGCTTTTGGATAGAAATTGACTGTTCATGTTATAGTTTCTCCGTCGATGACTGTTAGGCGTTCCCGATCGGTCCCTCATCTGCATGGAAATTTTTTACCGTACAGCATAGTATGAGAATTGGTGGAAGTTCTCTGTTCTGACGGAAAGGCTTTTCTCAAGTGAGCAAAATCGATGTGGCATTCAGTATCTGTCGATAATATTGATTTTCTCTAGACGTTTACCGTTTGAAATTGAGGAGTAAAGGTGTTTACAATTATTTTGCTGTGTGGAGTGCTGTGAGGCAGGGCCGTATGGCATCAGACGTGTTGTCGATCAACCTAAGGAACAAAGGCGCTGATTTGCATAAGTCAATAGAGTTATGGGATGATGCCGATGTGGAACCTAGAGCTGAGGGCTATACGGCTTCGTTCTTATGAGGCGATGCTAATAATTGGTGAGATGTGGTGTTTGGCACACAACGCGTATGAACACCACGCAAGGGCGCGACGCGACGTCGCTTGATCCATTCCGGATCTCATCATTTCGCCGACGCGATGCTGCTTCGAACGCTCCCTAAGGCCTGGTTTACGCTTCCGTCGCCACGCGGCGCGGCGTGATGGTCGTCATAGATATCGAATTTTCGCGCCGCCCGGTCGATATCTATTCCGACTATGGTGCCGCAAATATATACCAGGGCTAAGGCTGTTACGTAGTGGTAATCAAAGATGTAGATTAAGAGTTGCTGCTCTGCAAGTTTGAGGATCTACCTTTTAATGTCAACCTCACGATCAGTTACGTCGAAGTTATCACGATCTGCACTTGTGTACCCTTCTTTTTTCCTGCGCTCTCTAAAAGTAACGTCTTCTCTTATTCCGTATTTTTGTTCCATTGCAACTTCAGGAGAGAGATCTGTCCACAATATCAAAGGAAGGTAACGAGGAAAGTTGCGCTTCCACCTAAGACCCATCATCTAGGCAGAAAAGCACCTGTATCACCTGTATCACCTGTCGTCCCGTTGATCATCGACTTGCTCGAGCGGGCGCCAGCAGCGTCTCCATTCGTCCCTGTCGCGTGCCAGAGTGGTCCAATGGATCCTCCTCGCTCGAGGGACACGAAGAGCGTCATATCGGTCGTTCAGGGCTTTCACGAAGAAGTCCGACCAACGCGTTGGTGGGCGTCCTGGTGTTCTTTTGACATCCCGCGGAATCCAGTCTGTGACGGCTCTCGTCCAGCGGGTGTCTGCGAATCGCATTACGTGGCCGGCCCACCTAATTTTCGACGACTTGGCCCATGCGACAGCGTCTCTGATCTTCGAACGTCGGCGAAGCTCGGAACTCCGGAGACCTTCTCTCACTTGCGTGAGTCGTGTCACTCCGAGCATCGTCCTCTCGATTCCACGCTGCGCGACGCTGATCGCGTGTTCATCCTGCTTTCGTATAGCCCAGGTCTCTGAGGCGTATGTTAGGGCAGGAAGAACAGTGGAGTCGAATAGGTGGGCACGGAGTCGGACGTTCTTCGTTTTCTTCACGACTTCTTCGACGCTCTTGAAAGCTCCCCAAGCCGCTCGTTTCCTCCTGCTCAGCTCTGGTGCTAGGTCGTTGGCCATGTTGACTTCGCGACCCAGATACACATAGCTGGAGCATTCGGAGATGTTCGTTCCGTTGAGCGAGAATGGGGCATCAGAAACCCATCCGTTCTTCATGAACATCGTCTTCGTAAGATTCAGCTGCAGTCCAACGCTTCCACATACACGATCGAAGTCGGCCAGCATTCGCTCCGCCTGAGTGATGCTCGGTGTTATGAGCACGATGTCGTCAGCGAAGCGAAGATGGTGCAGTTGCCGGCCGTCGACCTTCACTCCCATGTCATCCCATTCTAGTTCGCGCATGACGTTTTCGAGGGTGGCGCTGAAGAGCTTCGGGGATATGGTATCCCCTTGTCGAACCCCTCTCTTCACGTCAATGACGACGTCGTTGTAGAATGGTGAGATCTTGGTCGTGAATCCACTGTACAGCTCTCGAAGGACTCTGATGTACTGAGTAGGAACGCCCTGGGTGAGCAGGACTTCCATAACCGCTTCAGTCTCGACGGAGTCGAATGCCTTCTTCAGGTCAATGAACGTAAGGCAAAGCGGCAGCTTGTACTCTCGCGACACTTCGATGAGCTTCGTAATGGTGTGTATGTGGTCGATCGTGCTGAATCCTCTCCGAAATCCTGCTTGTTCGCATGGCTGTCCTTCGTCCAGCGTTCTACTAATCCTATTCAGGATGACTCGAGTGAACAGCTTGTAGACTACCGACAGCAGGCAGATCGGGCGATAGTTGCCAATGTCGTGCACGTCTCCCTTCTTGTACAGCAAGACGGTCTTGCTGGTCTTCCACTGAGATGGAACCTTGCATTCGGACAGGTAGCGTGTGAAGAGCCGCGCCAAGGTGTTGATGAGCGCTGGCGGGAGGTTCTTCAGGTGTTCAGCTCTGATCCTGTCAGGACCGGGTGCTGTACGTTTCTTCACCGACGAGATGGCGTGTCGGATCTCGGAAGGGAGAACAGAGGGGATGACGCATCCATCCTGCGGAAGATGGCGTAGGGGCAGGTGGACGTGGCTATCGAAGAGATCGGAGTAGAAGTCGTGGATGACTTTCTCCATGGTCCTTCTGGAAGAGGTGACGGTTCCGTCAGGACGTCGGAGAGCGGTCATCTTGGTCTTGAAGTTGGCGAAGTTCCGGCGGGCATTGCGGATGCTCAGCCCTGCCTCTGCTGCTTCAGCCAACACTTCCGCCCTTCTCTCCTTCAGATCTTCCTTTATCGCCGCTCTGCATAGCTTTGCAAGCTCGGACGTCAGTTGATAGTTGCCTGACGCTCGTGCTGCTCCACGTTGGCGTATCAGCTCGAGAGTTTCCGGAGACAGGCGTCTCTTGGTGGTCTTCAAGCTCTCGGCTCCCTTAGCACTATCGTGGAGATGGTGCACGAAGCGATCGTATTCTTCGTCGACGTTGTCCATGACGGCATCTTCCCAAAGGCCGACAAGAGAGGTGTAGAGAACCCAGTTGATGGTCGTTCTGGGACTCCTCTTCTTGAACTTCGCGGCCTTCTCTCCTTGACGCGAAAAGCGGAACCTCGCGCGAAGGAGGCGGTGGTCCGATCCCGTGTAGAACATGGGGACAACGGAGACATCGGTCAGGCAATACTTGCGATTGAAGATGATGTGGTCGATCTCGTTGTGGAACTGGCCACCGGGGGATTCCCAGGTCCATCGTAGGGAGGGAGGCTTCTGGAACTGCGAGTTTCCATGGATGGTCTTGGTCGACATGATAAACTCAGACAGCCTTTCACCTTGCTCGTTCCACTCCAAACCGTGGGTTCCGATGTGAAGTTCTTCCAGCGACCTTCGTGGCCCGATCTTGGCATTGAAGTCGCCGACGATCACCTTGTAGAAGGTGTGATCTTCCTTATAGAACTTCTCCAGCTCCACGTAGAAGGCCTCGACGTCTTCGTCGTCGTAGTCGGATGTTGGGGCATACGCGACGAACACAGTCAAGGCTGGCACGGAGCCACATCGCTTCAGTCGCAGACGTCCGATTCGGCTTGTCAGAGACTCGTACGAATCGATGTTCATGGCCAAGTGCGTGTTGACGAGGACACCAACGCCGCCTACTCCCCTGCTGTCGCATGTTCCGAGGAACAGTTCTTCTCCGGAGTCGTAGGCGGCGTGTAGGGGGTGGTGTCTCCTCGTCTCGGTCAGTCCGATGACGTCGTACTTGATCTTCCTGGCTTGCATCATCAGGTCCTCGACGGATGCTTCCGACGCAAGCGTGCGGGCGTTGTAAGTACAGATCGTCATCCTAGTCCTTCTCAGTTTGCGCAGCCTGGTTAGGCCCTGAGATTTTAGCAGCCTCTCCGTACTCGTCCTTCCCATCGCTGCAGAAATGGGGGCTCTTTCGGGGTCAGGGGAATGAGGCCCTTTAGTGCTGCTGTGAGTGCTGTTGACTGGAATACAACACGGGTAGCTAGTCAGGCTCTGTCGTGCGGGCGGGGTACTCCGGGCAGCCAGCCAGACTGCCCGAAGGGACGGGGCGAGACTTAAGGCGGCCTCGAATCGCCTTACATGTACTCCCAGTCTACCGAGTGCAAGCTTTTGGCCGAGCCGACACAGTTACAATCCGCACAGTCACGGACACATCCACGCACACTGTGCACGAACATGCCGCTCCCACGCACAAGGAACGCATCGACCCGACACAGCAGGAGCAAGGAGTCCATCCCCTGCATCCCACCTGCGTCTCTGGGCAGTACACGGTCGCATTTGGTTCGCGTTTAATTCCCCTATCCACCACCCGGGGACGCGCCACGTGGCCCTGCGACAAGCGGCCCGAGATCCCTCTTAACAAGAGAGCCCGAAGGCTCTCTATCGAGGGAGATCCGTGGAGGCAGAAAAGGCAGAAAAGCATTGCTTGAAAATATACAATTTCAGTGGTCTCCTCATGTTTCTTCGTGGAGCGCTTGAATGTTTATATGATGCTTTGCTGTTACTGTGTTTGTCTGCTGTCTCTGTACAAACACAATGTGGACTTTTTATCGTTTGGTACGTAATACGGTCACCGATAATGAAGAAGAATTCTGTGATAGATGCAAAACCCGATTTTCTCAAGCTGGAATCAATCCTGAAACATTCGTAAAAAGAATAAGTAGTTAGATGTTGCACGTTTAAGAAAAGAATCTGACTCCTTGTTGATCTTATACCACAATACTTATACCTTTTCCACAGTTTGGCGTGGGATAGTCTCTTGCTTCTAAATTTTTAATGGTTATTCCTATTTTAGCCTTAGTTATGAACGAGCTTGCAATTGATGGCTACAACTCCCCAAGTGGTCAGGCCTTCGAGGATCTTAAATAAGAAAGGATAAATTAAATAAACAAGGACCTCATCTTTTGACAGGCCAAAGTATCATGAAGGACGAATGATTAATAAATCTAGTTATCTGACAATTAAGTTAATATCATTTGTATAAATATCAACTGAAGCGCTATCAAAGGTGATTCATCAAACCAATGTCTCCAATATTGTTTTTGCTTCATGTAAGACGTGTTATCAGCAGCTTCTATGTATTAGGTTGGTGCATAAGTTCTCGGACATTTGATCCCTTCTGAATTGAAAGCGCATTTTCCCGCCAAATTTCTCACATGTATCAACGCGTTTGGCGCGTGTAGCGCAGTCGGAGGAGGCGCGACTGCCGCGTGCACCCGATACCAGGTTCCTGGTTCGGATTTCCCACCCAGGCTAACTAAGCCTTCCATCCCTCCGGGGTCGGTGAATCGATACCACACTTTTCTGGGAAGGATAGAGCGTTGATTTGTTCATCGGCTGGCCACCGCAAGTCATTGTATGGCCAAATACGCATTCATGTCGCCTCCACGACATCCCGTAGAAGTAGAATGCGCTGGCGCATCCCAGAAGGGATTGAGTAACGCCGTCCTTTATCCTTATCCTTATCAACGCGTAAATGATCGATCGATAGAGAAAGGGCTACAAAACTGTTCCTAACATTTACTTCTGCGTTGTTAACGTCAGCTATTATGGCTAAGCAATTCATCCCGCCGGGACGCATATTCGGCACGCCATGTTATTCCTGCATCAATCTGGCCTCAATGCCAACGAATCGTATTGTCTCCTGAAGGATGTTTACAACGAGAGTGCTCCTGCTCGAAGTACTGTGTACCAGTGGTTCTCGAAGTTTGCAGTTGGTTAATTCTCCGTTGAAGAAATGAACGAGAAGTGCGCCCGATGACACTGGATTTGGATGGCCTCCGAAGTAGAGTGGAAGCGGACCCATACCCAACCTCGCGAACTATCAAGCACTTATGGTGTCAGTCACTCAACAGTCGTTCGAGGATTGAAGTCGGTTGGCAAGGTGCAAAACAACCTTGTCACCAGGGATGAAACATGGATACTCTACTCTAATTATCACCGGCGTGCACAGTGGGTTGGAGAGGCAGAGGACGTTCCGAAACCCGAACTTCACGTGAAAAAGGTGATGCTATGCATTTGGTGGAGCGTTCTTGGCGTAGAGTACTGGGTGCTGCTGGACGAAGGGATAACAGTGACGGCAGAGGTTTACGTCAGCCAACTGAGGAAGTTGAGGGCCCACCTTCAAACCACACGAGGAGAGCAAGTGAAGGTGTATTTTCAACACGACAACGCTAGACCGCATATGCTAGAGCGACGGCGGCTGAGTTGGCGGACTACGGATGGACCGTCCTTCCACATCCACCTTACTCCCCAGATCTCGCTCCTTCTGATTATCATTTGTTTCCAAGCCTTCAACGCTATTTGGACGGCCGGCAATTTAGGAACCGAGGGGATGTCAAGGAGGCACTGCTCACATTTTTCGAATCACAACCGGCCACGTTTTGGAGAAGAGGCATCCATGACTTTCCAGCACGTTGGCGAAAGACAATTGATGTAAAGGGTGGTTACTTCAAATGATTTGATATTGTTGTTGTTGTATGTTGTGATAATAAATATTTCATGCCCGAAATGTCCGAGAACTTATGCACAAACCTAATACATTGGAGGGGCTACATAGATTTCTTTATTTCAGTTCCTTTACAAAAATTACGGCAATCATTCTAAGTATTCGAAACATAAAAAAGGAGCTTACTTACTGTTCATACAAGGTGAAGCAAGAGAGCCTAACCCACCCTTTATGATTTGCCTCTTATCTTCCTCTGCTTGCTCTTCTGTGATTTGAACTTCGTCAATGCTTTCGACTTTTCTCCTCTCCGTGCTGACTTCTGTGATCCTTCAGAGATTGCCGTTCTTGTCGACTTTGATCTTCTAGATCTTGACGACTTTAGAAGTTTGCACGGATTCCATGACCTTGAAGGTTGTGTTCTCGATGATCTTAGGCTTGTTGATTGCTTGCTTCTTCGACTCGAATCTTTCGACTTTTCGTTTCGCTTTTTAGAACGAGCCTTTCTTCTCCAAAATAAGAGCGAAGAGTGCTTCTTAGAAGATGTGGATACAGACAAAGCAGTCGCCTGCGTTCTTCTACTTGATGACAGTGTAGGAGCGAGGAACGACCGATCTATTGGGCGTTCTCTTCGAAATATCTGCAAATTACATGTGATTCGCGGCTGAGCTTGACTCTGATATAGCGAATGTTTTTGCTTCTCTACTTACGTTATGAAATATTTAGGTTATTGCAGCAAGTTAAAAATATGTGAAACATGTAGGAAATGGAAGTAATTATGCCGCCTGTATGAATACATTGCGCTCTCCGGTGAAATGCTATTTGTCCAGGATAGAAAGGATATACAGAGGTACCGGAGAGTGGTGCAAATTCACAAAGGTTGCCAACATCACACTTCGCACGGCCTAAGCAAGTGATGATGTTGCAACTTACATTTTAGCTACAGAGAAATGCTGCTAGTGCTAACTATTTTACTCCCAATGATGTGGTGTCCGCAGTCGGTGATCCTACTATGACTGAAACACATCCCTTTCTTATTGCTGATGTATTCTTGTTCCCTCGTTTAGATAGATCCGCTGGCAAATTAGCTCGCGGAAGGGGGGGGGAGGATATTCAGTGGTGTTCCATCTTCATGAGATCTTCCTGTATCACCTGTTCCCTTCGATCATCGACTTGTTCGAGCGGGCGCCACCAGCGTCTCCATTCGTCCCTCTCCCTTTTGATTCCACGCTGTGCGACGCTGATTGCATGTTCATATTGCTTCCGTATAGCCCAGGTATGTTAGGGCAGGAAGAACAGTGGAGTCGAATAGGTGGGCACGGAGTCGGACGAACGTCCAACATGAGATCATTCTATGTAAAATCCATTTAATCTGTGGGTCACGTTATCAGTCACGGAAATTGGGACCAAAGCCAAGGGATGCCTTCGACGGGGCGACGTATACCAGCCGGTCTCTCTTTGGGCTTAACCATGGGCGACTGCTGGCGAACTTAGGACCTTATGAACTTATGAAGTTATGATCATTATGAACTTATGAACTTATGACCATTCAAGTTTACGATATATTAAGCGATCAACGCGTCAGGTTTTGCCGAGCGCCAAGTTTCAGAATACGTGCCGAAGATGCCGTTCAACGTGCGTCTAGATTCAGAAGACGTGCCGAAGAGTCATCCAAGTGCGTAGCAGGGATGTAGGGATTAACCATTATCCGTTATCCGGCTTTTGGGGGTTTGGCATATTCGTTTTGTTGTTCGTTATCCTTAAATTTTTAGACAGAATACGAACAGCAAAGGACACTCCTACAGATATTTGATTGTTTCTATAGGAACAGTTTTCAAACGCATTTCGTTCTTTATTTCCACTGATAGCGGAAATACGTTTGCAATTATAGCGTCTTTTCTTACCTTTAGAGTTCCCAACGGTATCATTAAAGTATCATTAAAGTCATATCGGGGTTTGAAATGCGGAGCGTATGCCTACTTCTTTTCGGTGACGGTTTTTCACCTTAGTATGTGCTGAAAACCAGTCGATTATAGGAGAAAAATATAAACATTCGTACGAATCATGCTCTTTTAAGGCTCGTGCACAGTTCGACAGCGCAGTGAACCACCCATGTTGTAGCATAGGCGGTTCACTGCGCTGTGCCACAGCGCGGAGCCACCGCGCGGTGAGGGGCCGTGCACACTCACCGCGCAGTGGCACCGCGCGGTGCCACTGCGCTGAGGGAATTGGAGCTCCCATTTTCACCGCGCTGTGCCGTGGTGTGGCGTGTAGCCTGCAGGATTGCGTACCATGCGCGCCTCTGCTGGCAACCTTCCAGCTACGCAGCGCTACCGCACCGCGCCGACGTGGGGGATGTGGCAAAAAATGAACCCCTCAGCGCGGTGCCACAGCGCAGTGAAACTGTGCACCAGCCTTTAGGAGTGTGAAAGATATTCAACTTCTTTGCAGTGATGTAGCTCTTTCAACGATCCTGATTTTTCACCGGCTGGTCACCGCAAATCGTGGTACAGTTCCCTCTCGTTATAACGCGTTTGAAGGGACCGGAGAAAATCCGCGTTGTAAAGGGAGTCGCGTCCTAACCGGAGCTGACCTTTTTTAGACTCTCTTACACGCAGATTTATTTAAAATCACATATATTAGCAAAATATGGCTATAGTGATTAAATATGTGACCATGAGGAGAGGTGAAGCCAAGGAACATCTTTGGATTATTAATGAAGTCCTGTCCTCAGAGATACTCTCCGCTATTTGCATTACTATTATAGACATGTTTAAGGAATAACAGGTACCGGAGGTAGGTTGGACATGACCAACAACAAAGCCATGTAACCTGAGGTTACAATATCTTTTGCCACCATCAAAACTCTCACGCCAGGCGGGACATGGGCCTGCACTCTACCTTCGAGGCAGGATGTTAGCCCATTATGCTGTCAGCGATATTAAACCGCGCTGCATCCGCCATATCCTCGCTGTAGCGACCTCTCAGCATTTTCCCATGACATCGGGATGTTGCATATGATCTAACACCGCTGTTGCTGTAATCCTGCCCAGAAGCAGAAGGTGCAGGTGCAAGTCCTGCATGGCGCGATAGTTCTGATCGGAACGAAACATTATGTGACAGCGAGTAGCCTCTTTACCAGCTGTTCTAGGCTTGAAACAAATGTGTAGGGAATTGTTTCGAATAATCTGAGCTTTAATCCACACTTTCTGTCGTTTCTGATAGAGGAAACACTCCGATCTACTGCTGCTTCTACCGTCTACCGGAGTCTTATACTATGCTCGACATATTGCACTATGAACAATTTTGTGGGGCGCGCACGAATGAAAAACGTCTACATGCATCTAAAACATGCCGCACTTGTGCTCGTAAGGCTGTGAACGAGGCAATAGAAGGGTAGGTATGATCACAAACGCAATCAGCATCTTGCTCGCCTTCATTTTCTACGTGGGACCACAGTTGAGCCCTACTCGCGTAATAACGGGAGTCATTTTGAACGCAGAGTTCCTCCCAGAACCGAGCTGTAACGGAAGTAGCGTTGTATCCGACGCGTCTTAAACGGAGCTGATTTGTATTGGCGTAAAGGTAACCCGGCCGGGGCCAGAGAAAATCTACGTTATATCGAGGGTCGCGTCTTATCCGGAGGCGTTATAACGAGAGGAGACTGTATTAGTAAAATATGCATTCAATTTGCCACCACGACATAGCGTAGAAGTAGAACACGCGGTGTATCGCTGAGCGATCTTTTTTCTCCTTTAATCATCGCCTTGTCTTTTTCTCTGTTTCTTTTTTTGGCCATGATCATAAATGAGTAACGCCATTCATTCTTGTATCCTTTACCCTTTCGGTTTCTGGTCTTTTTTCTCAGTTTTGCATGCTCTTTTATTCTACATCATTTTATACCTTTTAGCACTTTAATGCCCTATAACCAGGTTTTCTGCGCCGTTTCTTGATCCCTTCTTATCAATTCTTTTCTCCCTCCTTTTTCATTCATACCCTTAGAAGGGCTGTGTTTTTCCTTTCCTTTTATTTTGAAGTGAGGCTATAATGAGGCTTAAATCCTTTTTCAGATCTGCGTATAATATTCTAGTGGATACCCGTACGGAAATAATTATATGAATCAGATCTAGTGATTTGGCTCATGTAGTAGAGCTCTCACCTAGAAACTTGATTGGCAACCGTGGTATATTGTCGACTGAATTTCATTGACCCCTATTAGGTTGTTTGTTACCTCATATGCTAGGAAAACACTTGAAATATGGTGTCCATTTTTGATACACTCCCAGAACCTACTGCTTAGAATAATGCCCCTTACTCGCTAATATTTTCATAATAATTCATTTTCATATTTTTATAGAGCCACGGATCTCCCTCGATAGAGAGCCTTCGGGCTCTCTTGTTAAGAGGGATCTCGGGCCGCTTGTCGCAGGGCCACGTGGCGCGTCCCCGGGTGGTGGATAGGGGAATTAAACGCGAACCAAATGCGACCGTGTACTGCCCAGAGACGCAGGTGGGATGCAGGGGATGGACTCCTTGCTCCTGCTGTGTCGGGTCGATGCGTTCCTTGTGCGTGGGAGCGGCATGTTCGTGCACAGTGTGCGTGGATGTGTCCGTGACTGTGCGGATTGTAACTGTGTCGGCTCGGCCAAAAGCTTGCACTCGGTAGACTGGGAGTACATGTAAGGCGATTCGAGGCCGCCTTAAGTCTCGCCCCGTCCCTTCGGGCAGTCTGGCTGGCTGCCCGGAGTACCCCGCCCGCACGACAGAGCCTGACTAGCTACCCGTGTTGTATTCCAGTCAAACACAGCAGCACTAAAGGGCCTCATTCCCCTGACCCCGAAAGAGCCCCCATTTCTGCAGCGATGGGAAGGACGAGTACGGAGAGGCTGCTAAAATCTCAGGGCCTAACCAGGCTGCGCAAACTGAGAAGGACTAGGATGACGATCTGTACTTACAACGCCCGCACGCTTGCGTCGGAAGCATCCGTCGAGGACCTGATGATGCAAGCCAGGAAGATCAAGTACGACGTCATCGGACTGACCGAGACGAGAAGACACCACCCCCTACACGCCGCCTACGACTCCGGAGAAGAACTGTTCCTCGGAACATGCGACAGCAGGGGAGTAGGCGGCGTTGGTGTCCTCGTCAACACGCACTTGGCCATGAACATCGATTCGTACGAGTCTCTGACAAGCCGAATCGGACGTCTGCGACTGAAGCGATGTGGCTCCGTGCCAGCCTTGACTGTGTTCGTCGCGTATGCCCCAACATCCGACTACGACGACGAAGACGTCGAGGCCTTCTACGTGGAGCTGGAGAAGTTCTATAAGGAAGATCACACCTTCTACAAGGTGATCGTCGGCGACTTCAATGCCAAGATCGGGCCACGAAGGTCGCTGGAAGAACTTCACATCGGAACCCACGGTTTGGAGTGGAACGAGCAAGGTGAAAGGCTGTCTGAGTTTATCATGTCGACCAAGACCATCCATGGAAACTCGCAGTTCCAGAAGCCTCCCTCCCTACGATGGACCTGGGAATCCCCCGGTGGCCAGTTCCACAACGAGATCGACCACATCATCTTCAATCGCAAGTATTGCCTGACCGATGTCTCCGTTGTCCCCAAGTTCTACACGGGATCGGACCACCGCCTCCTTCGCGCGAGGTTCCGCTTTTCGCGTCAAGGAGAGAAGGCCGCGAAGTTCAAGAAGAGGAGTCCCAGAACGACCATCAACTGGGATCTCTACACCTCTCTTGTCGGCCTTTGGGAAGATGCCGTCATGGACAACGTCGACGAGGAATACGATCGCTTCGTGCACCATCTCCACGATAGTGCTAAGGGAGCCGAGAGCTTGAAGACCACCAAGAGACGCCTGTCTCCGGAAACTCTCGAGCTGATACGCCAACGTGGAGCAGCACGAGCGTCAGGCAACTATCAACTGACGTCCGAGCTTGCAAAGCTATGCAGAGCGGCGATAAAGGAAGATCTGAAGGAGAGAAGGGCGGAAGTGTTGGCTGAAGCAGCAGAGGCAGGGCTGAGCATCCGCAATGCCCGCCGGAACTTCGCCAACTTCAAGACCAAGATGACCGCTCTCCGACGTCCTGACGGAACCGTCACCTCTTCCAGAAGGACCATGGAGAAAGTCATCCACGACTTCTACTCCGATCTCTTCGATAGCCACGTCCACCTGCCCCTACGCCATCTTCCGCAGGATGGATACGTCATCCCCTCTGTTCTCCCTTCCGAGATCCGACACGCCATCTCGTCGGTGAAGAAACGTACAGCACCCGGTCCTGACAGGATCAGAGCTGAACACCTGAAGAACCTCCCGCCAGCGCTCATCAACACCTTGGCGCGGCTCTTCACACGCTACCTGTCCGAATGCAAGGTTCCATCTCAGTGGAAGACCAGCAAGACCGTCTTGCTGTACAAGAAGGGAGACGTGCACGACATTGGCAACTATCGCCCGATCTGCCTGCTGTCGGTAGTCTACAAGCTGTTCACTCGAGTCATCCTGAATAGGATTAGTAGAACGCTGGACGAAGGACAGCCATGCGAACAAGCAGGATTTCGGAGAGGATTCAGCACGATCGACCACATACACACCATTACGAAGCTCATCGAAGTGTCGCGAGAGTACAAGCTGCCGCTTTGCCTTACGTTCATTGACCTGAAGAAGGCATTCGACTCCGTCGAGACTGAAGCGGTTATGGAAGCCCTGCTCACCCAGGGCGTTCCTACTCAGTACATCAGAGTCCTTCGAGAGCTGTACAGTGGATTCACGACCAAGATCTCACCATTCTACAACGACGTCGTCATTGACGTGAAGAGAGGGGTTCGACAAGGGGATACCATATCCCCGAAGCTCTTCAGCGCCACCCTCGAAAACGTCATGCGCGAACTAGAATGGGATGACATGGGAGTGAAGGTCGACGGCCGGCAACTGCACCATCTTCGCTTCGCTGACGACATCGTGCTCATAACACCGAGCATCACTCAGGCGGAGCGAATGCTGGCCGACTTCGATCGTGTATGTGGAAGCGTTGGACTGCAGCTGAATCTTACGAAGACGATGTTCATGAAGAACGGATGGGTTTCTGATGCCCCATTCTCGCTCAACGGAACGAACATCTCCGAATGCTCCAGCTATGTGTATCTGGGTCGCGAAGTCAACATGGCCAACGACCTAGCACCAGAGCTGAGCAGGAGGAAACGAGCGGCTTGGGGAGCTTTCAAGAGCGTCGAAGAAGTCGTGAAGAAAACGAAGAACGTCCGACTCCGTGCCCACCTATTCGACTCCACTGTTCTTCCTGCCCTAACATACGCCTCAGAGACCTGGGCTATACGAAAGCAGGATGAACACGCGATCAGCGTCGCGCAGCGTGGAATCGAGAGGACGATGCTCGGAGTGACACGACTCACGCAAGTGAGAGAAGGCCTCCGGAGTTCCGAGCTTCGCCGACGTTCGAAGATCAGAGACGCTGTCGCATGGGCCAAGTCGTCGAAAATCAGGTGGGCCGGCCACGTAATGCGATTCGCAGACACCCGCTGGACGAGAGCCGTCACAGACTGGATTCCGCGGGATGTCAAAAGAACACCAGGACGCCCACCAACGCGTTGGTCGGACTTCTTCGTGAAAGCCCTGAACGACCGATATGACGCTCTTCGTGTTCCTCGAGCGAGGAGGATCCATTGGACCACTCTGGCACGCGACAGGGACGAATGGAGACGCTGCTGGCGCCCGCTCGAGCAAGTCGATGATCAACGGGACGACAGGTGACAGGTGATACAGGTGATTTTTATAGAGGCGATTATTTGTTTCCCATAGCATTATACTAAATTCTCGTATTTCACAAAAATGTAATGATGGTGTTTGAGAAACCCTTCGAATGGTAAAAATTCCTTCACCCCGTCTTGGCCGCTCTCGATAACAAAATAAGACATTAAAAAAAATGTATCGAAAATTTTAGGTTTATAAGTGTTCTAGATGTAACGCTAATTACTGACTCATGGTTGTTCCAATTGCTTTCGACTGAAAATATCATGTTCAAAATTCATCGCAAAAATAGAGGGCACTTACGTCGTACTGTCCGGGTTCCAAATTTCTGAAAAGAATAATTATTCAGATATTAAAATGTTCGAACAAAAATGGATAAATATTATAGAGTATTGATTATTGACACGGCCATTAGGTTATAGCTGAATTTATAACCTTTTCTCTTTTATATTATCAGACGTTCAACGGGCTGCCGGCCGCCAAACGTCTGGTTGGGGTTTCGCCCCAAACCCGGAGAATAGAACACCCCGAACGTCTTTCTCTCCCCTTTAGCCATTCTCTCATTCATTAAAAAACTGGTTTTGCTATATAGAATGGTATAGCGGAATAGGGCAAAACAGGTTCATCACCTTCACTGGACCACCCTTAACTGGTCCCTCATCAATGGTTCCCCTTTATTGTCAGCCCTTTTCCGGTTCACCCTTCACTGGTCCCCCCTCCCCTTCGTCGGTCCCTACTATTGCTCTCACCTTCACTGGACCTTCCTTCACTGGTCCTCTCTTTGCTAGTCATCCTATCCTTCACCGATCTCCACTACTGATCCCACCTTCACTGGTCCCCCTTTTATTCATCAACCCTTTTCCAGTCCCCCTTTACTGGACCCCTTCCCCCCCATCATTCACCGGTCCCCATTACTGGTACCTTCCTCATCGGTCTCCCTTCACCTGGTTTCCTCTTTCACTGGTTAACCTTCTATCGGTCCTGCTTCACTGGACCCCTCCCCTCCTTCACCGGTCCACCCTTCACTGGACCACTCTCCCCCCTTCACCGGTCCCCCTTTCACTGTACCCCTCTCCCCTCCTTCACCTGTTCCCCCTTCAATGGATCCCCCTCACCGGTCCCAATTGCTGGTCCCACCTTCACTGGTCCCTCCTTTATTGGTCATCCCTTTACCGGTCCCCCTTACTGGACTCTCATCCTTCACCGGTCCCCCGTTACTGGTCCCACATTCACTGGTAACACGTCGTCTGAATCAGGAATCCTCGCGCGACATCGATGACACCTCTTCCG
Organism: Heligmosomoides polygyrus bakeri; assembly: GCA_947359475.1. NCBI lineage: Eukaryota > Metazoa > Nematoda > Chromadorea > Rhabditida > Heligmosomidae > Heligmosomoides > Heligmosomoides polygyrus. The sequence continues at coordinate 8,057,781 of OX375868.1, forward strand.
AACCCGAACGCCTGTTGAACAACGTCGGTGACATCTCTTCTCAACCTGAACGTCCTTTGCGCGACATTGGTGACATGTCGTCTGAACATGGACGCCTGTCCACAACTACAACAGTAGACAACTGATGACAACTACAACCCCCGCCCCCCCCCCCCTTCCCCATACTTCCTCCCAACACACTCCTTTTAAACTGGGGATCTAGAGGCCTCCGCACACTTTTGTGGCAACGCGGCAGCCCTGTATACTATATATCTATCAGTATCCATAAGTATAGGGCAGAGACGCAGAGCTAGCAGCTGATGTGCCGCCAACGCGGCTGTGGCAATAATTATTCATGGCATTATTGCCGCTGCAGCAGCATTGCCACGGAAATTGATAATGATGTGATAATGATTATGGTAATGAAACCGCATTGGCCATGGAGCAGAGTGGGAAAGCTGAGGATGAGTGCCTCATACGTGGCAGTTTTGCCGCCCACGAGGCAGTTTTGCTGCAAGTGTGCGGAGGCCTTAAGCCTCCGTAAATGATATCCGAGTCAATCATGAGTATGCACATCATTCAGCCCATTCATTTAACTTCATCTGGTTGGAAAAAACAACTAAGGTTGCAGTGGAGCCTATGGTGACCTTGGAGCGAGTCATTTGGGTGGTTCGTCATGCCGAAAGGTATCATTTCCAAATCAGGTTCCAATAGGCTTTGTAAAAAGGATGCATAACCGAATGCCATTGGAAAACTTCGGCTCAATGAGGGTAAGGGAAGGTCTTCCGAGGCGTGGATTTGTTCAATGTGTAGCTTAAGGCAGGACATTAAGTTGTGCTGTTCTTGCCGCAGCCCACTACAGGTCTAGGTCTCCGTTGAGATATGAAAGTACAAGTGTCGAGACATTCCTTACAGTGTTTCTCACACTTGCCAGCGTTGAGGCTTGATGTCATTTTAAACAAATTGCTTTCTTCATGTGGAGCAAGTGCAGCCACCAAAAATTCTTGCTAGAGAAGGGTGTCGAAATTCAACCTCCCATGATGGAACTTCAAGGTGAGGCCAAGGTCATTAGAAAGAGCTCAGAATGCTGATTACGAATATGCATGTCAAATTTGCAAAATGAAACTTCTGAGCGAGATATGGCCTGCCGAAGTTGGGTGGCCTGATCACAGGCTAGCGCAAGAGCGATGAGTCATAGGGGCTCCGTAAGAATGGGCGGCCAGCTGCAGCGGTGTCGCAGGGTAATGCTCCCGCTCGTCGCGTATAAGTCGTTGGTTTGGTCCCCGTCGCTGCCGGTTTCTTTTATACATCATGATTTGTCTTCGAAATGGCATTTTGTTATAAATAATGGCACGTGCTTGATCAGATAGGCAGAAAAACTATCATACACGTTTGTAAAAATGCTTGAAGGCGAAAAACTGCTATGGTGATATTTTTATTTACTATTTGCACAAACAGAGTTCAAATCTTATATTGAACAACTGGATGTGTTTCTAGCAACCTTGGCATTCATGGAACGAAGCAAAAATTTGATATTGAGCGGCACCATTTTGCTGGGAATGGGTGAAACTGTCGCTTTTTTTGTACTTGCAACACTTCACTGTCCTATGCTTGTTCGGTAAAAGGACATTCTTTGATGTTTGATACTGTAGCCTCCTTTTTAGCTCCTTTCATTCTAAGGTCTTGAAACAAGTCAACAAGAGGTCTTATCATAAACTCTGATTCGGCTACTAAAACCTATACTTTTTTCTAGTAAGCCCACATGGTCACTAGCACTTTTTCCTCCTACTGTCTTGCCATATACAGCTCAAAATGTTCGCAGTTATAAACCGGTACGTGTGGGTGATTGGACGAAAACATAGGCTTATCATCTCATCGATATCAGCTTGTGATTACTCTCAAGAAAAGAACCAGCTCGCAAACGCTGCAGCTGCAAAATAAATCCCAATCGTTAAGCGGCTTTCACACTGCCGTTGCTGCTGTTGCGCAACCGATGCCGTAATGATGAAGCATACCGCAGGGATGCAGAGGAGCAACAACAGCAACGAGGGGGTCTTTCACACTGCTGTTGCCGCAACCCCGCATCAGCAACACCGGCATCGGTTGCGCAACTGTTGCGCGGCCTCAGCAACAAGGAATGATCGCCATCATTGCTTGTTGCTGATGCTCGTAAACGGAGTCATATAACAGGTCTTATCTCATTATCTTATCTCACACGTTGCGGCTGCATCAAGCATCGAACTCCACCCCTTTTTCGTTGCTCGTTGCTGCAACAGCAGCAACGGCAGTGTGAAAGCCGCTTTAGTTATTGACAAACTGAATTATATTGTGGTAGTGGTACATAGATAGGGTGTGATTAGATCGATCGCAAAAAAGGAAAGTCGTCATCACAACAGTGCACCTTACTATCACACATTAGGCCGCATTTATACTCCTGCGGCGGGGCGGTTCGTCAATTTGCTGAGGGGCGCAGATGGACGCGCCCCGTTCCGAATTTGACGCGCAGCTGCGCTATTGCAGCTAGGAAGAGGAGCGTGAACGACGTTCCGCCACGAACTTCTGCGCACTACATGTTGTACGCCGAGCATGGCATTGTAGACATTCCGACGAAGAACTGCCTTTGAACATGCTCCACAACATGAAGCGATCAGCTCTAGCTGCACAGCAGTGTGACAGAAGAGATATCACATTGACTAACCATTCTGTGCAGAAAAAACGTGAGCCTTGACAATCGGGAAGAGGCGTCGGCTCTTGCACACTTGGCTGGTTCAGAATTACGATCCTGCCAAGGTCAACCAAGCCTTTCATCCTCCACATGGTCGACGAATCGGTACCAGAGTTGGGGGTATCGTGTAAAATCAGTGAATCCTGAAGAATTAGATCGCATGGCACACTCCGCGAACGATTTCAATCACGCCAACGTTTGCACTTAATACCTCGTTTTGTTAACTCCAATTACTCGAGTTCAAAAGCGCTCTTTGAATTATTTCTGGAAAAAAGGGTGGGAAATATTTGTGAATGTAACCTATAAAGTGAGAGGAAGCAGAGGAACTCCCGTTGTCAGGCCTTTCTGCAATTGTATTCTGCCGTTCCGCGAGCCAATGTTAAGCCTGTCGCGGGTAGTTGCCCCGCGCTCGCCCTTCCCCTCAGCGGCGCGATTCGCCGAATACCGTAACCCAAATTTCTATCAAATGTGGTGTATTGAAGCGGCGGAGTATGAAAGCGATGCGGCGCCGAAAACTTAATCCATAAATATGAAATGGCCCAGAACCATGAAATTAGTACTTTTTGAATGCAACATGCGTTATACTACCACATCACGGAGGCACGATGCTGCCAATGCTATTGTTTTTGCTCAAATGAACATAGAACTGAGGGTGCTGGTCTAACCGGGGAGGGGGAGTTCACCTGGAGTTCGCTCATCGTTCGTGCTTTTCACAATTCTCGCTCAACTAGGAATGCTGTTTTGGAACCTATTCGAGTAATTCTCAGGACTACACCAGAACATAATGTTTGCATGGTTGCAATTTTTGCTATTGCACTTGAGGAAGAAACTCAGTTTTTCACCTGGCTGAGTTCTGTTTCAAATGCGGAAAGCGGTCCCTAAAGCGCTTGGCGCCCAAATAGCTCTCGCTTCCTGTCCTTCTGTGTCTCTTTCCCTGTCTCATCAATGGTCAAGAAGCATAAACAATTCCGGAAAGTACGGCAGAACTTTTTATCTGCACTAATCATTTTCAGCGCTGTAACAAAAATGAAAAGAAACCGACAAAATGTACATTCACTGGCATTATGAGATAATATTTCTTGAAGAGAGGACAACATTAATCCCGACTGGAGAAGTCTACCGGAAGCAAAGGGGCTTGAAAGAGACAACACCATGCTCAGTGCAAGAGGTCGACTGCAAGCAAAAGAATGTGCGAAGAGGTATATATTTTAAGTACAGCTGCAATTAAAGTAATATGCTTTTTCAAATTGTGCAGATTTTTAAATGTGAAATTGGCCTATGTGTTTGCATCACCATTTGACGGAACAATGGAAACCGCATCAATTATTGCTGAAGGAAAAGGAGGTCTCCTTGTAAAGGTTCTGGTTCTCATGCTTTCAAATTTTTGATCAGAAAGTCTACGACGGTTTACTAGCTAAGCATGCATGCGCTAGAATGTCAACTTATGTGATTGCTTGATATTGTTGCTGATCTCATTATTTGCCCTATTAAAATCTTCCCATTGCAGCCTGAGCCAGGGCTCTGCGAGGTGTTGACCGAGTGTCAAAAGCCACCAGGATTTTGGGACACTGAGCAGTTGAAAACGAAGTTTCATTTAGTAGATATAAAGTACCAACCCATATACACTAAGGTACAGGGCCTATTTTTGATACAATCGCCTTGAAATTAGTTGGGTGTTCATGAGACGCTTCCAGAAGAACGATACGGCCATAAGTCATGCATACCTCGACTGCGTCATGTCCTTCCAGAAATACTCAAGAATTATGAAGGTTAATGCATGCACTAAGAATTTTCGTCCCAGTGAATTCAATCAGTTTAGGTGATCTACTTCTGGTCACACATGGAGCACTTGTGGCTGCGATACATTTGATGTGGGGAAGTAGCTTCACTTATGTTGGCCAGGCGACGGTGTCAAAAGTTGTACAAACTGAAGCAGGCGTCCATTTGGAACTCAGTGGAGATTCTAGCCATTTGTCGGACAGATCGAATCTCCGTCCAATAAACTAGAAATGTCTCAATTTTTAGAATATATCAATCATTCTGAGATGCTCCTTACATAATAGATTAACTGACTTTAATGCAACAATAAATGCGCACGTATATTATTTAGCTGCTATGAAAGCAGTCTAGTAAACCCTTATCATTGAACTTATTGAATTTTGATTTTCATGAACTGAAATAGCCGTTTAGCGATGCTTTTTTAAGGATTTTCTCGTGTCTTCACTTATTGCCACATATTACGCCAAGATCAGAAAGGCCTTTATTCCCATGAACCTTCATAAAGGATAAAAGGATAAAGGACGGCGTTACTCAATCTCTTCTGGGATGCGCCAGCGCATTCTACTTCTACGGGATGTCGTGGAGGCGACATGAATGCGTATTTGGCCATACAATGAATTGCGGTGGCCAGCCGATGAACAAGTCAGCGCTCTATCCTTCCCAGACAAGTCTGGTACCAATTGACCGACCCCGGAGGAATGGAAGGCTTGGTTGGCCTGGGCGGGAAATCCGAACCAGGAACCTGGTATCGGGTGCACGCGACAGTCGCGCCTCCTCCGACTGCGCTACACGGTTAGTACTCCACGTTGTGAACCTTCATATTTTCCTTTAAATATCCGCTATCCTTTCATATAACATAAGTCGCTGCAACGCTCCAATTCTAGGTGTACAATAGCACAAGAACACCGGTCCGCTAGCAGTAGTACATGGTTGCTCGCTAGTCCTTCATCAGCAACAGTGTTTGGGCGAAGGGGACGACGGCGAAGAATGCGAATTATTCCATTGGATCTTTCATTTGTTGCATCTATTAACTGTATAATTTAGATACTGTTCCGTTCGGGTGTTGTCCTGCTTGTCCTCTTTCGGTTGAGTTACTTGAAGGATTTCGCTTGTTTACTATAGTTAGTGCGTAGATCACCATTTATTTACTTATTATAAATTTTAATCATGCTATAAAATATAACAAAAATCCACACAACTACAGTCCAGTGTAAAAGAAAAGAGAATCAGAAAAAAGTACAGGCAGCACTAGGATTATTCTTAACACGAAACAAAATGTTTGTCGAAAAATGTCGAAACCAGAAGAGTAACTAACAAGCTCCAATGAAGCTCGTCCAGCATTTTGTATTGCCGTATTGAGTTTGGCAAATTGTTTTCCTAGGAGAATCTTAGAAATTCAATGTCGGCTCGAGGAGTGAAGAACGAAGACCTTATGCAACTTCTTGCCCTGGGAATCTGGGCCTTCCTCTGCCCACCCCATGTGTTAGAAGAAGAAATTGAATAAAAGTATTGTGAAGGAAGGCGCAGCATACCATTTAGCAAGTTGTAAATCATGATTAGATTGCACATTCTTCTACGACAGGTAAGTTGAAAATTTGATTTCTCTCAACTTTTGACAGTATGGTGCATAGTTCACACCATAAACTTTTACGATTAGTTATAGTTTCCTAAAGAAGTTTTGTACAGATTCGAGCCTATCAATTCCTCGCTTGCACTTAAGACTGAATATAGTGGCGCCGTTCTCTAATGTAGGTCTAACATGCGAATTATATGGCAATGAACAAACAACTGAATTTGTTCGTAATTTCTTAAATATGCTGCATACTACTCTATCAGCCTTTTTCTATCAGTTCACAGCGCTCTTTAAAGGAAAAATAAATCCAAATAAATCCAAGATCACTCTAACCTTCAGCATTCTCAAGTGTTAACACTACAATGTGAAAGTTGTTCGTATCATGCTGCTGTCCAAGGTGAAGCACCTGTGATTTTGGCCCTGACAGCGGTGACTTGCACTTTATTGACCAATCTACAGTAGTTTATTGCAGATTGGAGAGCTGTGTGGCCCTCTCCGCTAATAATGCTCTTATAAATTTTTATATCATCCTCAAACATTTTAAACGTAACGCCGTATCGAATATCCAACGAGGGAATTTGCGCAGTATAAATAGGAAACATAATTGGGGAGAACACTCATCCCTAGGAATACTACTGGTGGCTGGTAGCGATTGGGAGAATGTTGATTGATGTTGATGGCAGAAAGGATTATGTCGAACGCTTTCATAAAATCAAAATAGACAACGTCCACATTCTGTTTATGATCAAGTGCCTGTGTCCAGTCATTAACCCGTTGACGACCCCGCAATTTTTGCGTGTCGGATCCGCGGGACCGCGTGTGACACGATATTTCGTCAGCTTAGTATAAATTGAATTTTCAAAAAGCACACCATAAATCTCAATCTATCCGTTCTCGACATTTTAGTTTTGTTTATGCAATATTCCTCAAGTCTTTTCTTTTCCGCAATGAGCTTCCCACCTTTCTTCATTTTGATGGTCTAATGGGAAAATAATTGTTTTTGATGCGGAGCTTAGACTGAAAGATTCTAGAATTGCCATCATAAATCGTCACCATGAGCAATCTGGATGACAATGTCGGCGAACTAAACGAATCTAGCTAAAAAGATTAAAACAAAATGCAGTGAATGCAAAAATTTCTGTTGTTTAGATTGCTTCCAAATAACTCGTAGCTGTTGATTTTCAATTAAAAATGTTTTCTGCCTAGACTTTATTTGTGAAGTTGATTTCCTTAGTGACATTTGATAATATCCAAATAGTTGTAGTTCGTAATCATGCCTGTTTGTTACCTTTATTGAATGAAGTCTCAAAAATAGCTTTGAAGTTCAATGGATAGCTGGTCGATGCCATAATAGGTTGCCTCAGATATGTTCCCACGTAGCCATGCCACTCATAACTTATCGTAATCGAGCGAAATTTGAGAAGCAGATATCAGATTTGTGACAGCACCTCAAATAATCCCATCCAGGAAGTTTGGACAAAGGTGGTGTCAGCACTATTATCGATATGGGTGGTAACAGGTCGTAATTTACCAAACGGACATCGCTAATGTGTTCTGCATCTTAAATAACCTCCCTAGGCAAAGTTTGGAAGAAGGTAATGTCACTCTGAAGAAGGTAATGTCACACGTTGACGACAATGTCGCGCACCATTGCGCGACATTGTCGTCAACGTGTTAAACATAGTCAACATCAATGTTTCAGTGTACTTTCCGTTTCGAAAGCCATGCTGATCATTAGGTATTTTAAAATTTGACACAAGATAGGTCACAAGAGCCGCTTTTAGTTTCCTTTCGAACATTCTAGCCAAAACGGAAGTAATGCTAATGGGACGGTAATTAGGTACAAGTTGGTAGGGAGTTTCTCTGGAGTAAGCGTAACAAATGCGTGTTTCCAACGAGAACGTAGTTCCCCTGAAATATAGGTGGTATTAAATGTGCTCAACTGGGTAAGCTATTTGTGTGCTTTACGAATTATATAACTATTGCTTCAGCGCCGCGGAGCGTTTCTGCAGTAGAACGACGATGTAAAGTGTTCCAGAGCAGTGCTAGGCTTTCACGAAATTGCTTAACAGTGCAGTATGATTGCGCAACATTTGGCTCTTTCTGAAAAGACTGCGATTTAACTTCCCGTTCACTTATGTGTTTTTAGCTCACATATAATGATTGGTCTTCAACGGCACTAACTTCAAAATTTCTCTTAGAAAGTCTCATACCCAAGAATCTGCTTACCTTTTGTAGAAAATATACTCATTCATACAAATAGAGAACTCGACATGCTAGGCAACGCATGATGAACTTCATAGGTTCTTTTAGCGCAGATATATTGGTTTGTCTATTCAAAAGCACTTCGAACATTTTCCTAGAAAAGTGTCGCAGCTCCCGGTTTCTTAGGCCTTGGTTAATGTGCCCGCGATGCCCGAATTGGTCAATCGCGTCGTTCGATCAGTTTGGCCACTACGCATGCATCGCGTCGCGCGTCGCGTGCACACTAAACAAGGCCTTAACCCTCTTAGTTCGACGAATCGCACCATGGTGCGGCCTTCCCGCCTGCTCCGGTATCGATCCGCTGGCAGAGCAGATGCACTCGAGCTGGTGTCCACGTTCCCGCATAGGCCCCTGTTATACTCCCGCGGGAGCTTCCGCGGGACGTCCGCGGACGGTCGTCGTCGTCCCGTGGCGGCTAGCGTCGCATCGGAGCGCGTTTCCCGCGCCGAACTCCGCGGGACGACAGCCTTCCGCGGTGCAGTGCACCGCGGACGGATGCCTTCCCGCGGGCGGGAAGTATAACACCCCTCTCGTCGTCTGTCGGCGGCGATCCGCGGACGGCGGGCGTGGCGGTCCGCGACGAGTGGTCCAGCGCAGGGTCCCGACGCGATTTCCGCCCATCCGCGGAAGCTCCCGCGGGAGTATAACAGGGGCCATAATCGGGTGTCAGTCGACGTTCGCGCCGCCTGCGAGTCCTGACCAGGGAATCTTCTGCTTCCCATGAACTTCGTATAGAGCCCTATTTCATGTGAAAGGGCTCGATACGTTTCTCAAAAATATGCAGACCATATTTGATAAATGGATCTCATAAGCGAGTTCCCTCTGGCCAAAATCGTATTGCACTGTGTATCGCGTTCACCGTTCACTGATCAAGCATTGGACGGAGCGTTGCGTAATCAGCGTAGACGTTAGCCACCTTAGCAGCAGCGCAGTGGTAATGTGCCCATGCACACATGGTATGGTCATTGGTTCGATTCTCGTATATGCTGACGCAAAAGCTTGGCAACAAATGTCATTAACATTTATCGAGCTCTTTGAAAGCGGAGAGGTGAGAATTTTTGCTTTTTAGGTTAAGCAAGTCAAAAACTGACGCCATGTTCGTGATCAGCACCCTAAACATTCCCCATGCACAAGGTTAGGGCGGAATTGGTGCTTCTGACGCCATCACCCTTGCTTTGAACAGAACGAGCCTAGAACAAGTTTTGCACCCCAGTCACCTCCATAACAATTTTTAATAGGGGCTATCATTGAGGTGCGAAGCCATTCAAGGTGGAAACCAATTGAATACATTAGGCGGTGTAGTGCTTCATAGAAAGCAAAATGTCGGTGCTATTACGTCCTCTTGTTGAATGGGTGATAGAAAGAGGCGCAGATGTTCAGTTTGTGAGAACTATATTTTGTTTACATTTTTTGAAATTCCCCATCATTAAGGAGGAAGGAAGAAAGGCACTGCAGTACCAAGCTCCAAAAAAGAGTTATTCACACTTCGGCTACGGGGGTTTTATTTAGCGTACTGAACACGCCACGGATCTCCCTCGATAGAGAGCCTTCGGGCTCTCTTGTTAAGAGGGATCTCGGGCCGCTTGTCGCAGGGCCACGTGGCGCGTCCCCGGGTGGTGGATAGGGGAATTAAACGCGAACCAAATGCGACCGTGTACTGCCCAGAGACGCAGGTGGGATGCAGGGGATGGACTCCTTGCTCCTGCTGTGTCGGGTCGATGCGTTCCTTGTGCGTGGGAGCGGCATGTTCGTGCACAGTGTGCGTGGATGTGTCCGTGACTGTGCGGATTGTAACTGTGTCGGCTCGGCCAAAAGCTTGCACTCGGTAGACTGGGAGTACATGTAAGGCGATTCGAGGCCGCCTTAAGTCTCGCCCCGTCCCTTCGGGCAGTCTGGCTGGCTGCCCGGAGTACCCCGCCCGCACGACAGAGCCTGACTAGCTACCCGTGTTGTATTCCAGTCAAACACAGCAGCACTAAAAGGCCTCATTCCCCTGACCCCGAAAGAGCCCCCATTTCTGCAGCGATGGGAAGGACGAGTACGGAGAGGCTGCTAAAATCTCAGGGCCTAACCAGGCTGCGCAAACTGAGAAGGACTAGGATGACGATCTGTACTTACAACGCCCGAACGCTTGCGTCGGAAGCATCCGTCGAGGACCTGATGATGCAAGCCAGGAAGATCAAGTACGACGTCATCGGACTGACCGAGACGAGAAGACACCACCCCCTACACGCCGCCTACGACTCCGGAGAAGAACTGTTCCTCGGAACATGCGACAGCAGGGGAGTAGGCGGCGTTGGTGTCCTCGTCAACACGCACTTGGCCATGAACATCGATTCGTACGAGTCTCTGACAAGCCGAATCGGACGTCTGCGACTGAAGCGATGTGGCTCCGTGCCAGCCTTGACTGCGTTCGTCGCGTATGCCCCAACATCCGACTACGACGACGAAGACGTCGAGGCCTTCTACGTGGAGCTGGAGAAGTTCTATAAGGAAGATCACACCTTCTACAAGGTGATCGTCGGCGACTTCAATGCCAAGATCGGGCCACGAAGGTCGCTGGAAGAACTTCACATCGGAACCCACGGTTATGAGTGGAACGAGCAAGGTGAAAGGCTGTCTGAGTTTATCATGTCGACCAAGACCATCCATGGAAACTCGCAGTTCCAGAAGCCTCCCTCCCTACGATGCACCTGGGAATCCCCCGGTGGCCAGTTCCACAACGAGATCGACCACATCATCTTCAATCGCAAGTATTGCCTGACCGATGTCTCCGTTGTCCCCAAGTTCTACACGGGATCGGACCACCGCCTCCTTCGCGCGAGGTTCCGCTTTTCGCGTCAAGGAGAGAAGGCCGCGAAGTTCAAGAAGAGGAGTCCCAGAACGACCATCAACTGGGATCTCTACACCTCTCTTGTCGGCCTTTGGGAAGATGCCGTCATGGACAACGTCGACGAGGAATACGATCGCTTCGTGCACCATCTCCACGATAGTGCTAAGGGAGCCGAGAGCTTGAAGACCACCAAGAGACGCCTGTCTCTGGAAACTCTCGAGCTGATACGCCAACGTGGAGCAGCACGAGCGTCAGGCAACTATCAACTGACGTCCGAGCTTGCAAAGCTATGCAGAGCGGCGATAAAGGAAGATCTGAAGGAGAGAAGGGCGGAAGTGTTGGCTGAAGCAGCAGAGGCAGGGCTGAGCATCCGCAATGCCCGCCGGAACTTCGCCAACTTCAAGACCAAGATGACCGCTCTCCGACGTCCTGACGGAACCGTCACCTCTTCCAGAAGGACCATGGAGAAAGTCATCCACGACTTCTACTCCGATCTCTTCGATAGCCACGTCCACCTGCCCCTACGCCATCTTCCGCAGGATGGATACGTCATCCCCTCTGTTCTCCCTTCCGAGATCCGACACGCCATCTCGTCGGTGAAGAAACGTACAGCACCCGGTCCTGACAGGATCAGAGCTGAACACCTGAAGAACCTCCCGCCAGCGCTCATCAACACCTTGGCGCGGCTCTTCACACGCTACCTGTCCGAATGCAAGGTTCCATCTCAGTGGAAGACCAGCAAGACCGTCTTGCTGTACAAGAAGGGAGACGTGCACGTCATTGGCAACTATCGCCCGATCTGCCTGCTGTCCGTAGTCTACAAGCTGTTCACTCGAGTCATCCTGAATAGGATTAGTAGAACGCTGGACGAAGGACAGCCATGCGAACAAGCAGGATTTCGGAGAGGATTCAGCACGATCGACCACATACACACCATTACGAAGCTCATCGAAGTGTCGCGAGAGTACAAGCTGCCGCTGTGCCTTACGTTCATTGACCTGAAGAAGGCATGCGACTCCGTCGAGACTGAAGCGGTCATGGAAGCCCTGCTCACCCAGGGCGTTCTACTCAGTACATCAGAGTCCTTCGAGAGCTGTACAGTGGATTCACGACCAAGATCTCACCATTCTACAACGACGTCGTCATTGACGTGAAGAGAGGGGTTCGACAAGGGGATACCATATCCCCGAAGCTCTTCAGCGCCACCCTCGAAAACGTCATGCGCGAACTAGAATGGGATGACATGGGAGTGAAGGTCGACGGCCGGCAACTGCACCATCTTCGCTTCGCTGACGACATCGTGCTCATAACACCGAGCATCACTCAGGCGGAGCGAATGCTGGCCGACTTCGATCGTGTATGTGGAAGCGTTGGACTGCAGCTGAATCTTACGAAGACGATGTTCATGAAGAACGGATGGGTTTCTGATGCCCCATTCTCGCTCAACGGAACGAACATCTCCGAATGCTCCAGCTATGTGTATCTGGGTCGCGAAGTCAACATGGCCAACGACCTAGCACCAGAGCTGAGCAGGAGGAAACGAGCGGCTTGGGGAGCTTTCAAGAGCGTCGAAGAAGTCGTGAAGAAAACGAAGAACGTCCGACTCCGTGCCCACCTATTCGACTCCACTGTTCTTCCTGCCCTAACATACGCCTCAGAGACCTGGGCTATACGAAAGCAGGATGAACACGCGATCAGCGTCGCGCAGCGTGGAATCGAGAGGACGATGCTCGGAGTGACACGACTCACGCAAGTGAGAGAAGGTCTCCGGAGTTCCGAGCTTCGCCGACGTTCGAAGATCAGAGACGCTGTCGCATGGGCCAAGTCGTCGAAAATTAGGTGGGCCGGCCACGTAATGCGATTCGCAGACACCCGCTGGACGAGAGCCGTCACAGACTGGATTCCGCGGGATGTCAAAAGAACACCAGGACGCCCACCAACGCGTTGGTCGGACTTCTTCGTGAAAGCCCTGAACGACCGATATGACGCTCTTCGTGTCCCTCGAGCGAGGAGGATCCATTGGACCACTCTGGCACGCGACAGGGACGAATGGAGACGCTGCTGGCGCCCGCTCGAGCAAGTCGATGATCAACGGGACGACAGGTGATACAGGTGATACTGAACACGAACCTGACGTCGATTTTTGAATTTACGGTTTCTTATGGCAGGTTACGGTGGGTGTGAATAAGTGAGGGTAGAGAGTGCAGCACTAATTTTGCCAAAGATTGTGTGTGGGAGTTATTTAGGGGCGCTGACTACAAAGCTAGAATCAGTTTTTGAATTGCTTAGCCTGGATATCAAAATTTCTCACTTTTCCACTTTCAAAGAGGTCGATAAAGGTAAATGACATTTGTTGCCATACTTTTGTTCAAAACTGTGGATAAAATTGAAAATGGGGATAAAGGGTCTCACTCGCGTTAAATCGCAAAATGCACAAACACCTGCGGGAATCAAACCAATGACAGCGCTTCTGTACAGCGAGAACATTATCACTCACGGCGCAGCTGTCAAAACGGTTGACGCTGATTACTCAACGCTTCGCCCAACGCTTCATCAGCGCACGCGATGTGCAGCCTGCGACGTGGCCTTCGCGTATGAGATCCATTTAGCAAAGTTGGTTCACAATATGTGTTTAGCATTTTCAGCTCTTTCATACGACATAGGTCTCTGTACGAAGTTTCATGAGAAGCTAAAGGCAATCTCTGGTAAGATAGGCTGTCCGCGCAGCGTGAGTGTGCGGTCTGCGACGAGTGGCCAGGTGTAGAGTCCTGGCACGGTTCCTGCCCTTCCGCGGTAGTGTCCGTGGGAGTATATCTTAGGCCTGAGCGGGGTGCGCCTCTGAGTCGTCGTCCGTTCGTCTTTCTCACCACTCAGTTCTGCCGGAACTCCTTTGGGGTCTAGTCAATACACCGACTGCTCGGTGACTGGACCGTGGTCCTACCGAGAAGAATAGCTGTTCCTCTGCTTCTCTATCCTGTTGCGTCATTCCATTCTATCTAACTATACTCAACTGGCGATGTGGCGTCTAATAAATCTATGTTGGTCATCGGTGTGCAAAACAGGACTGTGGAGAGCACTGCTGTTACATGCACAGTTGTAGGGTGCTCCGGTACTGTTGGTTGTGTGTATATCGCGTGACATCTTGGAGAGGTGCAAAGCGCTCAGGGAAGCTACCTGCTCATGGCCCTCCCCGTGATACCCGCGTGGGCAGTGCAGTCTGATACGTGGCATTCAGTGCAGGTAGCAGTTCTCCCTTGGTATTCGGTTGTCTGCAGCGCGGGCTATAGGGATACAGCACATGCGGGACGGAAGGAGCAAATCGAGGGAGTCTCCACTGCACAGAGAGTGTGGATAGGGAATGGACCATTAAACGCTTCCCGGGTACAGGTCTTGGCAGCCTGGGGTGTTGCATGGAGCAGGTTGGTCTCCTACGTGTAAACGTCGCAACCGCTGCACTGGGGTCATCGGGTCCGCACGTTAGATACCCCTTAGACATCTCGACTGGGCGCACCTCCCTTGTAGCCCCTGGCGGCGCCTAAGCCGCTGAACGTCTGGTCATTGTATACGACTGAAGCCCTTTGTGTTGGAGTTGACTGAGGATCAGTTGAGCGCTTTAGCCTTAGTTTGCACTTGAGTCGCTGTGTAGCGCGGCAGGAAAATCGATATCTATGGCGATCGTGGTGCCGCGCCGCCGTGGTGACACAAGTATACGCTAGGGCTTAGTTCATCGTCGGCGAAGCGTCGCCGAAGTATAACATAGGCGTAACATAGTCCCTCAGCATTCCGCTGCTGAAGAAGAGGACCACTGTAACTAATGAACTGCCTCCAAAGTTGCGACGACAGGGGCTTCTTGCAGGTCTCTCCAGTAATGTCGTTACCCATCGGAAACCATCCAGATTAAATTTCTTTTATCTTTACCAAGGGGAAAAATCTAATCTGGATGGCCCCGATGGATACGAACATTACTAGAGAGGACTGCGAGACGTCCCCGTCGTCACAACTTTGGAGCAGTTCATTATGGCCGGCTTCTGCAGCAACGGAATGCTGAAGCTTAGTCTCCTGTTGTGTCCCGTTGTGCCGGTCTAGAGTGACAAGGTGTACTGGAGTCTACTGTTTTGCCTTTCTTGAGAGGCAGAGGACATCAGACACATCAACATGTTCTGCAGCAGGGCAGCGCTGCAGTGCATGTGTCCAGGTCGACCAAAGATTGGCTCCAGTGCCAAAACAGTCAAGTAACGGACTTGTCAGCCGGTTCTCCTGATAGCAATCCAATGGAGAATATGTCGGGGATCGTGGTTCCACGAGTCTACGCGAATAACCGACAGTTCAATGACGCGGTGGCAATTTGATTGCATGGGACACCAGCAAAAATAAAATCATTTAGCACCTTGTCAGTAGTATGAATAATACATGATGCATGATGTTATAAGGAATAAGGATGGTCCGATCGACTTTTGAATTTAGTAAAAATTTGTTTTTCATAAGTAGAAACATACTTTCGAAACGCCAATTTTCTTCAACGAACTCTGATTCTCGTGTGAGACGAAAAAACTCCTGGAAGCGAGTGGTTGCCTAAACCTAGTGGGGCTAGTGCAGGCCTGCAGAAATAAACGCGAAACGAGATGTGGGCAAGTTTTGGAGTGGATACTACTTTTGAAACGTATTGTATCTATTGCTGGTGAAGTTAACTTACAGACACCACTGTTCCACACATTTCCCTTCTAATATTAATAGAGCTTGCTAGGTGTACTGCATTCCGCTTTCTGGTTTCTATGTATGCGGTATCTCAACAATTTATCATGATGTTGTTGTGTATGATGACGCTTTTCTAGGATTTTTATCGTATTGCTGTACTGTAATACGGTATCCAAAATAGAAGAAGAATAAGGCGGTTCAGCCAAAAACGAATGTAGTTCTTCTTAAGCGGCAGCATGGGCAACTTCTGAAATTTGTAACTCCAAGGTGAATGAACGACTCTTCGCCTTAACAGGAAAGTTGTACAAATATATAGGCGTGACAAACTCACCACTTTTTTCTCGGCCCTCTGTTTCCTTCTGCTTCTGTGGACTGGATTTATCCGATTTCACAACTTTTTCAGAATTCTGTGCATTTCGCTTTTTTGATGACGAACTCTTCCCCGATGTTGACACAAAGGTTTTCTTCTTTTTCGCCGGCTTGCAGGGACTCCAGGATTTCGGCTGCGATTTCTTCGAGTTAAGGGGCTTAGTCGATTTATTCGACTTGTTAGACTTATTCAGAGCCGCCACTGATTTATTTGATTTGTTACTATTATTGGAGCGTGCACATTTATCCGATTTCCATGAGCCTTTAGATCCCGTATATCGTGGTGAGTTGTGTGGCTTTGATTGTGAATTTCCCTTTTTGCCCGAATTATCGACTTTTATCGATCCGGTGCAGCCTAGCGCACTTCTCCCTTTCGATATTGCCGTTTTAGACTTGGTAGACGCCTTACTAGAGTTGGTTTTTTTCGGGTTTCCTTTTAAACTCTGCGACTTCGATGACGGAGTTCTCGATGATGATGGTCGTCCCTGTTCTGAGCCTGCACGATCCTTGTTTGGCTTCACTATAGGCTGAAATGGATCGTTGTTTGCTGTTTTTGGCAAACGACGGCGGAATTATATGCATATGAGTGAAGGCCTAGTCAATATTTTATGAGTGAGCTATACACTCTGTGATCACTGATCACTAAATGTCGTGGAGGAGCTTCAAACGCCTCTTTATATTCGGCTTCGTGAGTAAATTGTGTAGGTTACCGATGACAAGGTAACTTAGATTTTCCGTGCAGAATTTTTTTTTACAAACCAGCTGACTGCTGGACTGGCTTAGGTCTTTGCCACATTGAACCAAATACATTCCTACTTTTTGCTTGATTCAAGGGTCCTCGAGGTTTTTAGAGTTTGACGGTTTGGCGCTCAAGATGTTTGTTTGACATAACCTTTGTTTTTTATCCTTGCCAGGGGTGTGCGTAAATGAATTTTGAAATTTCGTAAATCGTAATTACGAAAAAACTGTCGCATATCATAAATCGTAGACAGTAGATCGTAAGAGTCACCTGACCTCTAGTGCAATACAACTAAATGTCCAGAGGCTTTTTCTACTAATATTAGCCAGATGTGACTCAATATTTACTTGTTTGTCGTGTTATTTTTAGCTCAATCTGAACAGTTTTCCTAGCAAACTATTTTCCTTTTTCACATGTTCTTGCTTGTGGTCAGACACCTTTCAAATGAAAATTTAGACTCTTAAGGCCGCCACAGACTTCTGCGGCGCCGCTCAACGATTTCGCCCGCCGCTCGCCGCAGAAGTCTGCGGGGGCCTTTAGGAACGTCGAAAAACTGTCGATTCTACGCTTTTCAACATTTTGAAATAAGTTCTGAAACATTCCCATGGCAGACGGATAGAAAACCACTGAAGCACTGTGATCGTATTTCTTAGATGTTTTTTGTAGTCCCTTTAAAATGGAAAGGTTAACGTATAACTTTCTTGAGGCATCTTCAGTTTGATTATATAGACGAGACAATTTTGACTTAGAAGGTGTTTGCCTTGTTTTAAAGGTAATCCTATTTGAGTTTTGAGTTGGGAAGAACTCGGTTTAAGCTGAAACAGGTTCAGTTTGAGTTTGCAGACGTCCATTTTTAACGCAGCAAATGAAAACGGTATATATTATGCATACCCCTGCAAGAGGGTAGTAACATATCCAATGTTTAATGAGAGGGCACCAACTGTATTACTCGTAGGGAGATTGCAAAGAAGACTAAACTTTAAAAGCGCTCTCAAGTTCTTAACTATCGATCTACAACATCAGCCATCGCGGTAACCTAAACCTACCTAAAGCGCCGATTTCCTTTTTCTGCCTGTACTTGTCCGATTTTGAAAACCTAAGAATATTGCACTGCTACTTAATAATTTTCTGCACACCCTCAGACTACCCTTCGTCAGTTCTGTAACGAACGTTTGCTCTCCGAGTCTGCACCATCCTAAACGAATTAGTTAAGGTAAATGCAATAATGTAAATCACACCACTGAAAAGTGACAATAAAGTGCCGAAACCAGTTCGACCTTTTCTTGAAATATTCGCTTCAACCGCACTTTGTATATCAAATTGCCCGCCCTATGAAGTGCAATGTAAACCGATAGAAGAAACAGTGGCTTATCCTTTTCACGTGAGTGTAGCAACTTTTTAGACCCCGGTTCCAATCATGAATGATTCTGAATCCTTCTTTCTCTATGAAACTGCTTTCAATGTCTTTCTGAGAGCATGAATGGAACGACCGTTGACTGTAGGAATGCGATGTGCCTTGCTAGCTCTCGGCCGGAAACTGAGAAGCCCAGTCTTCTAGCGAGGAAATTGCTTTCAATGATTTACAGTACTTGGTTCTCCTCTTGAAATGGTGTGCTTCCAAGCGACAACTGTCACAATGCTAGAGAAATGTAAAAGTTAGCTAAGCGGAGATACATGTCATCTTCGAGAGGCCTGAGCAAAGGACGGTGTCTTCTATCACAGTATCACATTAGAACTTAAAAAATCAACTCTGAAGAGAAGAATTGTCAAAACATGAGAACAACTAACGAACAAACAAACAAAATTATTAACCAATAGTGATAAAAATTCTACGTGAACAAGATGAAAATGCTACGGCTTCAATAGAAAGTTCAAGACTTTACGCTTGAAACATCCAAGGAGTCGAAAAAACATTATTCTTAGTCAGCCTGAGGTACATGGAACCAGTTTTGTTTACAAAAAAATTGGATGCGCTATAAGAGGAGACCATTGGAGTAGGCACATCTTTATAACTCGGAACACATGATTTTGGACGCCAGTTGGTTGTTAACCAAAGATCACGTTTACGATCGTTTACGATTTACGACCCAAAATGTCGTAGATCGTAAATCGTAAAAAAAACAGCAAAAGTAGCCGTAAATCGCAAAATCGTAAATCCTAAACAGTAATTACGCACACCCCTGATCCTTGCTGCTAAAGTAATATTCAAGCGGTCGCTACTGATGTACAGGCGTATCATAATGAGAAACTCACCCGTTGGGAACTCTTATGCGATGCCCTTCCTCTACTTGGTGTGGAGCTGTAACAACGAATCAGTTTACTGC
Organism: Heligmosomoides polygyrus bakeri; assembly: GCA_947359475.1. Lineage (NCBI taxonomy): Eukaryota > Metazoa > Nematoda > Chromadorea > Rhabditida > Heligmosomidae > Heligmosomoides > Heligmosomoides polygyrus. The sequence goes on from OX375868.1 coordinate 8,077,062, forward strand.
GATAGCGCTTTCACTTGATTGCTTATGCTTGGGCACTTGTTCCGCTAATTTTCTAACGCTGCTAAAACTGAGCCGTTTCGCTCATCATTTGCTGGCTCATTGTTGACCTGAACAGAAGCGACTGTTGACACAAACTCACTCCTTTCTCGTTGGTTCAACATCCGCTAGATCTTTCACATCCTGAAAGTTAGAACATCTGCTGGAAAGCAAACTCGACGCTACACTTACAACGATGAAATTTTCATGGACGAGTTCTCCGGGGCGCGCCGATGGGCTTGGGGTGCGGTGCTCATCGTGAAGCACGGTCTGAGGGCGGAAGAATGCCCCGCCCTCCAGAACAACTCCACAACCTTCGCTCCGCCCGGATGCCACGAGCATCCCAACCAAAAATTGTGGTTTCAACCCAACCGCTTAAGCACTGGGCCCGAAGCCGTGCACTGCGAAACACCCCTCGTCGCTATGCAGGCTGTGGCGTATGCGGCGCGGGTTGTCCGAGAATCGCTCTCGCGGCAAAGAAAGCAAAAATCGATACGATGGCGTTCCACCACGTTGTTGTTGTTGTAACCCGCCCCGGACAACTCGTTCGTGAAAATTTCATCGTTGTAAGTGTAGCGTCGAGTGGAAAGCAAAAAGAGTTCTCGATGCAGTAGAAAAATTGATAGAGAGCTCAGAGTTAGTTATGGTACTATTAAGTAATTGTAAGCTAATTCTGACTACATACTACATTCTTACTCGTTTTTGTAGTGATGGCTAATGAATTCGAAAAACGTACACCTTGATAGGACTAGCGAAGCGAAGCCAAGTGTCAGGTTCGTCAGTTATTAGCTATTCGAATTGCAGGTCTCGTTGTTGTTGAACACATACTGTGGGTGCTTACGTTTCGGAGCAGTTCCACAGCGGACCCAAAATGGTTTAAGACTTGTCCTACAGTACGACCCAAGGAGTCTGAGTATATGGGAAGCAGCGGCAACTTGTACAAGTCAGGTTAGGAAGTCAACATTTGCAAGAACATGCGAGTTCATTAGTTGAAAATATGAATTAGGTCCTTGTGCTGTTGTTGTCGTGAGTCTTTCTTTTCACTGTCGTTGAACACATATTAATGTGCGTTACATTTTGGCTAATAACATTGCTTGAATGGTCTCGAGTGAAAGTACTAATGGTACCTTTTCAGAGTCCTTTCCGATTTCGTTTCGGACGCTCGCACTAAACTTTTATTATTTAGTCTTAGAAAGGACTCGTTGTTCCAGTAAAAAGTAGGAAAGCAACCTGTTATTAGGCTTAGGTGTGGAGGCTCTTGGAGTTTTACGGGATCCCGACTTCTGCTTTTCGTAGTCAGGCACGAACTCCTCTTCTTCCCATATTCCGGCACCCGGTCCTTCCTGTTTTTCTTTCTTGGGCACGGAATCAGCGTTTTTCGATTTTACCGACTCCGTACCTTTCTTCAGTCCAGCTTTTTCGGACTCTAAAACAGTTTTTTGAAGCAACGCAAAGCTTTTTCGCTCCACTTAATGACTAATGTTGGTTCTATCCTACTCGGAGGGAGGCACCGCAGGAAAAATGAAACAAACACTAACAGGATGGCTATATTCGGTGGGAAATCGCATGAAAAATCTCATAGTAGAATATTCTAATGAATAATCTCTTTAAATTAGTGCACCTTCAATTTTATCGTCCTTGTCAAAAAGACTGAGGGGAGTACTCTCACAGATTAATGTAGACCCCTAGTGTTTGTTCTGAACACGTTATGAATTTTCCCATCGGTACTTTCTATACTTTGTGCGAAAAATGCAGATCGGTCGGTATTTATTGGCTGATCCGCTTTGTTCGCTTATTATTAAACGAGATCTATGCTACCGCAACATCACATAGAATTTACAGTTGTTAAATTGATTTGTGAGATGCTACATAATTGTAGACTTTATATTATGTTATCTAAGAATTACCCGCTCCAAAGCACGGGCGTTGAGGAACAGGCTTCTTTTAAAATTCACACCATAAAGGCACGGGTTTCACCGCTGTGGCAGTATTCTACGACGTAACCGTGTGGAAGTGCTTACTGCTTGATGAAGGTTGTTCTTTCTGACTGGCGCTTGCATCCTTGTTTGCTGGAGGCTTCTCCTTTTCTGATGCTTCCTTTTTCACTGGAGCCCTAAACTAATATTGCGAACAACGTTACCTAGACCTGCTTCTACATTACTCTCTGGAGATTTGTCTACTCCGCATTTTGAGAACTAACTTATTTGATGAGGATGCTTCCTTTTTACTCGTTTCTCTGTTGCTCACTTTCTGATTGTTCCTCGATTTGCAGCAGTCGCTAAGAAGAAGTGCTGTCGTAACACCTGGAAAGGTGACATGTCAACAATGAATTCACAAGGGGAAGTTACTAGGTGATCATGGGAATTTGAGATGGGGTGCATGTCACGGGATGCAGCTTCGAACGATGATTCCAAATATGTGTTCTGTTTCTGTGGCGCGCATCCGTGAACGGCTGCTTTGTCCCCTAGCTGCACTCACTGCGCCCTTTGCTGCTGCAATGCGGCTCCGCCCCTCCGCGCTATGCTCCAGCTTGGCTGCTGCTCTGTCCCTGCGGAGTGTGCACGCGACTTAGCCCTAGTTTATAGTTGCGCCGCCGTGCTGCTCGGCACCATAGTAGGAGCAAACATCGATCGGGCGGCGCGAAAAGTCGATACCTATGGCGATCGTAGTGACGCGCCACCTGGCGATGGAAGTGTAAACTAGGACTTAGGGGTCGTTTAGTAAGCGACGCTATTGATCAATTCGGCCACTACACATGGCATCGCGTCGCGCGTTGCGCGCACACTGAGCGACCCCTTATGAAGTTGTCAGTATGAACGCTAGTCCTTTCTGGCGATGTTTTCCGTTGCGATTTGACATAGAGAGTTTTGGTTGATCGTGACAGATCTTTTTTAGAAAGTGCAAGAATCCTACATCACAGAGGAGTCGAACCATAAACCACCCCGTCTCACCACGCCGCTTCTCTACCCTCTGGGCCACCACTGCTCAGCCGACAGCACAGTTCCCAGGCTAATAGTTCGTTTTGATTGGCCCGCTCTGCATGCAGCTACGGGACAAAGCAACCCAACTGAGGAGCATGACCTTTCTTTCCGTTTGAGACTTGCGCACAACTTTCTATTTGACAGTTACAACTGTAGATTCACTGCTGCATATGCTTATTTTCCATTTTGCAGCTTGTTTCCGTCACTTCAAGGTTAGACATTCCGGTATATTCCAATTTGGACGTTACCTATTAGCGGTTGTTCTTTGACTGTTTTGGTCTGATGTTGTTGTTTATGCCTGCATTACATAACACATACTCGACATTCGCGTTCAGTTCATCTGTAATGAGCAACATGGTGCTCCTCCCCATAATGGGAATTGTGCCGAGGGAAATCACAAAGCTGGGACATACTACCCTTCCGTTGACTGCACACTGAAGAAATCTACGCCCAGAAGGTTAGCACTTCGCTCCCAAACTACATAACGCCTATTTTCATTCTCCCTTTCTACGGACAGATCTTGGCGCGGAGCGGCTTCTGGGCGTAGATTTCTTCAGTGTACAGCCAGCTGAGTGGTGGACAAACTCTGGCGTAAAGCGGCTCGGGGAGCGGGTCCCCTTGTATTGAGTGGTTATCCACCTTGGTAGGAAGCACGTGAGTGCCAAATTACATGAGAAATTGCCTACCTCAGTTCAACACTGGGATAGAACACACTAGTGTTGCGTAAGATTTGTAATTTTGTGCAACACATAATGAACTATAGAGCTGAAGGAGCAATGCGCGTTAGAGAGGGGGGGGGCAGCCCATCAGTACTCAAGCGCACGTACGACGTGACATGGCATTTTCCACGTGAAGGACGAGTTTTTACCTGTTTAGCTCGCGCGTGACGTACAGTCTGACCTACGCGCCTCTCTTGCAACTTACGTTGCACGAACGTACGCGTCAGCTTTCATACAATGGAAAATTCCACGTCACCATATCCGACTGGGGTTAATTCCTAATGAGGGGGCCACGGCGACCTCGGGCCGGAACGCATGTGCGTGCGTCGACAGGTTCACCGTGGCGATACGTACAAGGAGGCAGGCGTGGGTCGATACGTGTCTGCAGGCTGTACGTATCGACCCACGCCTGCCGGCTCCACGTATCGACCCACGGCCACTGTACGGCTATCCCTGTACGTATCGTCACGGCGAACCTTTCGACACGCCTTTTTTTTCGTGTTTTCGTCCAACGTTTTTTCCTCTTTATTCTAAATTTCCTCTTTATTTCAGGGAGAATACTGCAATAGCCACAGTAGGAGTTTAGGTAGGCATGTTATGTTGCAACTATTCATCTCTATGTAGTGTTTGGACGTGAGCATGGGGTGCCCCCCCCCCCCTCATTGGGATTGAACCCCGACTGGTACGCTCAAGAAGGTTGAAGCCCGTAGGCTACCCCCCCCCCCCTCCTGCTCCACTCGCATTGCGCCGGGCTGAATTTCATGGTAATCCCTCCCCTCCGAACTGCTTGGGGCCCAAACTTTTTTTCTTCTCAATGTCTTTGTTGCCACGCAGCAAACAAATACTAGAACATACTCATACTCAACATAAGTAACCCATTAGATAACAGCGTAAAGCCAACCTGTTATGAACATAAGTACGACGCTAAGCATCGTGCCTTTGACGTCAGCAGTTCATTGCATAAATGAACATCACTTTTGATGAGGCGCTGTATGTACCACATTATCAACAACCAGACGTTCAGCGGTCTAGCGGCCGCTAAGCGTCTGGCTGGGGGCTTCGCTCCCAAACCTTGTATATCACACGCCGTGTTCTTCTCTTCTTAAGGCCTCCTTATTTTAATTACAGTAAAAAAACTGGTATCACTATATAGAATAGTAGAGCGGGATACCGTGGGGAAGAATATTCAATACTGCTCCTATGGAACTTATCCACACTCTATCGCACGTACGCAATTTATTCTCCGAAGCACACGTTCTCTACCACTTCGTGAGCAAAGATAGTGAAAGTCTCAATCCGAAGTGCTTAATCTGCGGAGACATAAATGGAACCAATCGGCACTGGCAAAACATGCCGCTGATATGCCGCCTGGGCGGCAGGCGCGGTGCCACCAACGAGGCAGCCGCTGCCGCAAACACGGTAATCATTCAAGTCATTATCGCTGCTGCAGCCACTACCCGACAGAGTTCTGTCTGGGCTCTAGCTGATCACGACGGGAATCAGAATGGAAGCTGATAATGGCAATGATAATGAAACCACGATGGAGTGGGACGGCAAAACTGACTATGACCTATACCGAACAAGCATACGTAGTGGCCAAATTGATCGATCGACGCGATTGATCAATTCGATAGCCACGGCCACTACACATGGCATCGCGTCGCGCGTCGTGCGCACACTAAACAAGGTCTTAGGCAACTACAAACTGGCGTCCAATCATCCGCAATGCCCGCCGGAACTTCGCCAACTTCAAGACCAAGATGACCGCTCTCCGACGTCCCGACGGAACCGTCAGCTCTTCCAGAAGGACCATGGAGAAGGTCATCCATGACTTCTATCGATCTCTTCGATAGCCACGTCCACCTACATCTTCCGCAGGAAGGATGCGTAGTCCCCTCTGTCTTCTCTTCAGAGATCCGACAAGCCATCTCGTCGGTGAGGAAACGTACAGCACCCGGTCCTGACAGGATCAGACCCGAACGCCTGAAGAACCTCTCACCAACGCTCATCAACACCCTAGCGCGGCTCTTCACACGCTACCTGTCGGAGTGCAAGGTCCCATCTCAGTGGAAGACCAGCAGGACCGTCTTGCTGTACAAGAAGGGAGACGTGCACGACATTGGCAACTATAGCCCGATCTGCCTGCTGTCCGTAGTCTAAAGCTGTTCACTCGAGTGATCCTGATTAGAATCAGCCGAACGCTGAACGAAGGACAGCCATGCGAACAAGCAGGATATCGCTTGACCGACTAGATACCACTATGAAGCTTATTGAAGTATCGCGAAAGTACAAGCTGCCGCTGTGCCTTACGTTCATCGACCTGAAGAAGGCATTCGACTCTGTCGAAACTGAAGCAGTCTTCGAAACCACTCAGGGCGTCCCTACTCATTACATCAGGGTACTTTGAGAGCTGCACAGTGGATTCACGACCAAGATTTCACCATTCTGTTACAAGGGCGTCGACAACCTGAAAAGATTGTTTCGGCAAAGAGGTACCCCATAAAGCTCTTCAACACCACTTTCGAAGATGTCATGCGCCTACTAGAATGGGAAGACATGGGAGTGAAGATCTTACCATGAGTCAGGTGGAGTGAATGCTGGGGCCGGATTCATCAAGGTTACTGCAGTAACTTTAACGGAGAATTGTAAGCAAATAGCTCAGATAGCGCAGCTTATCGAGCGATATGGTGAGCGATAAGCCATGTTATCTGAGCTTTCGTTTACGGTTCTCCGTTAAAGTTACTGCAGTAACTTTGATGAATCCGGCTCCTGGTCGACCTCAATCAGGATATAGCGGCATTGAATACATCTGAGTCTTACGAAGACGGTATTTATGGGAGACGAAGGAATTTTGGCCTCCCCATTCTCTTTCGACGGAAGAACATCTCTGAATGCCCCATATATGTATCTATTTATGTTGCGAAGTCAACATGGACAACGACTATACTTATGCTCTCCCAAAAATTTCGAGTATTCGAATGGTTTCGAATACCGAAAATTTTCGAGCATTCGAAATCGAATATATTCGAAAAACGCGATTTTTCTGAACATTCGAATTCGAATACATTCGAAAAACACGATTTTTTGAATATTCGAATTCGAATAGATTCGAAAAACGCGATTTTTTGAACATTCGAATTCGAATACATTCGAAAAACGCGATTTTTCGAATATTCGAATTCGAATGTTCGATTCGAATATTCGAATTCGAATGAAAAATCAGGCTGTATTATAGACATGATAGAAGGCAACACAGAAGAGAAAAGGGGAGCAATACATAACGGATCCCTTCCTAGTTAAGCACGAGGTTTTTATCGACAGGCATCTCATAAACCCCCATGTGAGTCGTAAAAATGAGATAGAGAACTTACACCTAGAACGATCAAAGGGCTTATGGAAGCGTCTAATTTCCTTGCTTACTGGAATACGAATTTTTCTCAAAGGAATACTAGTGTTTTGTTAATTGCTGCTTATGAGGAACAATCGAGAGGTTTACAACACATTTGAAGGGAACATTATCTGGTTGAGCCACTGTAAGCTTCTAGGTCACTTTAAAACAATCCTTTTTGAAATTGGTGGCAGACTGACTGTTAAAGAACTTTCATGAAACAATGCTTTTGCCTAGCGGCAGCTAATGAAGGACTGACGACAAAGTACTACATGTAAATCTGTAGCAAGTCTGTCCTACTCATCTACAAATGTGAAATATCACACTGTCGATTTTGCGGCCACAAAATGTATTACAAGTAGCTAGGAATAGGCTACCCATGAGGGCCAGTCTCATTTCGTTCTGGTGGCTCACCCAAGTAAGTGGTAGGAATAAATATTTCTTATTTGCGATGAACTTCTGAATGTAATTATTCTCCAGCCAACATATTGATAAACTACGGTAAACTTCAGAAAAATAGATCGATCGATAACCGGCCGACATACACTGTCTCCCCTTTGTGAAGTCCGGCATACGGCCAACGTATCCATGCGAATCCCACTCCAAGTGGCCAATTCAGAACAAAAATCGATAAAATCGATCGATAACATCCGAGCGACCTACACCGCCTCCCCTTTGTGAAGTCCGGCATACGGCCGACGTATCCATGCGAATCCCACTTCAAATGGCCCATTCAGAACAAAAATCGATAAAATCGATCGATAACATCCGGCCGACCTGCGCCGCCTCCTTTGTGAAGTCCTACCTTATAATATAGCTTTGCGAAACTGTAGTCGTTGTAGAAACGAAATCCAGAAGCAGAGCATTCAGACCAGGAGGAGCAGAAGAGCATAGCGTGACGAAAATTACAAAGCCGACTTCATGAGGTACTCTTCTGCACCAGGAGACACCCGACGTGGCAGAAGACAGAAGCTCACCCTGTTGACCCTCACGCCCATCCTGCAGACATTTGCTAGCTTGTGGTCTCAGACTCTTAACTGCAGCGTGAAGGACAAATAACGTCCGTTTGAAACGCCGCTTGAACCATCATTTTCAATTTTTTTTGTTAACAATTCCTACTCTTCCTCGGCCGCTTTGCACAGGCGCAGTAATAAATGTGGAATGCTTGGTACCTCCCAAACAAGAATTTACCTTTATCCTTCCTTCTGCTGTCCTTCATCCTTTACGTTATTACGTTTACGGCGAAAGTAGCTTCCAGAACTGCTTGAGTGGAATGCAAAACTGGTCCAGATCAAACTAACCCTTATGTCCATACTCTAAGATCTAAAAAACGTCTGATACTATATAGGAGCGCGCTAAGAGCTGTCGATCGTCGATGCGTCAGAAATTACTGACAGGAACAGGTGCATAAAATTAGCGTAGAATAGGTACACAAAATACTGGAAAATATCCAGACGTCTTCAGCGAGCGCCTTAATTCAGAGGACCATGTCACAGATTGATCAGGCAATCAACATCGGTTGATACTATCCATACTCTTATCGGTGAAAGTGGTTTTCTCTCAGAGTTCACCAATCGGGGTGGCGACGATTACTGGTCCCCGATCAGTCATTCACCACTGTAGCGTTTCTCCGTGGAAATTTTTTTGCAATTCAACATTGTGAGACGTTGTGGAAGTTCTCCCTCTTAACAGGGCTTTTCGGGAGGTGACTAGTATCGATGAGGCGCTCAGTATCTGGGCACCGAGCCACCATCGTACCACAGCTTTGATTCACAGACAGAACCGTTTTGGCGACCCAAATTATCCGAGAAACCCACCAAGCCCTTTCAAAATACGCCGATACACAAATTCTTGTTGGGCATTCGAACGACACTTTTCGAATACTTGAATAATTTTTGCTTTCTGGGAAATTGCGAATATTCGAATGGTTTCGAATACCGAAAATTTTCGAGCATTCGAAATCGAATATATTCGAAAAACGCGATTTTTCTGAATATTCGAATTCGAATACATTCGAAAAACGCGATTTTTTGAACATTCGAATTCGAATACATTCGAAAAACGCGATTTTTTGAACATTCGAATTCGAATACATTCGAAAAACGCGATTTTTCGAATACTCGAATTCGAATATTCAAATTCGAATGAAAATCATTCGAATACCTATTCGAATGGGTCATTCGAGCATAAGTATAACAACGACATAGTTTTGGAGGTAAGCTGGAGAAAACGCGTGACTTAGAGATCTCAAAAGCGCCGAAGAACTATTCAAGACGAAAAACGTCCTGCACCTTTCCCGCCTGTTTGTCTCCACTGCACGCCCTAAGGCATACGGAAGTAGGCTGAACACGCGATCAGCATCGTCCGGCTGGAAATAAAGTGGGCGATGCTTGGTGTGACACGATTCACGCAAGGGAGAGAAGGCCTCCGTAATACCGAGCTTCTTCGATGTTCGAAGCTCATGTAGCATGAGGCAAGTTCTCGAAAATTAGGTGAGTTGGCTACTTAATGCATTTCGCAGACACCCGCTGGACAAGAAAAGTCACTGCAGTGGGGACGAAAACAAAAGAATTCTCATGGTGCAAGAAAATGCCATCGATTGTTGAAATTGGGAACAATATCTATTGCATCCTTCCACCAATCCAGTTATGTGGAGAGTTTCCTGAGAACCCAACCATAATACGAAAGCTCACCTAAAATTTTTGTGCGCAATGGATTTACACGAAGAAAAAGTAAAACTTTAAAAATGGTGCATAAAACGTTGTTAATGCAATTTAACGGAACATTTTGTCGTTAGATTTCTTTTAAAAAATAACGAAATCTGCCGGTAAATCGGTGAATCATTAATACTTCGACGCACACCCCTCTCTCAATGTATAATGCACACAGCATTCTGGTACTCTGATAACGTCCTCTTTTTCTAAATTGTGTACTCGCCTTCGCAGTGACTCATCATCATTCTGGTGCTCTGTTTGACGTCGCAAGGTTGTGCACGGGTCGATTTGTCGCTTCTATCATGGTATTGCCGGATCGGATTATTTGGGTGGTTCGCCATGCAGAGAGGTAGGGCTTTCATCCGAAATTTTGACGTACGTTTGAAATCAAGTCCGGCGCATTCCTAGTTGGTGGTGGCCGCTCTTAACCGAATTCCCGTCATGACGAAACACAACAAATGGCCAATAACATATATTAGGCTGGCCGGAAAGTCCTGAAACAAAAAATCTTTTTTATTCAACCATCGTTTTCTAAATACAAACTAGGAATGAACCATATTTGCCATAAAGCGGTATAACCTTCTCCCATCTGCTCAGCAAATCACCGACTCCCTTCGTCCAGAAATCAGCGGATTGCGATTGGAAGAAGTTGTCGACTGCCATTTTGAGGTTATAATGGCTTTCAAATGTTTTCCCTCTCAAATGATGGTTCAGCGGTCCAAACAGACGGTATTCCGATAACGCAAGATTTGGCAAATACGGTGGATGGGCTGCAGGATGCCACCGGAGTTTAGCTATCTTCTCACAGGTTGTCGATGTAACGTGTGGCGCGCGTTATCATGCAGAAAGTGGACACTTGAACTTTTCGCCTTTTTCTCGCAGTTCATTGGTCAATTTCTGAAGCTGATTCACGTGTATGGAAGCGGTGACCGTTTTGTCAGCAGCCAGAAGCTCATGGTAGATTGGTCCTTTCGTATCCCACCAAAATAAATGTTTACGTTGGTGCGGGTCTGACTTCGGCTGGAGTGGTGGTTCTGCGCCGCGTGGGAGCCTGACGGCATGACATGCTCTGTTATCGTAGACTATCCAGCTCTCCTTTCCAGTTACTAGATCCTCGAGGGGCGGATTCATCAAAGTTACTGCAGTAACTTTAACGGAGAGTTGTAAGCGAAAAGCTCAGATAACGCGGCTTATAAAACGATATGGTGAGCGATAAGCCGTGTTATCTGAGTCTTTCGCTTACAATTCTCCGTTAGGCCTATGGTATAGTCCCGCGGAAGTATCCGCGGAACGGGAATAATCTAGCCAGGACCCAACGCGCGCCCAAAAGCCGCAGTCCGCAACGCCCATTTTCCGCTGATCGTCGGCGGCGGTCGGTGGACGGGCTGGTATACTTCCCGTCCACCGACCGACCCCGCCGACCGACAACCTCCCGCAGAGCAATGCACCGCGGGAGGCTGTCGGTCGGCGTTATCAAACACTTTATCAAAAATAAACGTGCTCCTATTCGAAAGCGACCGGTTCCGTGAACTTGGAACGTTCCTAGATCACGGAATGATAAGCACGCTCCAATGCGATTATCATTCAGTGTCGGCCGCCGACCGCACTGGTCGGCGACCGCCTTCCGCGGTGCACTTTCCGTCCGCGGACGTCCCGCGAGTACTCCCGCGGGACTATACCATAGGCCTTAAAGTTACTGCAGTAACTTTGGTGAATCCGGCCCCAGGAAATCACTTTGATGCGGCTGCGCGATTAGTGGCTGACATTTATTCCTTCGCACATGCCTATGTGCCTCCATCAGCCTATGAGTGATCAATCTTGTCTAAACTTTCCGATAGCCGAGGTTGGTCAGATGCAGCTCGATAGCGGAGGGGGTGAAGCCGAGGGTTGTTGCTAGTTTCCGCGTAGTTGCTTTTCGATTGGATTTGATAGCGAGCTACAACCCATCATTGTCGATAGCAGAAGGTTGTCGACTGCGCCCTCCGCCTTTATGGCTCATATCTCGTGAATCAAAGCGAGTGAAAAACGATGTACTGTGGTGGCGCTTACAGTCCCTTCTCCAGATGCGACGGTGATATTAGAGACCTTTGTGCTTGCGTTGAAGCCTCGGCACCATTCGTAGAAGATGACCACTCGAAGCTGTTGTTGGCTACCCATGTTCTACCTGTCGCCAAAACGCCGCGCGGGCCCTTATATACTGATACAGCAAAAGCTTCGGGAACCTTCTACACGATCTTCACTGATTTTCGATTTTTCAGAAAATATGCAGAAGTTTTCAATATTTTGTTTCAAGACCTTTCCGCTGGCCTAATAGAAGTAAGTAAACTACCTAAACTATACTGTCTAAACTATCTAGGGCCGGATTTATTAACAACTTACAGCAATTTAACGAAGAAATTATAGCCGAAATTCCTGATAACGCGGATTATCAGCAAGTGATATGGTGAACCCAGATACAGCGGCTTATCAAGCGATATGGTGTTTACCATATCGCTTGATAAGCCGCTGTATCTGGGATATCGCCAGCATTTTCTCTGTTAAATTTCTATAAGTCTTTGATGAATCCGGCCCCTAGTTGCCTATATAGATGCAGCTTCCCAGGTCCTAGTCGGGAGGGAAGAATCTAACAAAGACCGCTTTCGTTGTCAATTCAGTAAGAGAGGGCCCCTCTACTCCATTTGCACCGAGAACGGTTCACCTTCTAGCTAGATAAATCATTAAATCAGTAAGATATTTTTTATCTTAGACACAATTAATTAAATAAACTTTGGTATGTGCAATACCGCTCACGTCGCACAGTCGAATCTGCGACTTCCGGCGGAAAAACACCGTCGCAAACCGTCGCATGCTACTACATAATTCCTTCAGTTTTAGGTTTTTTGAGAAAAGGTTGGTGATTCGCCTCTTCTTGTTCTACACAAAAATTTATACAACTTTACCAAAACACCCATTTTTTGTCGTGGGTGGCCCAAAAAGTCACTGGAGCTTTTGCGATTAGAGCAGCTTATCTCCAAACACATGCGTGCTATCGGAGTATCTCAAGCATGGCGTACGTTGCCAGAGCTCTGTCATGCCAGGAATGCTCCGAGAGTGCGCCATGCACAATGCTACAGGGTCGAACCTGTCAATCTAGTGGGCGAACGCATGTCAACTGCGCTTCTATCTTCTCTTATTGGAAAATGCGAAGTCTTCAAGACTATTTCGTACCGTGTGGAGAATGTTATCAGAAATTTCCAGCCGCACTACTCAGGAATTTCCATAAGGCTGCCGAGCCAGCCTTTGGAGTGCGCCGTGAACAATGCATATAGAATCAAGCCTTTCAATCGAGTGCGGGGGGGGGGGGGGGAGACAGCTTGTAGAACGAGCGTTTGAAGAAATTTATAAGAAATTTTCAGCCGCCCAACTCCGGAATTGCTCTAAGAGTGTCCAGCTAGCCTTTGGAGTGCACCGTGAACAATGCATTTTGAATCGAAACTTTCAATCGAATGGGGCGACCGCTAGCAAATGCGCGCGCGAGCGAGTTCGGATCGCAACAACTCTCTCAAGTTCCAATCTTTCCGGCTGCAGCTCGAGAGCTTTGTAGACAGGACAAGTTTCTTGATGTGCTCTAAAGCACAGCAGTGTACCTCCTGAATGGACTAAGTTAGAGCGCTACGAAAATGCAAGTAAGGCTTGTGTGACGCATTTGTTCGGTGGAACACTGCGAGAAGACGCGGTGAGCTAACGGCCTTAAAATTCGTGAGCGAGCAGAACACTGAAGACACTTTACGATGACGTGCTCACAGCTACCCAGCTGACGACAATGCCGTCCTGTTGCGTTGGACAATCTCAACGCAAAGCTGGCCGGCACCCCGTTTATTCCTCGCCATGTAATTCTAACTACATCGCATTAAGAAGTACATCCTATAATATCCGTGTCATTTTGTATAACAATTTTATTCGAGCAAGGTTTTGAGTGGTGACTTTACACGTGTTTGCTGCTGAACTGATCCCCCCCCCCACGACACTAAAAAGCGAGACCAGCATCAATTATCACAATCATAGAGCTCTTGATAAAGTTATTTGCGTTCAAATGCACGAAATCAGTGCCATTACAAAACATCGATGTTAATATTGGCCGACACAGTTACCAATTTCTAAAGCAAAGCAACGTTTCCTAGACAAAGCGACCTTCAAATTGTACATTTTACGCAGAAGTGTTGTCCATGTACCCACTTTCTTTTACGCGAGCTTTCGCTTGGGATAATGTCATGCAAAACTTTCGGAAAATTTAAGTGCGAAAAAAACGAGGGGTGCGAAACGAAGGATATGCGCAAAAATCATTGTCGCTAAGGGTTAAATTAACCTCGACACTTTTGACTCTTTCTATACTGCATAAAGTGCTGTAAATGCATCACTACTCTGAGATTATTCTCTGTGCAAACGAAGAATGCTCTCGACAGTGGTCTGTCACAATATTTGTTGCCTTTGTTGCAGAGAGGACAACATAAACCCTTACTGGAGAAAACTTCCGGAAGCAGTAGGCCTTGGAAGAGACAATAGCATGCTGAGCGCACGAGGACGATTTCAAGCACGAGAATGTGCAACAAGGTACTGTTTCCGCAAAAACTCCATTACAGTGTTGCGTTCAGTATAATGATGTTTAGATTCTCCACCGTAAACCTAGCCCATATATTTGCGTCACCTTTCGACAGAACAATGGAAACGGCATCTATTATTGCGGACAGAAAAGGACTCCTTGTAAAGGTGTTGATGTCAAAAATTTGAAAATTAGAAGACAAAATATAATTAAAATAGGAGCCGATGTAGTTCACATGAGTGAACTGTTCTAGGTAGATTCGCACGATCGACGTCGGTGGGGGGGGGGGGGGCGGATATCACTCAAAGGAGGCGCGAACCTTCCAGGATGTTACGTTGTTCAGATGTGACTGTGAAAATGTCGCGTGCGTAGACCACACGACGCCACGATTCGTTAACGCTTCAAATATCTGTGTGTCTTCGCATGGAAGGGCCTGTAAACGATAGCATTCACCTGTGGTATTCATTTGTACTCTCTTCATGAGTACTCTAACAATGGATAAATGCATATTGCAAAGAACATATTGATACTTAATATATAATTTTTTATAAGTGTTGCAATCGGTGGCCCCGCAGGCTGAGGTGTCCCTCAAGTTGCCTTTGCGGCTCCGTGTCGCTCCACGGGCACCGGAGGGTTCCCAGATCTTACCTAACCCCACGGGACTCCCCACGTATTGTCACAATCGCACGTATTGCCTAAACGTATTGATGGATCTCCAGCAGTCCGGACTGGCCTCTTCCCTTGGCCTCGAGCCGCCCAGCTCCTCGGCTCCCTCTCCGCTCCAGGGGACGACCCGAACCCAGGGGAGCCCAAGGCGGTAAATGGCAAACACCCAATACATATAGGCACATGGCCACTGCCCTCGATAAGAAGGGACTTACCCGGTTCCTCCGTGCGCACACTGTATGAGCCATGAGATTTATTGGCACTTCGCGACCAGCGACCATCCAACAATCCAGCCGTGAAGCAAAGAATAGCTAGGCGTCCTCCGTGGCCGTCGTAGTGAGATGTCCTGAGGCCACGGGGGTGAGCATGATGCTCACTAGACCCCGCGGTCCTCTCCTGGCGCTCCCGTCCGTAGTGTCAGCAGCGAATAGTGCAGGGACGAGGCCCCGCGGTAGCCATCCGGAAGAGGGAGCAGAGCGAGAGGTCGGCAGACCTCGTCGCGGGAGCACGGAACGTCGAATGCGGCCGCGCGAGGAGTCGGCGCGCGCCGATCGATGGTGATACGTCACCAATTTTCCCATGCGCCCAGGCCGATCGAGGGTGCCCCATCGGCAAGCTACCGCGGGAAACAGCGCGCCCGGGCCGGACTATACCTTTGTCCTTGGGAAAAAATTTCGAATTTCGAATGGTCTAATATTCGAATGATCAAATGAACACTATTATTTACTGTCGTCACCAAGTGGTTGACATTTAATTATTTTTTATTACCCACTGTGAAGGAAATGGATGGCTGCTCCACGAGATCAAAGGACAATAACAGCGGTGTAATGGCAATGAAGCACGCTTTGCTTCCCTAAGAATTCGTGCACCGAGAAGAGAGAAACACCTTGGGTAGGCAGAGCTAGATTGTTATAGGTCTTTGTCTATAGGTTGCTATCTTTCCTTATGTTATAACGAAGCTTCCAGGTGGTAAAAGAATGATTATCATGGGCGGAGAAATGACACAAAGGCGATCTGGTGCAGAACGGGCGCACTGGAGTCTCATGAATGGCATTCAGTTTGTGTTCTAGCTCCGCTGAAGAGAAACGGACCCGCGTTGGAATCTAATCTGACAAGACACTACGACGTGGACAGTGTTGGAGCGAAAATGAGGATGGCTCACTTTCATAGGAAACGGAATATGACTGGCTCTTGTACTCCATAGCCATTGCTCTTCCTCTCTTCTTCAACGCCTTTACTGGCAGAAAACAGGAGCTTTCTAGGCCCCTGAAAGTTCTACCTCCCTACCGCAGCCCCTTCGGCTCTAATCGTTCCCTTGTTGTAACTGGGGTAGAAATACAAAACGAAGATTCTCCCGTAGTATACTGAAGGTAAAAATATCTGTGTACAGGCATAACCCTAATCACTTGCGAATCACGTGAATGGCCACAGCACGCTCGAGGGCCGTTTACAAGGAAGCAGGTGCGCAGCGGAGGGCCGCGCTTGCAGCGCTTACTTCGCGTCAACTCACAAGGGAGGTCAATGAACTTCCCGTGGGAATCTTATAAGTGACCTATTGAGCGCTGTGGGGGATTGTCCGAGAGGCACCCCAGTGGTTTAAAACAGCTAAGGGACATTTTATTTAACGAATTTACCGAATTTACCTTTTTTAACGCGAAAATTTTTCGTTAAAAAGTGGTCGTTAAAAATTTACCGAAAAAATTTAACGCACACCCCTGCTGCCCATCGCCTCCCCACCACTCTCTGCTAATCGAAGGTTTAGGGACTTGTACTCCCACAATTCCGGAGATCGAAAGCAGGTTTCGCCCAAACGTCGTCTAGAGGGCTAATTGAGGCGCTGATCGCAAATCTAGTAAACGTTTTCGCGTGATCGCGTGATTCCACATTTTCATGAGTGATCAAGTTTATCAGTTTGAGTACATAGAATCGCTTTCTTCACCTACATATGATGCGATCAGACTTGCTTTCCAGTCTTCGACTTTGAGATGGAAAGTAGTGCACGAAAAATGGATAATTTTGAAAAAGAAATGACAGATTCGTGGCAGCAGCCTAAATAATTTCCTAAGGCGAGGAAAGGACGAAATCAGTGGTCATGACAACCCCATCCTTACTCACGAACACACACTATGAAATATCGTAAGCGGCCAAATTATCGAAATTGGATACCATATTCGTGCTCAGCATCCAAAATAACAGTACAGGCGATGTTTGGGCGAAAAAAATCGACCTCCACTCCACTTTTGGAGTCACAATAGTACAACGCGGCCGGTTATTCTGCACCTTTTCTCGCACATACTCACCGTCGCCTATTGTGGTCGACGGTAACGCCGAACGCGTTTGCCAGCTTCGTGATCAGAACCTCAGTCAACCCTCAGGACAACATTTGTACGAAATTTTATTATCTACTTACGAAGTCATGGGGATTAATATAAGTACCTACGTTTGCAAAGCCTCCCCCCCCCCTGTCAGTGCGGGAGAGTGGCCGAGGAAGAATAGGCTGCAAGAAGACCAATAGAATAAGTTAATCATATATGTAAATTTTAATACTCAAGCAGTTTTAAATTCAATGTCTAAACAACGAAGTAGAATTAAAAATAACCTGGGGTATACATGAACTCTAAATCACTCTGTACTATAACAAACACAAGTGGAAAACAAGCAACAACTAAAACAAGTAATAACTAAAACAATGGTAACAACAACACTAAACATGTCTTGTTTCGCCTCTGCCTTCTTACAAACATGTTTATAATTAGTTACCCCGAGGCTCGTCAGTGAAGGTGACTAATTAATTTAGTTGTTAGTACTGTAGTTGGTGTTATATGCAAATGCTACGAATACTACGGAGTACAATACTACGGAGTGGGTCCAAATGATGCATTTTATAAGAGATGCTAAAATTAGTAAAATTTACAGGAGAAACGTTCTCTATAGGAACCCGAAGACTGATCAGCACATCCCAAAGATGGACTGAAGCAACACATTTCGATCATGTTCGTAAATATGGTTAAAATGAGAATATGTTCTACATTTATCAAAACGCACAGCCATCCGTAAACAACTTTCCTAGATTCGAACCTGGACCTCTCCCTGCTATCCACGCCCCAACTGCAGTGAATGATTTATTTTACCTAATAAATTTTCAGATTTTTAACATCTAACTATAATTAAAGCTCTATAGCATCTGCATCTGTAAATTCCTAGTATTTCAAGGCCATTCAAGGCGTCACTTTCGCCTTATCAGCCAGCACTGAAGTGCTACAGTTTTTTGTAATTTTTGACCTACCCAGATGCCCGCAGGACATTTGAAGACCACTACGGTGCTTCTTAGACACACCCTTATAACAAGCAGTAGGTCATTTTGGAAATCTCCACGGGAAGTTCATTGACTTCTCTTGTCAGATTACGCACACACAATTCGGCGCACTTTGAGCGACGCGCGAAACTCAAACATCGTTTTTATCATAAGGTCAGACTCCCCTGGTTTTCGAAGAAGAGTGCCACTAACTGTTGAGAGATTGATAAAGAATATTCGAATATTCGACTATTCGAATATTCGAAGCCTTCGAATATTCGAATAAACGAATAGTCGAATATTGGCCACTTTCGAATATTCGAATAAACGAATAATTCGAATATTGGACTTTCTCGAATATTCGAATAATCGAATAATTCGAATATTGGACGTTCTCGAATATTCGAATAATCGAATAATTCGAACATTGGACTTTTTTCGAATAGTCGAATATTCGAATATTCGAATAAACGAATAGTCGAATATTGGCCACTTTCGAATATTCGAATAAACGAATAATTCGAATATTGGACTTTCTCGAATATTCGAATAATCGAATAATTCGAATATTGGACGTTCTCGAATATTCGAATAATCGAATAATTCGAACATTGGACTTTTTTCGAATAGTCGAATATTCGAATATTCGAAATTCGAATTTATTCGAAATTCGACTATTCGAAATTCGAAAAGGACAAAGGTATAGGCCGGACACGGACCGAGGAGCGATCGCGGTCGCGACAATAAGAATTCTTCAACCCTTTCGATTTAATGACGCTCAATTAAGCTCTCTCATTTATAACTGTGTTTAGTTTTTGAATCTGTTACCGTTTAGGGGATAGCGCCTTTCCTGAAAACAGGACTCACAAACTTGCATATAGCCCTTGTCTGCATTTCAAGAATCTTTACACCAACTAGGATCAAAGGAACCTGCTGTTTCACTTAAAGTGAATGTTTGGAGTTCCGTGCTTCACCGACATCAGAACCAGGAAACTATCTATCGGACCATAACGAAAACAAGGCAGACCAAACACGTAATGCGTTTCATTAGCAGCCGCTGGACAACAGCCGCAGCTAGCTTGATCCAGTGAAAGTCACAACAATTCGCCAAAACAATTAGTTAAGAAGCTTGTACAATGTCAAAATTTCGTGCTTCGCGGCCAAACCTAAGTCACCGAGCGTACGTCCGCGTTTCAGCGCGCAACATCGCATGCGGCTCGCGCGATGTTGTGCAGGGGTAATATCCTGGAGCCGGTGTCCGTCCCCACAGTGGTGTACCGTGCGCATCTCCAGATAAATTTAAAACGATAGATAATTGAACTACTCTCGAATGAGATATCGTGGACGAAATAGCGAAAGAGTACTTTTCGCCTTAGGCAGATTTCAAAGCGGAATGGCAAATGGCGTTGTCTCGATTCGGATTTCTCCTGCTTTCTCAAATTTTTGCCTGTCTGGAGGTAGATCTTGGTTGACAGTTGTAGATACTCAATCCTCTATTAGCTCAAGCGAACCTGCAGGTAACTCTCTGAAGTGTTATTTTGTGTTCAGTTTTGCCATCGCTGTTGTGGCACAGCTTCATTTACATAACTTCTGACCTCTTATAATCCCCATCTAGAAAGAGTAACATCGGAACAGGTGTATTACACTGCCTTCCCAACAATCTTCCCTTCTCCCATTCCATGAAGCGCTGAAATCAAATCAAATGAGAATCGCAGTCACATAAAAAGAAAAGCTGGAAGCCGGAACAACGGAAAGCCCCTTCTTCTGTAGAATCGCTTTTTGGTCTCGCGTGGTCGTGCCTTTTCTATTTTCTGCACAACTGGACTGGGTTATTAACCTTATCTGGTTATACAGGACGGAATATATACAGGCACGGATATATGTATAGCAGAATTATATAATGCCAGATACAATATTGGCGCTGGCACAGCGAAGGAAAAATGAGGGGGAGAGGGTGAAAAAGAACCGATCGTTATGGCCAGAAGAAAAGGGTCGAATGCATGTCCTGTGACCCTCCTTCAGACGGATACCTAGAAGTTAGAGCATGAAGAGATTCATGGGACAAGATAATTATTGAAAGACATCCTGGCAAGGTAGGGTGGTCAGGTTAAGGCATGCCGAAAGTAGCATGACGATATTGTGAAATCGGAAGGCGCTCATGAGATAGGACAGAGAGGGCAGAACAACATCAGGGCGCACCTCCGGTTACGGGGAGCAAAATGAGCATAATCCACATTATTAGATGAAGTCAGCAAAGAATTAAAACGTCAATAATTTTCAACAATGATGGAACTCAACATGTAGAAATATCGAGAAAACAGGAAAACGCACACGCGAGTCAAAATCTTCACTCTCTCTGAAGCCAGAAATCTGTCTCACCTCGCAAAATCCGTTGCTGTCATCCACGAAATCCCGTCCAAGAGGCGGGTCCGACAGCCGACCTACCATTGTGAGAAAGCCCGGTTAAAGTAACGTAATCTTCTAGCTACTGCAAAATTATGTATACAATCAGCCTATTTATGAAAGGTTCCATTTGTAGCCAGAGCCAGGACTCTGCGAAGTATTGGGCGAGTGCCAGAGACCTCCAGGATTTTGGAGCACTGATCGACTGAAGACGAAATTTCCTTTAGCTGACATTAATTACCAATCTATCTATGTCAAGGTTCGTTGGCACAAACATTACTGCTATTCAAACAGAACCCTCACAAATGATATTATTTTCAGGAAACGCTTCCAGAAGAGAAATGGGGCGATGATTCCTGCATACCTCGTCTGCGTCGGGTGCTTCCAGAGCTACTCAAAGAACATGAAGGTATGCATATGACCTAAGAAAACTTCTGCTCCAAAGAGAAAAAATTCAGGAGATTTACTGCTGGTTAGTCATGGAGCTCCCATCGGTGCAATCCACTATGTTTGGGGAAGCAGCTTCACATATGTTGGACAAGCAACAGTATCCAAATTTGTTGAGACCAATAAGGGAGTTCATCTTGAGTACAGCGGTGACTCAAGCCATCTTTCCGACAGGTCGAACCTAAGACCTCTTGGATAGAGTATTTTCTATAAAATTATGCATAATTCTGGGACGTTCCTTACTTAAAAATTTAACGAAGATTAACTCCATGTGATATCGATGTACTTATTTTTAGAAACGCCTTTATGTCTACTAATAAAAGGTAATCTTCAATTGTCTTTTTGTACAGTATTTCACACCAGAGGGCGCGTGTAGCGCAGTCAGAAGAGGCGCCGACAGTCGCCTGCACCTGATACCAGGTTCCTGGTTCAGATTTCCCGCCCAGGCTAACCAAGCCTTCCATCCCTCCGGGGTCGGTGAATTGGTACCAGACGTGTCTGGGAAGGATAAAGCGCTAACTTGTTCATCGGCTAGCCACCGCAAGTCATTGTATGGCCAAAAACGCATTCATGTCGCCTCTATAACATCCCGTAAAAGTAGAATGCGTTGGCGCATCCCAAAAGGGATTAAGCAACGCCGTCCTTTATCCTTTATTTCACACCAGTAGCCGGATTCATGAAGCGGCTGGAGCGGGAGATATGTCACATCATCTCTCGCCTCTCTATCCAGCCTCGCTCTCTCAGCTCATCTATCATCTCTCGCCCCTCTCTCCCGCCTCGCTCTCTTACCTGGTCGCTTCTCGTGGGAAGCCGGGAACGTTCCCGGGAACGTTCCCGGGAACGTTGATGAATCCGGCTACAGATGTAAAAGTCGATAATCCGGAATTGGATCGTTATCAGAAATTTTGGAGCTGCAACGCTTGGTAGGGGACCTTCCATGGAAATTTCAGTGACACGGATGAGGAGAAAGTTGACATAAAGTTTGTGCAGAAAGGAAACAAACAATACTATTGCTGTTTTGTGTTTTCTGCGAAGACGAGGAGAGCATAGATTTTCTCAGGGTTTTTTCTCAGAAAGATCAGCACAGATTTCCTCAGGGCGGGCGTTTTAAAATTCCATTCATCCTTAGGCCCGATTCAAAGTAACTTTAGCTAGAGTTATATGAGTACAGAGAGGTGTGTGAGTGGTGGGGTAGAGTTATATTATTCACCAAATTATATCATTTATTTATTTATTTATTTATTTACTGCACCAGAAGTGCGCCTTTAAAACATAACGAAGAAAGAGAACACAGTGTTAGTCAAAGCAGTCTAATTCAGCTATGAAAAATGTACCAACGAAATAATGTGAGTAGTTGGAGAACACTATGAGCTGCAGCTAGGTAAGAGAACCTTGTATGTAGCTATTCAGCAGACTCGGCGCAGAGGACCAAGAAATAGAGTACTCAAAAAAAAACGAAAGTATAATAGAGTATAATCATACAAAGAGCTGTTTTAAGTTAGGTATAGTTAGGTATCATATCGTGAGTACCAAACTTGCCCTCCGCCCATTGTCCCCTCTTGGTAAACTTATCCACCACCATTAACCCATTATCTTACCAATCTCGAATCCGGCCTCTGGAGTTCTTATCCTTGCCAAAATATTGAGGCAAATTAATATTTATGTGTGATCACAAAGAAGTAACGGTGCATTAACATAAGCCTCATGTAGCCACCACGCGTGCGTGCCACGGTGTGCCACGGTAACCCACCTCTCCCCCTAGTATTCTAATGCGCGTTGAGAGGGGGGGGGGGAGCCCATCAGTACTCAAAGGAGTACGACATATCCCACATGCAGGACGATTTTTTACCGATTTTTTAGCTCGCGCGTGACGTAACGTTTCACTTACTCGGCTCTCGTTGCAACTTGTGTTGCACGTACATACATACGCGTCTGGTGTGTACAGTGTGGGAATTCCATGTCACCATATTTGAATGCTACGTCCAAGAAGGTGGAAGTCAATGCGCTGCACTCCCCCCCCCCCCCTAATTCGCATTGCGCCGAAAATTCAAAAAAAAATTAGATCTCGACAATGACGGACCCTTCCGTGGGAAATTCAAGCTCATGACGTTACTACACTCACTCAGCAGAAAAAGAATGTGCTAGCTTGTGTTATTTCGAAATGTGGTGCAATCCCTGTCAGGGGGGGCAGTCCATTTCAACTTCTAAAGAAATGCAACATGCACCACAACATATGAATATGTATAAATATGCTTACATTATCCCTTGCTGTCCTTCCAATACCAAAATCAGCTTTCTAAATTGCTTTCCTAGTCGGGGGAGGGAGTAATAAAAACACAGCAAATTGAACAGAAACCTGTAACAATTACAATACTATAAAACCAAGAAAACACGTTAAAGCAACGTTATTACCTTAATCAATCAGTGCATAGCGGTTTGCGATTTCTTTCCAACGCAAATAGAGTTTTGGATCACAACCGTGCTGCAGTGCATAGTGCCCCCCCCCCCCCCTCCTCCACCGTGCATAGTCCCATATTAAAACTTTTTCAATGTTTCAGCGGAACACTCGGACATTTCCAAGGGAGGGGATCAGGTAAGTTAAGGCATCCATATGTTGTATTGCATGTTGTATGTACACATGCGTAGCTATCGTTAACAATTCATAATGGACTGCCCCCCCCCCCCTCCCCTGACAGGGATTGCACCCGAAATGTTAATGTTATGTCGAAACGATAAGCTTTTGATAAAGTTATAAAGAGCTCTCTGGCGTGAGGTGGTTTAACTGTCAAAGTGTGGTGCTCAGCGAGGTGGGGAGGCTGAACTGCGGATGTCTACAGAGGATCGAGTGATTTGGGTCGTACGGGACGCTGAGAGGTTTGCTTCCTTTTTTTATTAAGGAAACGTCACTTTGTTAGCTACCATAAGACAAAGTAGATGCAAGTGTGTAGAACATTTCGAAATTATAGATCTTCTGAACATTCAGCACCAATGTTTTTCAAGACCACCAATCCCCTGTTAGATAGATTTGTAGTTCCGTAATGATATTCCGGTGCAATCCCAGAGGGGCACTCCATAGTCACTTGTAAATAGTATTTGTAGATTAACACATACAACATAACATATACATAAAAGTGCTTACATGATGCCCTCCCTTGAAAACAGCACGTCCCGTCTCTTAAACATTGAAAAATATAGTAGTAAAAGCGCGCGGTTAATCCCCGTTTAAATTCTCGCGCTACCGAATGCTGAGCGTCGGCTGATTCACTGTAGGGCGATGCGTAGAGGTAACCCAGGGACGCCTGGGCGTACTTTTTGCTTATTATAGTTTTTTTCGGGTTTGTTTTTATTCTAATGTTTTTTTCTGTGGGATCTTCCCAGGGACTCTTGTATTGGGGGTGAGGGTGGACACGCCGAGAGAACGAGGGTTAGGGAAATAAGTCCCGTTATAATGTGCCCTCTAGGGATCACCGATACTCCTTCCAGGGGCCGTATGCCCTGCTCCCCCGTTGCGGGAAATCCAACCAATATCAACATATCTTATCACACCCCAATCCCCCATCGGGAGACTCGGGATAGACGAGCATACAGCTCCAGCTGCGCTCGCGAAAGTTCAAAATCATTCAAGGCAAAACTCCTGTGACTCGCCGGCGATGCGGGTTGGGGATGAATTGCCACCTATATGCTTGGTTGTTGTAACATTTCACTTCCTTAGCGGTAGCACAACCCTAGGACTAGGATTGCACTAGAATAATTTACTCACCAGGGAAGTGTCTCACCAGGATACTATCTCAACGGTAGGTCGGAACGGCGCCAATGTTGTATATGGGTAGAACCGCCTCTCTCTGGGTAGTAACAAACTGCAGGTATCTCGACCCCAATACAACTCTGCGCGGAGTTAGGGGCGACGGAAGTCGCTGGTTGGCGCCCTGTTGATTCACGTGCTCCACAGCTGACGGGCGCGCGCGGGATGAGAGCTCGTATCGCGGCTAAGCGCAGTGCACAGGTGGCGTAGTAGGGAAGAGCTCGGGCTCGTAAACGCGGGGTCGGGGGCTTGGATCCCGCGGACTGCGTTCGTTTTGCACTTTTGCAAAATCCATGTTTATCGTATAGGTAATTCACCTAGGGGTATTATAGTGTGTTATAGAGCATGTTTACATATAACATATGCTTCAAACTACAGATTAGCTAAAATGTTCACTTCTGTGTGTCACTTATTTTAAGCCTATTTTGTGTGAAGGTATAGTTATGTAACGATAGTTACATAACTATACCTTCACACAAAATGTTTTAGTACGCTTTCTCGTGGCCACAGGAGTCCATTTTAGACCATCAACGCTTACAACAAACCAGGGCTATCTATTTGCGTCTTCATATGTGCTAGTTTTTTTCGAAGGTGACAGCTGGTTATGTCGATGTTCATCCAGGGCCCTTCTCTACACCCTCGGATTAGCCCTAGTTTATACTTGCGCCGCGACGCGGCGCGGCACCACGATCGCCATAGATATCAATTTTTCTCCCGATCGGTCGATATCTATCCCGACCACAGTGCCGCCCGCGCAGCGGCGCAAGTATAAACTGGGGCTTGCACGTTCAACGAAGGTGGTCATTCCTTATCAGAGAAAAGATTGTTCCTCACTGGCTTTTGTAAGATGCTGCTGGTGTGACACGCGCTTGTGTTTTACTTGCTTCATAGTTTTGCATCATAGCTGTTGACTAAAACGGAAAAGCAATAAGACCTTCTTTTATCTCAAGAGAAATTATATGGTGCAGATACGCATGTTGAAAAGCTAGCACATATGAAGGCGCTAATAGACAGTCTGGGTTTGCTATAGGCATTGAGAAAGCGTAATAACAACAAACCAATATGTGCAAATATATTGTATTACGCGGACTAGAACTCAAAAGCACTCACCGGTGCGCTTCTATAATGCGGCACTCCTACCGACTGCACCAACGAGGCGCATCTCGTGGTGTCTCTTAGGGGTACACGTGTGTTGTGCACACGCTTTCACACCTTTTTTCGGGTGTTTAAAAAAGCGTTCACCAAAAACTAACTGCACAGGGTACGCCAAAATTATGGCGAAAGCACATGCACGAACAATTTGATCCCATATTCGGAACGTCTTCTTTTTTCTTTTCTTGTACCGTTTTTATTGCATCAATTATTAGGTTGTAACGAAATAAATGGCACTGAACCACTGTAAATTTAAACAGTTAATATCTCGGCTTGTAGGCAAGTTTATTAATCGAAATAAAAACCCTCTGATCCTACACATCTTTGCCAACGTGACACAAGCTTTTTTATTCCAGTAGCATAAAAAGCAGAAGTTCTGGAATTGACGAAATCTTCGAAGGCACTTTCGGCATCCTGTTGGTATTTGAATATTTTCCCTACCAAGAAGTCGCCAAGACGCTTGAAGAAATGGTAGTCTGTTGGGGAGAGGTCGGGAGAAAACGGAGGATGTGGTAGAGTTTCAATGCTCAGCTCATTCAATTTCTGCAACGTCATTCGTGCTACATGTGGGCGAGCATTGTCGCGCAGAAGGAGAACTCGCCTTCGGTTTACCAAGGCCGGCCGGATATCCTTCAACTTTTTCATCATTTCTTCAATCTCAATGCAGTACTTCTCTGCCGTGATGGGTTCACCGGGAGGGAGGAAGCTGTGGTGAATAATTCCCAGCGAACACCACCATACTGTCACCATTACTTTCTTTTGGTGCAATTCCGGCTTCGCAAAAACCTTGGGGCTCTCATCGCTGTCCACCCACTGTGCCGATCGTCGCCTGTTGTCGTACATTATCCATTTCTCGTCACAGGTTACGATGCGATCAAGGAATGGGTCCGTTTCGTTCCGTAGAAGCAGTGCGGACGAGATCTCATATCGTCGGTTTCTTTGCTCCTCAGACAGCTCGTGAGGCACCCATCTTTCCAGCTTTTTGGTCTTTCCAATGTTCTTCAGATGCCGGGCAGCTGTGTTGTGACTGACGCCAAGAACCTTCGCTATCTCCCTGGTACCTTTGTGTGGATCCTCCTCTACCACATCTCTCAGCTTGTCCTCATCAACATCGCTATGCCTCCCACGACCTTCCTGTTCTTCCAAGCTCTCATCTCCATTCCGGAACTTCTGATACCAACGATACGCCGTCCGAATTGTGGAACATCCTTGACCGAATGCGGCGTTGATCTTCTCGTCCGCCTCCTTTGCTGTAGTGCCCAGCTTGAATTCATACATAGAGAATTTGGTACTCTCCGGTAGAGCAAAGCTTGCGCTGCTAAATGATAAGCCACGTGTTACGGTTTGTTCTTGATCAAACGCGTAAAGATGCGCCAAAAAATGGCGCGAGCCAGTGCCATTTAATTCGTTACAACCTAATAGTTTATGTTTGTCTCAATCAAGCATAAAAATGAATGTTTTTTCAACATGGGGAAGCGTTTGTGTCACCGTGCTTCAATCATTGAGCTTTACCGTCAAGGGTACTTGGCACGCGATATTCATCACCGGCTTGGGCTTCGTCGAGGTGTTATATATAGATCCATCAGACACTACGAAGACCTGTGAACCGAGGATGATAGATTCGGTCGAGGAAGACACTATCTGTGACAACTATGGACAACACTAGGAAGGTACTTGAACGAATTCGCAGGAACCCTGCACGCTCGGTCGTCAGATGTCGCGAGAAACCGACATCAAAGAGACCTTGTAAAGAGAAATCTCCGGTAAGCTGGGTCTTAAGGCCTAAAACCGCTCCTGGATCTTCGAACAGGGCGGAGCTCCGACTCACAGAGCAAGAATGGTGCAGGACCGGTACAAAGGCAACTTCTCGGACATCATCAGCTTCCACGAGTGGCCAGCCAACTCTCTCGATTTGAATTCGATGGACCGTCTGGTCAGTTCTAAAACCCAAAGATTGCAGGGAACCTCACCGCTCCCTACATTCCTGAAGAAAGCTCTCCAGAAGGCGTGGGGTTAGCTTGACGCGCCACACTAGCATGCCGCCGTCGATGCCTTCCAGAGGCGCCTCAAAGCCTTTATCGACGCCGATGGAGATATCTTCGAATCTCAACATTGTGTATAGTTTACAACAGAATAATAAACATTATCGCATCGCTGTTTTCTCGATAGTGCTGCATTTTCTCTTTCGGCGATTTGAATGCTTTGTCGCCATAGTTTTGGCGCACCCTATAATTTTGGACTCCACTCGCACGGCCCTACATCCTGTCAAAACAGCATCGCAAAAGTTCACCTTGAGTTGGTAACCTTTCCTTGTGAGAACGAAGATGTACAGAGCTGTAGTCCGACCCGCAGTGATGTAGGTGCGGAAAGCTGTTGTGCGACCGAGATGAGTCACCCCGCAGCATAATGGAGGCGAAGATGCTGCTTAGGATGGCTGGAGTCACGCATATCTCAAAATGTGCCATAATCGGCTCGCATCGCCATTGACTTCTTCTTCTTCCAAGAAGAAAGAGTGCTGCTCTCATGGTTCTCTAGTGAAGAAGACGACTACATATTAAATATAATAAGCCTTGAAAAATTGTCTCCTACCAATGTCTAGAGAATGGAAAGGAGATAATTGAGGAATAAAATAGTTAAAGAATGAAAAGTAAATGAAAGGACGACTAAAGAGTTAATAGTCTAAAGAGGCTCAATAAGCCCATTAGCTACCTCTCCTGTGATTCTGGCAGCGCTCTCAAGATCTAAATGGGTTTCACTGATCCCTAAGGGTGACACTACTCCTCGCGTTGTTTAAGGGAGGACAACATAAACGACGCCTGGCAGAGCCTTCCGAACGCTGAGGGCTTATCTAGTGACAACTCAAATCTAAGCTCAAGAGGACGGGAACAAGCCGGTCAGTGCGCTGCGAGGTATGCCGTTGACGTAATACTGCAAGAAATCTCTCCTAACCAATGCCTTGCTGATTTATTACAATCCTATTGGGTATAGGGTATTACAGTATGTTTAGTTTCGTTCAGAGCTATTGCACCTACGAGATTTTAACCCACGCTCTTTGCTTCCCAGACAAGATGCTAGCCGCTTGCATCAGCATAGCTGTTTGGTCCTATGAAACATCCTGAATACCCACCTTCTTTACACCTAGTAAGGCTTTCATCTTCACCACCTGTTGACATCTGCGGTCACCTCACACCATTATCACGGTACTGATTGGTCGTTACCAAATGTTGCGTGCGGCACTGATGGTGTACAACACCGGCCGTATCTTCTGGAATTTGGGCGGAAAAGCGCAAAAAAAACGCATTTTTTGCTACTTTTTAACAGCGAAGATGATGGTATTGTTTTAACCCTTGTTTGTTTGTTGTCTGTTGTCGTTCGTCGTAGACCAAAAAGCCGATAATCGTTTTGGACCAGGAATGCCAATCTGGCGTGCCGCGCCCTACATATATAAGCGCCGGCCACTCAGATGTGCATTTTTTCTTCGTGTCTTGTCCGGATAAACCGATCCTCATCCTCTGTCACCGCAGCAGCACAACAACAGCACTACTCAAATTGCGTGAATCGAAAAATTCGATATTTGGGATCAGCATCGAATGGTCCATTCGATGAAGGGAAAATGCCTAGTAAGTGTTAAAATAGTTTACCCGATGGGCTATCCTGTGGTCGACGCGGCAGATTCCCGCCACTGCGGGGTATAACTACCTCCACAGGTCACATTCTAAATATAGCTCATCGAATCAAAATTCACAGGCGCTTTTCACTTCATCGGACAGATCATTCGATGCTCTACACAGATATACAGGGTGAACCAAAATAACGTGGACAAGATTTTTTCGTCATAATTATAAAACAACCAACAATTCGAGAAAACGACGACTAAATTGCAACAACGCAAACATTAGGGTACGTTATGTTCAAGTGGTTTCGTTGTGGCCTCCCTTGGAGCGGATGCAGAAGGCCAAACGCTTTGCGAATTTTCGGCGATGGGCCGCAGGTCATCAGGAGACAACCGTTCCCTCTCCTGGCGCAAGGATTCCTTCAGGGACTGGAGACTGCGGTGGCGTTTGACGCCGACCCTGGCCTCTAAAATGCCCCATACACTGTAGAATTAAAATCCGGAGAACACGGCGGCCATTCCGAGGGCGTGATGAGGTCGGAGAAATTGGCCTTGCACCACGAATGCGCACTCTTCACACAATGTGCGGGTGCAGAGTCCTATTGGAACGTCCAATGGGCATCACCGAAGTGCTGATGGGCCCAAGGAAGAACTACGGACTCGAGAATGTCTCGCTGGTACACATCTTGGTAGATTTTCACTCTTTTATCCACGAAAACCAGGGGTCTTGCCGCTGGCGCAGATTCCGCCCCAAACCATGACAGATTGTGGGTTTTGGACGATAGCAGAGGTGCATGGAGCCTCTGTAGACCACATCCTACCATTTTGGCGATTGTGCGCCTGCTCCACGGTGAACAGCTTCTCATCCGTGAACAGAATCTGTTCTCAGGTACGACCTGCGGCCCATCGTCGAAGAATTCGCGAAACGTTTGGCCCTCTGCATCCGCTTCAAGGGAGGCCACTACGAAACCACTTGAACATGACGTACCCTAATGTTTGTATTGTTGTAATTCAGTTGACGTTTTCTCGAATTATTGGTTGTTTTATAATTATGACGAAAAAATCTTGTCCACGTTATTTTGGTTTACCCTGTAGTATTCATTTTTTTTAAAGCACGCTGTTTGAACAGCGATGTTAGCGATGCATTAAAAAGCGATGAAAAAACGCTTTTCCTCTCAAAACCAAGATACGGCCGGTATTGTAATGTGGTAATATCTTGCAGGGAAGGAACAGGGTGCGGGTTTGAGACACGTCTTGCAAAAAGCTTTGGTCACAACAGAACATTTAGTATTTCTTGATCGTACAACCTAATATACAAATGCAATTTGAAACTAAGGAACGGCAAACATGCTGATGGTGGCATCTGAGCAGAGAAAGGCTTTATTTTCACGACGAAACGTTCAGTGAAAGCTTAGGTCACGGGAAGTGATTGAGGTGCTGATTACGAAAATTGAAATCAAAGTTGACACCTGCACTTTGTGACAACGTTTTGTTCTCGCCAGTCAATGCTTTTGTTCAAACTTCAATAATTGTTTAGCTGAATAACATATCGTGTTTCCAGCTGGGCGTATATGGTATCGCATGAATAGTCAGGTTTCTCGCTAGATACAGCATGACTTACAAGTGCGATCTTTGGCGATATCACAGAGAGGGAATTTCCCGGCGGAAAACCCGAAAACCTCCTTTATGTCGCTCAGACACGCAAAGTTTGGGGACGGTCAGGAGGTACACCCGCCCCTGCTGGACGGCGTGCGATCTTCCTCTCATCCTTCTTGCTCACCCACTCCCAACCCCCTAGCCTTCACCAAGAGTCTAACGGCTGCCTTACACGACACGCAAAACAAAAGTTCCCGGTCCGCAGAAAGTGGTGTACCTCCTGACGCCATACCCCCAGCAGGGGCGGGTGTACCTCCTGTCGCGCTGCCGCAAAGTATGACCCGGCTAAAGTTGTGCCGTTTTATGTCATCCATCGAATTTCGCCAGAAAAGAAGCGGATCCTCCACTTTAGTCGCTCCTAGCTCCCAGCTTCAGAGCTAGGAAGTGGAAACATTTCATGATACGAGCAGTGGGAGCTTTCATGATGCGAGCAACGGGAGTGAGTGTGGTCGTCACACAAAGCAAACGTTTATCTAACGATGCGATGGTACGGTAACTCGTAATGGTTGTGCGTTCAGGTTCCGTGACATAAGGCTGGATCACGTAATAGCCTCTCCATTTGATAGAACAATTGAAACAGCTTCTATTATTGCTGCACACAAGAACGTCCTGATCAAGGTGACACTGAACCACTGTAGATATTTTAATATTTTCGGTGCCACTCTGACCTTTCCGCTCATTTATATAAAATTTGTTTTAGCCTGAGCCGGGCCTGTGCGAAGTGTTGTGTGAATGCGAAAATCCACCGGGATTTTGGGAAAACGACAGATTGAAAGGGAAATATCCACTTGTGGACGTCGACTACGAACCCTGTTACAAGAAGGTACGTAAAATATTTGAAGGCGAGAAAATTTCGTAGCTCTGCTGCTGTTCATATCCGCCATTTCGCGTCTTTCTAGAAAACACTTCCTGTGGAAAAATACGGAGATCATGCTTGCGTTGCCCGTCTCAGAAATACCTTGAGGTTTATTACAGAAAACTACAATGGTTAGTGTGCATCCACTCTTACCTGGCCAACTGGCAGATTTATTTATTTTTATTAGGTCGTTACCTAAGTTCTGTCGTTTTTGACCTCTAACTTCAGGTGTAAATATCTTGGCCCAAACATAAATCTATTAGTCGAGATAAGAATCATTACAATCAACACATCTCTGCCAACGAGATACTAGTTTAATTATTGCAGTAGCTCAGAACTCTGGAGATCTAGAAGTGATGAATTCTTTGAGAGCGGATTCTGCATCATGACGGTTCCTGAAGTATTTTCCGCAAAGGAGGCCGTCGAGATGTTTGAAAAAGTCGTAGTCTGTGGGCGGTAGGTCGGGCAAATACGGTGGATGGTCCAGTGTTTCGTATCCCAAAGAATGGAGTTTCTTTCTGCTTGGTAATCATCGATGCGTGCGGCCTAGCATTGTCGTGTAAAGGCATCGGTCCCCTTCTGTTGATCAGCGCTGGATACATTTGCTGGAGCTTCTTGTGCACCTCGCTCAGTTGCTGACAGTACTTTTCCGCCGTGATTGTTTCACCAGGTTTGAGAACGCTGATGAAGTGGATTAAACCGGTGGCACCCCACCAAACCGTCACCATCACCTTCTCCTGGTGCATACTCGGCTTTGGACAGTGTTTAGGTGCTTCGTCAATATCCAACCATTAAGCACTTTGCACCACATTTTTGTCGCAAGTCACAATTCGCTCCAGAAACGGGTCGTTTTTGTTGCGTAGAAGGAGCGCTGACGATACTTGCAAACGGCGAGCTCAAAGGGCGAATATGCTTTCGAAGAATTCATGGCTTCTAGATCTTTGGAGTTCTATGCTACTGAAATAAGTAAATCAGCAGCTCGTCGGCAAAGACGTGTAGATTGTAATGGTTCTTATTTCGCCTAATAAAGTTGGGTTTCAGCCGAGATACTTACATTTGAAGTTAGAGGTCAAAAAACGACAGAACTTAGGCAACGACCTAATATTTATTTATTTATTGAATACGTCAGAAGCGCCATATAAGATGAAACAGCAGAAGAAC
This sequence comes from Heligmosomoides polygyrus bakeri, assembly GCA_947359475.1. Taxonomy (NCBI): domain Eukaryota; kingdom Metazoa; phylum Nematoda; class Chromadorea; order Rhabditida; family Heligmosomidae; genus Heligmosomoides; species Heligmosomoides polygyrus. The sequence goes on from OX375868.1 coordinate 8,110,530, forward strand.
ATTCTCAAACTAGTCTGGGCAGATTTTACATGGAAACAACCGTCGTCCACCTATCGGTACAGTAAACACTGACAGCAAACTCCAAAAGGCGAGAAAAAAAGGAGGCGAGTGGGAGGTGCCTAGTGCGGAAGGATAGATGTGTAAGAGTTTAAGAAAAAACCTGATTCTTGAAAATCCTGACAGTGGATTTGAGGCCACCGTTAGAAGTTTGTAGACTGTTGGTTTAAATACATTAGATAAACTAGCCTTCATGGGCAGCGCGCCTGTCGGCAATGGCCAACGAAGAGCATGTCTCCTAGACAGTCCTATAGAAGAGGCTTTCAATAGTATGTGAACGATTCCAAGCGGACTATAGAATATATCGGAACATGACACCTGTGGTCCTGGATCACCGTACGTAATTTACCTAGCACGTAGGTTCAAAATAGTTCATAAGCCAAGAAGATTCAGCAACGCCAGGTAGACAGCTGCCATAGGTAGCGCAACGAACTAAAAATAGGATAATATAATTCAATAAGAAACTGTCTAATATAATAGAATAACAGGCTTTTAGCACAAAAAACCCCTGAGAAATTTGGCTAAACTGAGCATAGCAACACTAGATCATATTAATAAAAAAGGCCTGGTACGCTTGAATCCATGAGAAATCTACGGATCTTCCAATGATTCAATTAATTCCAATTGTCCCTCCTAAGATGCGCTTGTGTCACAACAGATTGCACTCACGCCACTTATTCTGCCTTCCACAGAAGAATGCATGGTGCCACCGTAGTGTCGGGCTGTACTATATTTATGTTTTAGGTGACATCCTTCTAGTAAGCCACGCTGCACCTATAGCTGCAATTCACGAGATATGTGGCTACAGCTTCACCTATGTCGGTCAGGCTACCGTTTCTAAATTCACTGAAACGGAGGACAGAATCCGACTCGACTACAGTGACGACAGTAGTCATCTCTCTGACCAGACAAACCTTCGCCCATACTGATGAGCAATTCCGTCTGCATTTGTATAGTCAGATACCATCGTAGTTGCTACAGAACGATGCGAATGTTGTTGAAACTGAAAACGGTTAATAAAAAATTTCGTGTTCAGTGAGAGTCATCGTCCATATAAAGACCTCTATGGAAACCCACTTTGAGACCAAGATATTGACACAAATTTCAGAGGACACCGAAATAACTCACAATAGTTAAAAACTCTTCATGTTGTGATATCGATTAAGAATTTCTGCCTAAAAACAATTTGAAATAAAAACCAATATTATTAGGTTCTTTGAAAAAAAATATACAATATACAATGGTGAGATCCAACACAATATATCTCTGCCAGCTGAAGCCAATCGAAAGCATCGATCTGCAGCATGGCGGACATAGCGCCATTTTATTGTGCATATCTTTTTGTCTGTGTTATAGTTTTAAAGTTCTATTTTGTCCCAATAACGGTTTTTTCAAGATGTCGAATCATCGCCTCGTCAATGTAAGGGGCTTGGTCAGGAAGGTGATCGTCCAGAACAAGGAAGAAATCGCACTGTCAATACACCGCAGATCCGGAAAATCATCGAAAAGTGGAAAATCCCAAATTTGAGGGTCTCTTAAGAAAGTCACCCATGATATCTGTGGCAGTCGCGCACATCAGTGTACTGAATAGCCAGAAAGAAACACGGACTTGAGCATAGAAGCTCAATAAAGTTCGGCTTTTGAAGCACAAGAATGTGCGCGAACGTCTTCATCTATGCCGCCAGCTCATGCCGCGGCCAGCATTTCGCGGGTGGAAGCAAACACTGTTCAGCTGTTCATCGTGAAGTAAGCCTACAACCTCCAGCACAGCAGGACCTGATCTGGAGAGGCTCCAGCCACCTTTGATATTGCCGAACACCGTCAAAATCCGTAGGCGCTCATGGTTTGGGGTGGAATCTACACCAACGGAAACACCTCGTGACTGTTGTGGACGAAGGAGTAAAAAACAAATCAAGATGTGTGCCGAGGGGACATCTTCGAGGCTATGGTACTTTTCTGGTGCCAGCAGCATTTCAACAATGAGCTGTCGACGTTTCAAGAAGACTCAATACTTGCACACAGGGATAAAAACACGCAAGCATGGTGCAAGCCAATTTTCCGGACCTCGTTATGTTTGCGGAGTGGCCATCGCACTCCCAGGATCTGAATCCGACGAACAACAGCGCGTGGTTCATTTTGAAGGTCAGGGTCCGTGTCTAGCGCCACTACAACCTGAAGACCTAGAAGACATCTGTGGTTGGGAGTGGGAACAACTGTCTCCAGATGACCTGCGGCCTGTTTGGTTCCGTAGGCCCAAAAACTTCACCAAGCGTTTTTTATGTATTCGCGCCAAGGGGGCCATTGGAAACCAGAATAATATAATGTTGCCTAGTGTCTATATCGTTGTTATCTATATATTGTTTTTAAATTTGTCAGCCGTTCCACAGTTATAATATTAAAAAAACCTTCATCACGCTATTTTGGCTCACCCCGTTTGGTTTCGCCATGGCATGTGAATCGTGTCACCTTCAAGTCAAAGTTATGTGTTCGCGATGGAAGAAGAGATGGTGCTCTTTTCTTGCCATTCTTCCCAGCTCTTCGTCTACAATACCGCTCCAACCAATCTTCAGACGAGGCCCACAGTTTTCTGTCCTTCCCGTGCGTCGTGCTTTTTTAGGTTCCGCAGGTTCGACAATGGTAACGAGGCGTTTGACGAACTTTCTCGACCACTTACGTGGAAAGGCAACTTGTAATCGACAACTGTGATGCTCGTGCTTGTCTTAAACTGCGTGAACTTGCCACCACTACTCGGTCACGGATCCACTGTACAGGGTGCGTAAAAAGTATTGACGCAGTAAATGGACATCGGCTCCTTTACTGTGAATACAGGAGCGAAAACGGCGGAAAAATTCATGAGCACGCGCCGCAAGTATTCGCTTGCATTTTGTTCCGTGCTTCGAACAGGGTAGCCTTCTGCGACTGGTCACTTCTGTTGAAAGTAGCCCAGACCTCATTCTCCAAAGTCACCTAAAAAGAGTAATTCAGCGGATTCATGTTTAAGCTGTGCTCGTCTGAGAAGCTGTCTACACCTGCGCGCGTTATCTGTTTGCCGTTATGGGACAGAGGTTGACAATTTTTGATTTGAACGTTATCGTGCTTGAACATCTTGTAATCATCATCTGTTATGACAGAGCCGTGGCTGACGTTTGGGTTGCTGACTTCTTTCCTCACCAACCGTTTCGAACAGCGCCAAATTCTCTTGTCAAGGAAGTATTCAGCTGTCTGGGTAACAGACAAAAAAAGGCCACCGTAACGGTGACGATCATGTTTCTTCAGTTTTTTCGTGAGCGTTTTTTGAGCACAATACAGACAACAAAAATAACACATAAAAACCTAGAGGTGTGGAAACAGAAAGCTGGAGCTGAAATAAAAAGTAGGTGCGTCAATACTTTTTACGCACCCTGTATACGACATTCTACTGAGATCTGGCGAAGTTGCAAAGTTCCCACAAGTTCTTCCACACACCTTAACTGATCTGGAAAAGAAGATGAGTGTTGCCACGGCAGGTCATTGTTTGGCCAAAAACGTGTTCAAATTACCTTCACGACATCATTTAAAGATATAATGCGTGGCGCATTCCTAAAGGAGTTGTTTATCGTTGTTTTTTACCCTTTTTTCTTTGACTTTTAGTTCGAAAGATACTGAACGATTCGTGATTTTTAACGTTGACTTCAGATTACCAGGCTACCGTGTGTGCTCACTCCAAAGTTGAATGAGAGCAATAACACTTGGAAAGCTTTCTCTTCCAACAATTCTAATACTCTTCCATCATGGCGATGCCTATGCAAGGTGTGGCGGTTCGCTGAACTCACAGCGCCTGACATTATTTTGCGATCGTAAACTTAACGACTCAATAAGCGTTATCTGACGACGTTGGTTCACTGGAGCAATCTCGGACGCGCCGAGAAATCACTTTCACAACCGATCGATCGATTCAATTAACTGCCTCGAATTGATATTTTCTCATCTCGTGCTAACGTTTTCACATAGTCATCTAAAGTGGTTTGTTTTGCTTTTGGGATATACGCAAGCTTGTTTGTCCTACACCAATATGCCTTCAGCTGTCAAGGATCCGAGTGATTCGGTGCACGTCCAGGAGGGAATCTACCCTGATTTTCGTTCACAAGTTCAGTTCAAGGAATGTACCTAGAAACCTGTTAGACAAAAACGTTAAGCTAAGGAAAACCCTATGTTTGTGCTTTTGAAAAATTTTATCGAACGAATGCATGAGCGAGTTTACTCGATATCGAAAATCTTCGAGCGAATGAGCGAATCATTGTGTTCCCTCATCATTTTTTCGAATGATCAAAAATCGAATAAGCCCCATTTTTCAGTTATTCGATTAGTCGAATAGTCAAGCAATTTGTTCAAATCAAATTCTGTGCTTTAAGATTTGATGTTCATTCGATATTCCAAAAAAAGTTCATCGATTTCCGAATAATAGTCGAATATGGATCCTTTTCCATGTTCTAATTCGAACGCTTATTCGAAAGTCTATTATGATGTCTTCTTAAGCTGTTGACCGAGATTGATATCGGCTTTATTGAAGCCAACGTTTCGGCGTCTTCGCCTTCTTCAGAGCCTGGAAAAGTCGAAATCATTAACGATACTACTCCCGCAAACACCATTTCATCTTACAGTGTACTTTTCATGAGGATACTGATACCTACCGTAACCTATCGTAATCGGCTGGTTGCGATGGGTTACAGTAGATACGGGTGACTAAGGCTGCCGAGGTCATGATCACCGTTTTCCTTCAAAGGTCGCCCGGGGGGAGACATTTGGAGTGCTGATCACGAATCTGACATCCGTTTTTGGTATTACGGTGGAGTACGGTAGGTACGGTAGGTATGGGCAATCGCCGACAGCCTTAGTCACCCGTACCTACCATACCCTACCTTAGTCTACCGTAACACTAAAAACGGATGTCGGATTCGTGATCTCCACTCCAAATAACCCGCATAGGCGAAGTTTGGGCGAAATCGGTGACCATGACTCTGATAACCTTAGTCACCCGTACCTAATGTAACCTACCGTAATCGGCCTAAATTTCGAAAAAGATGTCAAATTCGGGATCAGCACCCCAAATAACCTTCTTGGGCAAAGTTTTGTTGAAAAAATACTGAATTAACTTGATTTGATTGTAGAGTTGGCCTCCTTCCTAGTAAATTTTTTTTAATTCGATATATCTAATGAAAGCAAGGACAATCTTCTTGCTTATTCTTGTTGGACAGTTGGATTGGGCGCGTGGAGTGCAGTCACAGGAGGCGCCGGGTGTCGCCTGCACCCGATACCAGATTCCTGGTTCGGATTTCCCGCCCAGGCCAACCAAGCCTTCCATCCCTCCGGGGTCGACGAATTGGTACCACACGTGTCTGGGAAGGATAAAGCGCTGACTTGTTCATCGGCTGGCCACTGCAAGTCATTGTATGACCAAATTCGCATTCAACTCGCCTCCACGACATCCCGTAGAAGTAGGATTCGTGGCGCATCCCAAAGGGATTGAATAACGCCGCCCTTTATCCTTTATCCTTTATTCCTGTTGAACATTCTCCTAGCACAGATGATTAGGGAACAGAAAAAACATCTATAAAAAAGCGACGGCAGCAGTACAGAAAATAGCGCGAAAAGTGATGGATGAGCCACCGGCGGCTCATATTGTCGTCAATTTGTTAAGTGGTGTGCCGGAGTGGACCACCGATCACCCGTAAGCTGGAGGAGACGTGGGAGAATGAGCCTCAGCCCCAGACCCCTGCCTTAAATACCCTGTAGGTCAGACAGAATAGGTCAGAACCTACAGAGCTCTACGAAGGGTGCCAGTTCTTGGGTTATCGCCAGAAACTCCTCCTTCCGATTGAACTGTGGGCGCCTAGCCGCGATCCAAAGCGCCTCGAGTGTCCTATGTGCCGATAAGTCGTGCTCTCGCGCTAACATCGACACTGACACCTGCCACATCGCGCCTTCATGGCATCGAACCCTGGGTTCTCCCCAAGGGGTCAGGACGTTGCCTTTCTTAAGGCCGTTCTGGTGCTCCCTGACCTCGGAACGTTTCCTCTATGCGATCAATCCCACAGATATTCGCTCGACATGAGATGAGCCACACCAGCTGTCATGCAATCCCCTCTTTCCCACTGGGACAAACTACGCAGGACGGGATGGAGCACGTCCTGTCATAGACCCGATTCCGAACCAGTATTCGAAAATCTAGACATATCGAACATTCGATTATTCGGGAAACGATTCGAATATATTCGTTTGAGCACAACTACAGTAAACACGTACTATAACTGCAGTGGGAAATCTAGTGGTAAGCCTGTTTTGTGTGGGGTAAAGCTGTCACTTTTATAAGAAATACAGAGGCAGTCTCCTTCACTAAACTCGCACCGAGTAGCTTAACATTCGGATCCTTTTAGGTGTTCTAGCACCACTCCGCATTGTCGTAGGATCGTGCTATATGTAAGACGGCTATCCAACGAACATATAACATCTTAAAGCATTAGTCACTAGGAATAAATCTGTTCTTCTTAGGGTGTACAAGACTTATATACGTCCCCTTGTTGAATCAAGTGTGTCCGTATTTGCTCTGTATAAAAAAAAAGGTATGGAGAAAGTACAGAAGAACTTTACCAAGAAGCTTCTTCTTAGATTAGGCTGTTTCGTATATTCATGTGTACCGAAGGCATCAATCAGAAATACAGTGCCCTCTCGTTATAACGCCTCCGGATAAGTCGCGACTCTCGATATAACGTAGATCTTCTCCGGCCCCGGCCAGCGTACCTTTACGCCAGTACAAACCAACTTCGCTTAGGATGCGTCGGATACAACGCTACTCCCGTTATAGCGCGGTTTTGGGAGAAACTCTGCGTTCAGAATGACTCCCGTTATAGCGCGATCAGGGCTCAGTTCCGGTCCCACACGGAAAATGAAGAGGAGCAAGATACTGACCGCGTCTGCGATCAGACCTTCCCTCATATGGCCCGTTCGAAGTCGCGACCGGCATCTGTCCGACAATGAGTGCTGCACGATGCATATGGACGTTTTTCATGTGTGCGAGACCCACGAAGTGTTAATAGCCAGCAATATGTCGAGCACGGTTGGAAACTCTCGGTAGCCGTTAGAAGCTGCCGTATGTTGGGAGATTTTCTCTATCAGGAACGAAAAAAGATGAGGGGTGACACTCAGATTATTCAAAACGAAGCCCCACACTCAATCTTTTAAGCCAAGAGTAGCTGGTGTAGATGCTATTTATTGTTACATGATGTTCTGTTGCGATCTAAACTCTCGCGCCATGAGGAACTTGTGCCTGCACCGTCTGTTTCGTGGACATAATTACAGCAACAACGCTGTTTGATCGCACTCAGCGTTCCCAAATCATGGAAGAGTGTCATTTAAGCCATTTGCAATGAGGATATCTCGGATGAGGCACGGTTTACCAGCGCTGATAGTATAATGGGCAAACATCCTGCTCGGAAGACAGGGAATTCGTGTACGAGTTCCACTTGAAGCAGTAGTTCTGATTGCAACAGAGATCCTACAAAGTAGGTTACATATTTTTGTTGATGACCACGTGTAAGCTACGTCTGATTCCCATTATTCCTCACATATATTTGTCATAATTATGCGTATACCAGAGAGTATCTCCAGGCTCAGCGCTTCCTTAATAATCTAAAGTTGTTTTATGCCTTCTCACTCCCTTCAAGGCCATATATTTCCATGCTATACGTCATATTTAGTCAATTAATGCGATTTTAGATAATTCTGCGCGCAAGAGAATGTAAAAAAGGTCAGCTCCTGCAAGGATGCGACTCCCGTTATAACGCGGATTTTCTCCGGTCCCTTCAAACGCGTTATAACGAGAGGGAACTGTACATATCTCGGACTGCCATCCCTAGATTCTCGCCGCAGAGTTTTTGACATCTGTATTGTACACAAGCTGTTATACTTCACCACCGATTCTGGGCCTTGTAGATTCTTTAGGATGAAGACTTCGTACACAAGAGATGGCTCCGCTAAGCTACAGCTACCTCGGCCAAGAACCAATTTACGAGCAATGTCTTTCACTTCTACGACAGGCAGTTTAAACCTGAAATTCTCTAAGCACCTTCAGTTTTCCCTAACACCAAGACAATTCAGAAGCCGAGTTGAAAGTTTGTTGCTCAGATCTGAAATTGGTTGAATAGTATGGTTGTTTGTAAGTATAGTCTCGCTGTTTGTATGTATTCGCCCCTGTGCTCTTTTTTTGTGAATGTTTCTGTGTTTGTTCTCTAACGTATTGCTTTATACAATCGTAATAAAACAACAACAATAACAATTCAGATGAATGTAGAATGAGTTGACACCTAGAGTTTCTTCTGAATACAAAAGGCCACAAAATAGCCTCAACTTCAACGACTGCTTTTCAGACCTATTCACCTGTTCGCGTTCAGTTTTCTTACCCATACTAACGATAGAAACATATGGCCACCTTATTGTTAGTAGGGGAGCTTGCTGAAGCTACTTGTGACATTTCCAGATATTATCGTATAACCAGGGACGTGGTAGCGCAGTCTGAAAATGTGCCGGCAGTAGGCTGCAGTCCAAGCTCTTTGTTCGGATTCCCCGCCCAGGCCAGCCAAGCCTTTCAGCCATCTTTAGACATTGAGTTGCTTTGGAAGGACAAACCCGTCGTCTGGTAATTGAAGCAGTTCATCTGAACTGCTTCCATGACACGAGAGTTAGCAGCTGGACCCAGCGTTTGCTGCGTTTTCGCTCAAGGAGTGGTGAATGGCCATATTCATTCACTAGTCGATGTTCTTCACTTGTTGTAAAGACTGCTCCTTTAGGCAGAATGCGAGGCGCATCCCAGAAAGGAGCCAACTAACAGCAGCTTCTATTATAATTGCCTTTTTTTTAACCAATCTCTGCACGTCTGATGCTGTTCATAGAGCTGATAAGCTTCTGCTCGTTTCTGTTCTGTGAGGTGCTATCTCCCTGTAGTTGACTGAGCCACGCCTAGGAGTCGGTGGTAATGGAAATGGGCTTAATTCGCAATTGTGAGGGCTAGAATTCAATTTGAAATTCAACGTTGTCCAAAGCAATTTCAACGTTTTTCAAAACAAATTCAACGTTTTCAAATCAATTCCAACGTTATTCTAGAATCTTCTCCTATAACCACGTTGAAATTGTTTTGTAAAACGTTGAATTTGTTATAAAAGCGTTGAATTCGATTTGAACAAACAACTTGAATTTGATTTGAAAAACGTTAATTTCAACTGAAAATGGTATAAAATGCTTCCATGATTTTTTTGTAGAAGTAAATTGCGTGGCGCACCCGAAAAAGATCGAATAATTCCATCCTTTATCATTTATTCAGCCTAAACTTTATATACGTATTTGGCCTAGAAAATAACGTGCGGACAAGCAACTCAGTGTATTATTCAGTCAATTCACCACTTGTCCACCACTTGTCGATCCGAAGAAACAAAAGATTTGGATATCCTGAACGGGACCCGAACCGAGAACCTCGCCCAGGGAACACGAACATCCGACTGCGCCACCGTGTGCCCATGAATAAGGAAACTGTAAAATCTGTGAAGGTGACGGCTGTTGCGTACACCGAATCCAAGTTCTCGGATTCCCAGCTGAGCTAACCGAGCCTTCCATCACTTCCTGGTTTGCGTGTTGGTTCTAGACTTGGCTGGAAACGATAAGACACCCGATGGTTTGTTGGGTGGCCGTCGCTAGTCCTTGGCATTCGAGTGGCTTCCACAACTTCCACTGGGAGTGGAATGTGTGGCGCACCCGAAAGGTGGGCGACAAATGCGGACGTCTAACCTGCATTCCATCTACGCTACTGGAACAACGAGTTCAAGAGTGTTTGCTTTTGTAGATCATACACCAAATATGACATTATTTATCTGTTTATTTGTTTATTGATGACGTCATGACGTATTTCGAGGTCCCATCCAAATAGTGCTACACTATAACTAGTGCCACTGCTGCTGAGGGTCGAACCCGTTGCATCAAATAGGACCTGAACTAGAGTCCTCATGCAGAACCTCGACACATTCTACGATTATAATTGATTGGAATACACTTTGAATAAATAAATAAATAAATAAATAAATAAATAAATGCTCTGGAAAAGCGCTAAAATTGTTGCTAATCATTTTCTACTTGGTATACGCCATGCGTAGCACTTCTACGGGGATTTGCAGCACTTTGAATACGTATCACATAACTGATAGGTTGACATAAGGATTTCTGGGATTTAGGCGTACAATACAGTAACGCCTGAGGTGTAGTGGATGGCGTAGGTCGTGCTCCTGTAGCATAAATTGCGTGCTGTAGTCCCACATGGCGCTTTTTGTTCGCAAACAAACAAACTTCCTTGCGGTATTTCATCTCCTCGTCTTACAGACTCTACACGCTTAAAGAAAGTGATATGCTTCCCATCTTTAGTTTAGACATATTCATCGACTCTGGAACAAATGGGATTGCCTATACGAGAGTTTACCTGTGAGCGACGTCGACCCTAAATCGATTCAGGATGTGCGCGACAATCACATCTTCTCTCTGCTGCGCCATACGTCCCTCCTACTCTAATTAACAACACTTTTAAAGCAGATAGAAGAGATCAATTATGATTTGTCATTCCTTTCCCTTCCTGACCTAATAATGTCCACTACGTTCAGGTAGTGGGCGCATGGAGCACAGGCGGAGGAGGCGCCGGCCGTCGCGCTCACCCGATACCAGGTTCCTGGTTCGGATTTCCGGCCCAGGCCAAGCAAGCCTTTCATCCCTCCTGGGTCGGTATGGTACCAGACTTGTCTGGGAGTGATAGAGGAGTGCTCACTTGTTCATCGGCTGGCCACCGCAAGTCATTGTCTGGCCAAATACGCATTCAAATCGCCTCCACGACACCCCGTAGAAGTAGAATGCGCGGCGCATCCCAAAAGGGATTGAGCAACGCCTTCCTTTATACTTTATCTTATTAGAGAGTCGGTGTAAGTAAGTTCAATCGGAGATTTGTCAGGAAACCAAATCGATATTTTATTGATCATGCCGATATTGATTTTTGTAAAGGGGCGGTGTCTCTGCAAAATGTATACCATCCTAGTGCGATCGAATTTTGTCCGCACGCAGAATAAGGATTTTATGTTCAAAAATCGATTAGCAGTATGGATTGCCTGTGATTCTAGTGGATTTGAAGCAGCGGAACGATATCTGGAGCCATCACCATGCATCGTTGGTTGTGGAAGACACCTCGTTGGGCGCCGGTGCGTCTGTCTTATCTGGAAGAATAGCGGGTATGAAAGGTTGCTGTGTGAAAACATAGGGCAGTCTTCCTACAATCTGCTCAAATTCAAAGGATAAAAGGAGAAAGGACGGCGTTTTTCAATCCTTTGTGGGATGCGCCACACATCCCACTTCTACGGGATGTCGTGGAGGCGTATGAATGCGTAACTTGCCATACAATGACTTGCAGTGGCCAGCCGATGAACAACTTAGCGCTTCACCCTTAACAGACAGTTGGCGACCAATTCACCGCCCCCCGGAGGGCTGGAAGGCTTAGTTGGCCTGGGCGGGAAAACCGAATTAAGAACCTGGTGTCGGGTGCTTACGACGGCTGGCTCCTCCTCTTAATGTGCTGCACGCGCCCATACTCCAAAGAATGCGAGTAGAAAAATATGGCTGTCAATGGGAACTAGTCGAAGAATCAGTGGGCATCAATGGGTTGCCGCGGCGATGACTCACACCAGGATCATCTTGTTATCAGCGACCGCGTTTCGGTTGCGCTACTGGTATTTATCAACCGGCGACCCGTTTGAAGTATGACATTTCTCTGTCACATTCACCTCTGCCATTTCTGACAGCTGTTTCTTGAATTCCAATTTTTCAAGCGTTTTTCAAGATTATAGAGACGCCCGAGTAGATTGTTTGATTTGTGAGATTAATACCACTGGCTGCAGTGTCGTCTGACGACCAGCATACCCGCATCATCTCAAATTGTTCTTAAACAGAACTTCTACCAACATTGAACGTTAAATGATAAAGGACGGTGTTACTCAATCCCTTTTGGGATGCGCCACGCATTCTACTTCCACGGGATGTGGTGGAGGCGATTTAAATGCGTATATGGCCATACAATGGCTTGCGGAGGCAAGCTGATGAACAAGTCAGCGCTTTATCCTTCCCAGACACGTGTGGCACCATTTCACCGACCCTTGGTTGGCCTGGGCGGGAAATCCGAACCAGGAACCTGGTATCGGGTGCACGCGACAGCCGGCGCCTCCTCCGACTGCGCTACACGCGCCCTACCGATATTAAAAGGATAAAAAGGATAAAGGACGGCGTTACTCAATCCCTTCTGGGATGCGCCAGCGCATTCTACTTCTACGGGATGTCGTGGAGGCGACATGAATGCGTATTTGGCCATACAATGACTTGCGGTGGCCAGCCGATGAACAAGTCAGCGCTCTATCCTTCCCAGACAAGTCTGGTACCAATTCACCGACCCCGGAGGGATGGAAGGCTTGGTTGGCCTGGGCGGGAAATCCGAACCAGGAACCTGGTATCGGGTGCACGCGACAGCCGGCGCCTCCTCCGACTGCGCTACACGCGCCCTACCGATATTAAAAGGATAAAAAGGATAAAGGACGGCGTTACTCAATCCCTTCTGGGATGCGCCAGCGCATTCTACTTCTACGGGATGTCGTGGAGGCGACATGAATGCGTATTTGGCCATACAATGACTTGCGGTGGCCAGCCGATGAACAAGTCAGCGCTCTATCCTTCCCAGACAAGTCTGGTACCAATTCACCGACCCCGGAGGGATGGAAGGCTTGGTTGGCCTGGGCGGGAAATCCGAACCAGGAACCTGGTATCGGGTGCACGCGACAGTCGCACCTCCTCCGACTGCGCTACACGCGCCCTTACTATTTATTTAGAGTTGGTTAGTATTTAGAGTTGGTAATATCGGTATGTTCATTCCTGAACATACCGATATTACCAACACTAAATACTCTAATCGAACACTTGTGATAAAACAGGGAGTAGATTGGAATACCACTGAGCATTTAAGCGGTAACGAAATGGTCTACCTCATAGGAACTTATCGCTGAAAGGAGGCTACTTAAACATCTTAAACGCCTATCATCTATTGCTTCCATGGCCAAAATCCGAGCAAAAAAAGTATTTCCAGCTGCCACCTTTTTCAGGGGCGCGTGTAGCGCAGTCGGAAGAGGCGCCGACTGTCGCGTGCACCCGATACCAGGTTCCTGGTTCGGATTTCCCGCCCAGGCCGTCCAAGCCTTCCATCCCTCCGGGGTCGGTGAATTGGTACCAGACTTGTCTGGGAAGGATAGAGCGCTGACTTGTTCATGGGCTGACCACCGCAAGTCATTGTATGGCCAAATACGCATTCAAAACGCCTCCACGATATCCCGTAGAAGTAGAATGCGTGGCGCATCCCAAAAGGGATTGAATAACGTCGTCCTTTATCCTTTTTTCACCTTTTAGCAATGCGAATGATAGTGCAGCCGGAAGAGACACCGGCTATAGGGCACACCCGATTTCACACCCTTGGCTGTCCAGCGCAACAAATCCTTCTCTCCGGGTTTAGTAAATTGGCACCGGACATGTTTGCAAAGGAAGGTACACTGAATGGATAATCTAAAGCCGTTACACAAGCGAAACACGTATTTGAACTGATTTCGCAATATCGCGCAGAACGAAAAAGCGTGGCGTATACTAGCCAGGGAGTCATTAGCACTGTCCTTTATTCTTCACCATTTCATGTTCTAGTCTTTAATCTCTAGTGCATTCAGGGTATTTCAAAAAACGTGTACACTATTTGAAAGGAGATAACTTTGTTCACAGCGAAGGTACCAAAGAAGTTAAGGGCTCATATGGAGGCTTAAGAAAATAGATTTTTTCCGACATTTGAGCGGTATGCATTGCGCCATGCACTCGTTTGAAGCCTTGCATTTTACACTCTATGATTGTTTTTGCTTAAACACTTGTTATAATTCCTCCACAAAAAGCGGCCATATCAATTCATTTGTGCTAAGGCTAAAAACTTAAAAATGGACTACGCCTGCGAAAAATGCAGAATATCCTTGAAAACGATGGCACCATTTCAGAGGTTCTATCATTGCTGCTCATGAATCTTTTGAAAATGTTTGAGACTCGTATGAAAGCGCGGAGTAACGAAATTTCTACGGCACGTAAGTAGTCAAGATTGAGCCATGCCCTTCCTGAAACTTTGTATTTCAAACTCGACTGATTTTGTATGGGCTGAATGCTTGTTACAATTTTGCTGCCAATTGATCACAATAACCCATTCCGTGCTTCTTCTAATCTGTTCCGTCGCCCAGTAGCTGCAATTATGCCGACTAATATCTCCATTCAGCTTGAATGTTGCTTCATCATTCCACAGATTACGTCTTGGAAAATGGGGCCCCCTGCTCACATTTATACCGTGCAATCAATAGACTTGCTTGTCACGTGTCTTTCTTGTAATTGTTGAGTTCTAGACATTAAGAGAAGCACAGAACAGGTTAATCAGGCTAAGTAATAATAAGATTGTAACACGCATTCAGCCCATGCACAATCAATCGAGTCTGGAATGCAGGGTTTTAGGCGGGGGCATGGAGCAATCTTGACTATTTAGACGCCACAGAAGTTCCGTTACCCTGTGCTTTCATGTGAGTCTTAAACATCTCCAAAACTTCACTAGCAGCAATGTTAGAAAAATTATTCGAGTACCTATTCGAATAGGTCAGTCGAGCAGAGCTATAATGCGGGTTAATCAACCGACTCTCCAAGATGCTTAGAATAATTTTTGTTCTAGGAAAATTTAGTGTTCTCTGGACTTTCTTTTTCTAGTTCAGCATAAATAATCATACTTTATAATAACGCGCTAAACGATGAGTCATACTATCGATGGGCGCCGCCGCAAAATTCGGGGGGGGGGGGGGTTCGGGGAGAGAATAGAGGGGAAAATGGGATGGGGGGAGGGGGAAATGACGACACGAAAATAGCGAAAAATACCCAGACGTCTTCTCTCTCTGCCTGGGTATTCGGCTCTGAGGCATTCAAGGTCGCTGAAAACGAATCTGAAGTTTGTTTTTGAAGTATCGATCGCCATCAATCGATATTGATCAAACTATCGATTTTTTGTGGATGCCGTCAAGGCGGCACGAAACTTTAACCCCTGGTGTAATCGCGGTCGCTGAACACGAATTTGAAGTTCGTTTTGAAGTAACGATCGCAGTCAACCGACATTGATCCAATTATCGAATTGTCGTGAATGTCGTTCAAGCGGTCGGAAACGTTAGCCCTGGGAGTGATCGAGGTCGCTGAACACGAACCTAAGGTTCGTTTTTAAATTTTCTATCGCCATCAATCGATACTGATTAAATTATGAGGCGCGAAAATAGCTGCAAATACTCAGACGTCTTCTACGTGCTAGGGGACTCAGAAGACGTGCCGAAGACGTCGTCTGCTAAGGATGGAACACTGAGGGGGACCAGCACCAGTAATGGGGAACCGTTTCACTAGGGCAGGGCCAGTAGTGAGGAACCAATAGATCGCCCTATCATACTGTATACTGTACGTACTGCGAGCTTTTTGTATTCCTAGGTAAAGAAACCAGCTGTAGAAGTAGAGCAGCTAAATTGATGTGATTGTCCTTAGCTTAGTGATACTGCAAAATCGCGCGAAGCTCGCGAGTGCGAGGCACCTCGATAGGCGAGACGGACCACTTGTATTAAATAATTGAAGAACATTTTTATTTCTTAAAGAAATAATATAATGAATCTTGATTTAAAGCACAATAAAACAGCAATCATTTAGTGCATTAATATACCGAACCACGCCATGCACTCGTAGACCTCGTCGCGATTGTTATTTGATTAATTGTGTAAATTATGTTTACATAAAGCACCAAAGGGAGGATATGTGTGTTTTTTGCAGATGTTTCAAACAAGCAGATTAAAAAAAAAACAATAAAAGCAAACAAAAATTGTTATTCATTGAATAAAAATTGCGACACATTGGACGAGGGCGTGGCGTAATCTCTTCTTTTAAAACTGAAAAATGGCCCTCTTCCTGCTCTTTACAGCAACAAGCTTTAAACCATTGTTTTTCCTCCAAGAACAAAATTTTTATAAAATTTCAAACAACGGGTGATTTATTAGAGATGAGGGTAGGTGAATTAAAATTTCAAAGAAAGTTGGACTAAAAATTGTCGAATGAGATTTGAAGCGCTCCGCTTGATATCGAAAGCGCCAAATTCGACGCGGAAATGGAACATTCTTTGTATTCATTGTATTCTAGCTTTATGTTCTTTCCTTCCAGTTTGTTTTATTAATTAATAATTTAAAAGTAACGACAGATGTTTCGACATTGTACTTGATATCAACCAACGAATGACGCTGCATATAGATAGGAGTTCAACATTTCGTAACCTTCCCTTCATTACGTAAAAACATATTTCGCTACACTTTTTACTACCTTCTCTGTATCTCGCCTGTTCTCCAAAAAAAATTGAGTTCTACATATTGTCGTTTTCAGCGCACAATTCATGTGGCGACATCAACGATGACTCTACTACGGGTTATATTCCTACTGCTGATGACGGTTCTTCTCAACACTGACCAGTTTTGTGGTAAGGTATAGTTCTACTATGAACGGTTTCAAGTGGTGCCACACAGTGCCGTATTTGTTGAATTTTCTCATCATCAAAGATAAAAAATCTCAGAAGCGTCTGACGCAAAGATAGAGATAGCCTCTGGATGTCATGTGCTCGTCGTCGTCCAAAGTGGTTGCGTCCTTTTGACTGATTTCGTCGTTTCTATTTATTTTTCATTTATTCTACGTCAACCAAATAGCGTCGCATAAACAAAACACTCTACCAACAAAACACAACAGATGCAAAAATCGTAGTATAGCTAAAAAAGCACATGAACATTTATATAAATTGTCAGAGTAATTGGAATGATTATTCGGTGATTAAGTATCAGTAGACGTCTTTCCTCTTTCTTTCTTCCGTTTTTTCTCTGTTCTGTTTGATCCTTTTTAAGAAACTATAAATTATAGAAAGAAGAAATGTAAACCTTATACGAGAATAAATATCATTGAAAGTGTTAATGCCCCTGCCTGCCCCTTATCAATATTCATAATTAGGCTCTTTGACAAGACCGAGTAGTTGCAAAATCCTGGTTAGAATAATTTTTGAAAAAGTTCCTATGAGCTTTATCCATGGCAGTGTAGGATAAGTACAGGGTGCGTAAAAAGTATTGACGCACCTACTTTTTGTTTCAGCTCCAGCTTTCTGTTTCTACCCCTCTAGGTTTTTATGTGTTATTTTTGTTGTCTGTATTGTGCTCAAAAGAACACTCACGAAAAAACTGAAGAAACATGATCGTCACCGTTACGGTGGCCCTTTTTTTGTCTGTTACCCAGACAGCTGAATACTTCCTTGACAAGAGAATTTGGCGCTGTTCGAAACGGTTGGTGAGGAAAGAGGTCAGCAACCCAAACGTCAGCCACGGGTCTGTCATAACAGATGATGATCACAAGATGTTCAAGCACGATAACGTTCAAATCCAAAATTATCAATCTCTGTCCGATAATGGCAAACAGGTAACGCGCGCAGGTGTGAACAGCTTCTCAGGCGAGCACAGCTTAAACGTGAATCCGCTGGATTACTCTTTCTAGGTGATTTTGAAGAATGAGGTCTGTGTTACTTTCATCAGAAGTGACCAGTCGCAGAAGGCTACCCTGTTCGAAGCACGGAACGAAATGCAAGCGAATACTTGCGGCGCGTGCTCATGAATTTTTCCGCCGTTTTCGCTCCTGTATTCACAGGAAAGGAGCCGATGTCAATTACGACTTATTCTGTCGTGTTTGCAAGATCATTTTCCATATTTCTCCAATGAATATTTTAAAACTTACTGCGCAATACTTTTTCCACAACCGCCATTTACTGCGCCAATACTTTTTACGCACCCTGTAAAGAATAAAGGATAAAGGACGGCGTTAGTCAACCTCTTTTCGGATGCGCCACGCATTCTACTTCTACGGGATGTCATGGAGGCAATTATAGAAGGCGTATTTGTCCATACAATGACTTGCGGTGGCCAGCCGATGAACAGGTCAGCGCTCTATCCTTCCCAGACACATCTGGTGCCATTTCACCGACCCCGGAAGGATGGAAGGTTTGGTTGGCCTGGGCGGGAAATCCGAACCAGTAACCTGGTATCGGGTGCACGCTTCTCCGACTGCGCTACACGCGCCCGACAGTCTAGGACACAACCAAAACTGTCAACTGTAACGCATGCTCGACCGAGTTGAAATGTGTCCTCGCCTTCCGTAACCAGCTGCTCCCATGGGATTTATAGCTTCACAATGCTATTCCTGGTTTCGAGGAATTATGTGCTGTGGCTGGGCGCGCGGTAGCGCAGCAAGAGGAGGCGCGGGCTGTGCAGATTCCAGTGTTCTCGATATGCGTTCCCCGTCCAGAGCAACTAATCCACCCTCCCCCCCCCCTCGGGATCGGTGCGTTTTTGTACCAGACTTGTCTGGGAGGGATAAAACGTAGACTTGTTCATCGGCTGGTGCCTATGTTCATCGTATTGGTCAAATACTCATCTAAATTGTCTCCACGACATCCACGACAAGAAGTCGAATGCGTTGCGCGCCCGAAAAAGGGGGTGGTTCAACGCCTTCCTTTATCCTTTCGTTGTATTGCGACTATTTATTACTTAATCTTTATGACCATACTACGTTAGTGTAACAGTATCATGGGATATTTTCTCTAGAAATTTCGGTTCCTGACTTAACATTATTGGTTCGGATCTTGCCCAGTCAAACCCACCCTTCTGTCCCATGTAAGCGATGTACCGGTGCAAGAAGTCACAGCAATGAATTATTAATTAATAGTAAATAATATATAGGCCAAATTGAAACAGAAGCCGCAGCGTATCCCACCAAAAGGGTTGCCTAATGACGAATATTACCATCTACCCCTTACAAAAACCAACTCTCAAGAACCTGGACCTCGTCTCTACGAAACGATTCGTGGTTCCGGTCTAGTCAACGCCAAACAAGGGCTCGACCAACATAAACGACTACACATTGACATGTCCGCTATCTGGGCACCGCAGCAAGTTGACCAAAGACGCACTAAAAGTGCTTATAAGTTGAATTAATTCATCCGCTTTAGGCCTAAAGTGGCTGTTACTGAACTTGTAAGTTCCTATAACAATTTTAAGCTGTTAGGTGGATGTCTAGCTACGATCAAAACTCTTGCCCCAGGCGGGACTCAAACCAGCACCTTCTGCTTTCCGAGCAACGATGCTACGCCTTACACTACCCAGCATCGCTGCCCGGAAAGCAGAAGGTGCGGGTTGAAGTCCCGCCTGGCGTACAAGTTTTGATCGTAACCATCCATCTAACAACCTCTATCTTCTATACCAGCCGCTCAAGGCTCGAGCAAAGTTTAAAAATCATCTCATGACAATGTTTGGTGGCGATCAAAACTCTTGCACTAGGCGGGACTCGAACCTACACCTCTTAGTAACCGGGAAGAGATGCTCTACTCCGTTACACCACCGGAGCCGTTGGTCGAAGCCGACATTTCGGTGAGTGCTGGTCGGTCCCACGAGGTGTGGACGTTGAGGTCGATCAAACAGCGCTGGTGAAGCAATGGCGTAGAGCATTCCCGCTTATTCAGCAGGTGCGGGTTCGAGTCCCGCATAGTGCCAGAATTTTTGTCGCAACGTTATGCCTGTAAGCTAGCCCGCGGAAGTAGAATTCATAGCGCATTCACAGATGCATTAGCGTTGGTCTTCACCATTTACTTTGTGGATAAACAGTCCAATTACTGTTCTTCTTTTAGCAACCGACGGAAGCGATCCGACTCCAACTTGGTCTCCATCGGACACCTGTACCAACGAAACGTTCGCCAACATTAAGACTCCACCTGTGCTTAATAGCTCCGCGCAAGTCTACGTGAGTATTCGGAGGCTTCTTTCTACATTTTCACGCTCTCCGAAGACGAAAATCAAGAGGGCATATATTCAAACATATTTTCCAGATCTTTTCCAGCTTCCTGTTCTCTTTTCTTCAGAATGTCTGATGTTTCCTTGACTTGGTAAGGGTGTTGATGTGTCAGGCGCAGCACGACTGTGGCATCGCCATGATTCTCGATCTCGACCGAACGTATACATCCGAAGGCGACTTCCACAACGTGCGTCTCTTCATTCGCGACACCATCAGCGGCTGCATGTCGCGAGGAATCGGCTACAGGACCTACATCTATCCGATGTTCAACTCGGTACTTTTCATTTTTTTTTTCGTTCACTTTTCAATTCGGCAAAATGGCAAAGAAAGCCTACTACATCCATCTGTACAAGAGGTTGGAATAAAAAAACCTCAACAAATAGAAAATGAGCTGAATTTCGTGTTCTAACCATTTTTGAATAGATAAAAATGTTATAAATCGCACATGGCAGCACGTCACGATGTACATCCTCCTCCTGCTGGGAGCGTGGCGTAAGGAGGTATAGTCGCTGTTCTGTGGATCGGGAAATTTTGTTTTGCGTCTTAAAGGTTTCGTAAGGCAGCCGTTAGACTCTCGGTGAAGCCTATGGGGTTGGGGTGGGTGAACAAGGGGGATGAAAGGAAGATGCATTCTGACCGTCTACCACCGCACATCTCTGCCAAAGAAAACCAATGGTAAAAATTCCCAAGTGGGTAGTTAGAGCTCATGAATTATCGGAACACATTTCTACCTTATCTTGCACTCGATGAGATTTTTATTACTTCAATTAGATTGTCACATAAGTTCTGTCCGATTTCAATAGGTGTTACATTGTGATTGTTTTCTTTCATGAATAGAGGAAGGGCGCGTGCAGCGCAGTCGGAGGAGGCGCGACTGTCGCGTGCACCCGATACCAGGTTCCTGGTTCGGAGTTCCCGCCCAGGCCAACCAAGCCTTCCATCCCTCCGGGGTCGGTGAATTGGTACCAGACTTGTCTGGGAAGGATAAAGCGCTGACTTGTTCATCGGCTGGCCACCGCAAGTCATTGTATGGCCAAATACGCATTCATGTCGCCTCCACGATATCCCATAGAAGTAGAATGCGCTGGCGCATCCCAGAAGGGATTGAGTAACGCCGTCCTTTATCCTTATCCTTAATAGAGGAAGTAATTGTACATAACGATGTTTTGTTGCGATCAAAACTTCTAGCGCCAGGCGGGACTCGAACCCGCACCTCCCTCTGACCGGGCGGGAATGCTCTACGCCTTTACACTTAATTGTACCTAGGTTGCATACTATTTTGTAGCGCTTGTTTCGCACTATAAAATCTGATATACTGTTTTTTAAATATCGTGAACTTGCCTCGTTTAAGGTGCTGGACGAAACCGTGGAAAAAAGGGACCTCCGGGTAATAATGCTTTATGAGTTCGATCTTGACCACAGTGTGGGCGAGGCACCTCAAAACATCAGAACGGCATGGGGAGAGGACTTCGCTAACGAATGCACCGTGCGAAAATGGTAACAGAAGTTCCGTGTTGGAGACGTGGATCTCGAAGACGAGGACCGTTAAGGACCACCACCAAAGTGTGATAACGGGCGTTTGAAAGAAAGGGTGGAATTCGATCTACGAAGAACTGTGCGTGAGATGGGGAGAAATCTTCCGGTCAGTTGTATAGCCATTACGAGGCACATAGAGGCGATAGGCAAGGTGAAAAAGCCGATAAGTGGGTGCCGCACGAACTCACTGAGTAGCAGCAGAGGTGTCGTTTGGAGATCTGTTTTTCCCTTATTATAAAGAACGAAAACGATTCCTTTCTCGACCTTGTAATTGTCCGTGACGAAAAAATGGATCGTGTACGACAATCGAAGAAGATCAGTGCAATGGTTGGATAAGAAAGAACCGTCGAAACACTTTCCCAAACCTAGTCTTCACCGAAGCAGGTCATGCTTACTGTTTTTGGTCTGCAACTACTACGACTTTTTGAACCATCACGGCAGAGAGGTACTGTCGTGAATTAGACGTAGTCCACCAAAAGTTGCTTGAAATGCGTCGTGCTCTGATGAATCAAAGAGGTCCGACCCTTCTTCATGACAACGCCATCCGCATGTCTCGCATCTGACCACCCAAAAATTAAACCAGTTGAGGTATGAAGTTCTCCGTGCATCCTGCTTATTTACTGGACCTAGCCATTTTTTCAAACATATCGATGGTTTTCTCAAGGAGAAAAACTTTTCAAATGAAGCAGGTATTGAAGTTGCTTTTAGCTGTTCCATTGCTTCTAGGAATTCAGTTTTCTTCCGAAATAGAATAAATGCTGTTGTATGTTGTTGGTAGGAGTGCACTGATTGTAATGTTTTTTACTGTGATTAACAAACTTTATTTTCTACTGAGATGTCACACCACCCAAAGTTGCAGTCGAAAATCGGACAAAACTTATGCGACAACCTAATAAATTTCTATTCTTCTATTTCTGTTTATTTTCTTCTAGAACTCGTTGGAGAAATTTGAGAATACATATACGGTGTGAAAGTGATGTGGATGTAGATTAAGGGATCAAGACTATAGTTCGATTGTAAGAAATGGATTGAGTAGAGTATAGAGTAAGACTATTTCAGAGAGAATTAAACACATCTTTCAAATCTAAATTAAATTAAATAATAAAATTAAATAATAATTAAATTAATTAAATCCTGTAAAATTTCAACGGAAGAATTTACCGATATTTCACTTGGAGTTGCCGTTTGCTTGGGAGAAACTCTCTATTAACCGAATTTTCAGAACGGATTTTCAATATGTATTCACACTTTGTTCCTAGACTTTTATCACTACATTCAGATGCACTCTTCTAGCCTTTTCACTAGATTTCACTGTAAACTATGATACTAGTTGGTCCTCACATGTCAAAAATAAACCTTTGGGAGTGGCGCGCAGCTTCGTGATGGCACTGCCAGTTCTTCAACATATTTTTTATGTTTATTTTAATGGTCATCGTTTGCTTTTCATAGCGCATATGTACTTTTTTGAAGAAAAGATGAAGGAAACCAGAAGTATCCGTTGTCACGGAATCTGTCAATGCGCAAGATCACAGAGTAAGTGAACCAGTTTTCCCTTGCTAATCCAAGAAGGCAGCTTAGCGGAATATTTTTTGATAATTGGAATTCTTGGCTAATCGTAAGTAGTGAGGGAATGATTTTGGCTTTGTCTCCATCTAGCCCTCTGAATGAAAGTAAATATATTTTGATTGAGATTCTCCGTTATTTTGAGCCTCTACATCTCTTGTTCAAAACATCTCACGTCATTATTTTATTGCTGATTTTAAAAAATTTCCTTCGATTTAGTTCTGTTATAACGTGCCTGATATATAAGCCATAAACCTCTATGACTCAAAAACAACATAAACGACTCTTGTGAAAAAATATGCTGAACTCTTCAATTTTTAGAAGGCTTCTTCTTTTTTTTTAGTTTCAGGAAGATACCAGCAGTCCAATGAAGCCGTAGATTTTTAAGAATATAATTCTCAATCATGATTGCTAATTACAATGAGTGTTTTTCTAGCCAACATAATAATTCTCAGATCGTAGGCGAGTTCGTTGTCTTATGGGTGATGTACGTGTATGCATCTATGTAAAGTCGGCGTCAGCAAGAGTAGTCCCGGGTTGCATTTAATATTCTTTATACATTTTTTCTTGCTTTTGTTTAACTTAAACGAATCTTATTCTTCGTACCGACGTCTTTCGTTCGTCGTTTGAATATGCGCAACTCCTTTCTATGCTACCGCCTGAGGTGCGTACCAGTTTAAAGAGGCCTTTGAGATACAGGGCCCGCCTTGGGGTCGTGTACGTAGAAGGTCGTAGACTTTCTACGGTCGCATCTTATAATTCGCATACAAGACGTCCTCGCGGAAAGAATTTTATCTACGCTCTACGTTCTTTTTACTATTTTCAACAGCCTTTGCAGGTTATTTTTTCTTCCATTGTAAGAAACAAGTGCGGACTACTCTTCGACAAACCTCTTTTTCCATTAACAATGAACCAGGCAATGAACCTATAACGATCTCAATTTATCCAATTTCAAACTGGAGTTCCCACATTCATCAATGGATTGAAAAACGCTTAAACCGAACATATGTCATGTATGTTGTCTGGCTTAATCTACAGTATTTGTTTTGTTTATTATTTATGGCACACATTTTGTGTAGTAAATAAATAAATAAATAAATAAATAAATTTTATACACGCCTAAACGTAAATGATTTTCTTTAGATAACCGCAAATCTTTCATAAATTCGAGAAGCATGAAACGTAAACAAAGGCGGAAACACTCAAAGCAAAAAAGTCGGAAACTTTTGTTCCAAAATGATAGTTTATCCTAACATAATGGTACACTTAGAGCATTCCTTTTTCTGAATCTAAAGTTGCCGATGATTTCCGACTACTGTTCGGTTTAACACACAGGTAGCCAGTTTTCAAATTATTCTGAGCTGGGAGCTGACCAAGTACATATTTAGATCTTGGACTTATACTTCATAGAGCCATTTACAGTCATTAGTCCTCGGCCGATTTTCCGGCAAATACATGCGATTTCAAAAATCGCTCTCTAATCAAATGTTGACCGCTAACTCTTGTCATCATTCAGTCCATTGAAACGGTGTGTTGTGCAGAAGACGTGTGCAGTCAGCAGATCGAGCTGATGTCCTACTCGGACTACGTCGTCGACTATGGGAACTTGGCACCAGTTCAAAACGAGACGGCCGGGGCCAACTTCACCTACACTCTGGTCACTCTGGTTCGCACTGCCATTTCACCTTAATTCTCGCTTTAAAATTAGGATGGGATTACGCATTTCATTCAAATTCATTATGGAATGCTTCAGATGAAAAACTTCGCCCAACCGAACACAAAGTGCCTGTACAACACCATTGTGTTACTGACGAATCGCATATTCATCACTGACCAGAGCCTGCTCGGAAAGGTTCGCTTTTTTCGTTAAAGTGGCTTTTTATATGGTCAATTTTGTTTTTTATTTAAATTGTTTATTCATATATTCTTCGTTGTTTATAATCAAATCAAAGGATAAAGGGTGGAGTGTTGTTGATGAAAACCTTTTAGGATGCGCTGTGCATTCCACTTCCACAGGAAATGTTAGGGACAATTTGAATTTGGCATATACAATGACTCGTTGAGGCCAGCTTGTGGACAAGTCAGTGTTTTCCTTTCCACCAGTGTGATATACATGTGCCATCTGTCGTCCCTGGACGACGCTGACTTGCCCATCGGCCGACTAGTTCACTGTATAGCCCACTACGCATTCAAATCGCCTTCACGACATCTCGTTGAAGTAGAATACGTGGCGTATTCCTAACACCGACTTACCTTCATCATTACATACAGAAAAATTTTATATAAGGTTCTCTACCGCCTGCATTACTTGCGTCGGCTTGTATTCATCACAGCGGCTATTAATTTTGCGCGGACGAACAAACAACAGACGAGCCACACCAAGATTGGTAGAACAGACAGCACTCAAGCTAATGTTCTCTCCTTTCGGAAAACCGGGAGGTTGTACGCTTACGGGCGTAAAGTGCCTCGCTTGCGAGCAGGAATACACTAGAGAGACCTTTGAAAGAAGCACCTTGATGGGCAAAAAGATCCAACGCCGCCACTCCCCTGGGCGACCACGGGCGCGATAGCACGCAAACACCTGTTTCGGGGTCGCAGTCACCCTCCTAGCGGCGTGAATTCGACGTCACGGCACGACGAACCGAAGAAGTGCTTTGGATTGCGTTCAGATCACCTGAAATCGAGAGCAAGGACGAGTGTGTAGCGGCGACGTAGGTGCTGGCACCATTCGCCGACAATTGCGGGTTTTGCCCTACGGGGTCATAGCCCAGGAGGGCCTCTAGCCAGCAGCGGGTGCCTGGTGGACGTCACCAGTTCACTCGCCAAACGTTAGCCATCCCGGTCTCTATTCACCGCCTCTTTGATCGAGTGGTCTTTTCGAACGATTTCTGTGAAATGAAATGACGTTTGGGAACAGTTCCTAAAGAAGGCGAGAGCGCCGAAAACTTAACCTGAGCGCTGTCTGTTATACCAATCTTGGAGAGCCTTGAAATAACGATTAACCCTCAGTATCGTGGACTACTATGCTAATTTAACGTGCGAGACATACAGTGTCGTCCAAAAAATTGTGAACGCCTGCATTTTTCGCCAGAACTCGTTTCAAATCTGCTTTAAAAATGTGAAATTTGGATATGTTGTAACAATTTACAAACTTTCTGATATCGAATCATCGCTGCTGTTCTATATAGGTTCTTCCATATTTGTAGCATAAAAACGGAAAAACCGTGAAATCTGCCACATAGGTTACAGCACTCTGGCAGCATTCTTTATTACCAAAGACAGACAAGTTATACATTGAAACAATGTAACTTTACTACTAGCGAGTTGCAAAAAATTTTGCTTTAATTACAACTTCACATCTTCTCGGAATGGACTCCAGAAGTTTGTTGATCAGGTCATGTCCGATGTTTTTCCATTTCTGCCTTAATTGTTTGAACTTTTCGGCCTTGTTTGTTGCTGTGAAGCCTGCTAAACTCATAGCAAGGTGCTCCCAATGGTGTTCGATTGGGTTCAGATCCGGTGTCTGAGAAGACCACAACATAAGATGAATTCCATTTGCACTGAACCACTCCTTCACCGTCTTCGAGACATGTTTCGGATCAGGATTGTCTTGTTGGAAAATCCACGGCGTTTGGAACGTATCTCTTGCGTGCGGAAGCGTAACATTGTTCAAAATCTCCTGGCGGTGTTTGGACTCCATAACTCCTTGGATGTGGTGAATAGAGCCTGTTCCGTGTGCACTGAAGAATCCCCAAACCATAACATTTCCTCCGCCATGTTTAGTAGTTGGCAGTTGATACATTCTGTCGTACCTCGCGCGTTTTGGACGTCTTACGTAGTGTAGTCCATCAGATCCAAATAGGTTGAACTTGCTGTCGTCGCTGAAAAGCACTTTTTCCAATCGTCTATCGTCCAGCTCAAATGCTCTTTGGCAAACAGGAGTCTATCTTTCCTATTCTTTTCGCTGATGAAATGTTTCTTAGCGGGACGTCTTTCATAGAGTGCAGAAGATCTCAGTCGACGTTCTACCATGCTCATGCTCACATCTAAGCCATAGTGAGCAGCTACAGACTTTTTTATATCGACGGCGATCAGCGACGGGTTTTGCCTCGACATCCTCTGGATGACAGAATCGTCTCTAGAAGTCGTAATCCATGGCTTGCCTAACTTAGGAGCGTCTTCTGCTGTTCCGGATTGTTTCATTCTCTTTACTATAGCAGCAAGTGTCGAAATTCCGCATCCGAAAAGCAGTCCTACCTGCCAATAAGAGAATTTCTTCTGTACGAGTTGAAAAGTGGCTTCTCGTACTTCAGCAAAGATATTCTTTCCTTTCGGTATAATAGTCAGTTTGCTAAAGACTACAGTATATCAAAACGCTACTATTCTGACTTCATAAGAAAATGTATCGACAATTACACTCGATGCCTTAGCAGCTCACCTATGACCGTTGCGCACGACTGATATTGCACTTGAAAAAAACGATTATAACGAACGTAGATCAGAGAATCCTTATTGCGATCTGATTTGCTACCACATATCCAAATTTCACTCTGTTTGAACCTTTTAAAGAAAGTTATCTCGAAAATGTAGGCGTTCACAAACTTTTGGACGCCACTGTACATGCAAACCATTCTGCCTAATGAAATAACGCCCTATTCAAACTTTATCTAATTGGGTGAGATCAATAATACATTACAGAGTATGTCTGAAACTCATTTATTGCAGGACGTGACAAACATCGTTCAATACGGCTGCATCACCTTCACTATTATTGCTCTTGGCAATACGGGTATCACTCAGGACATGATGTTTCAATACTACTCAACCTTCACTCAGAGATTGTTCGTCGTGCCAGGCTATAACTGCATTATCAAACTTGATGTAAGTTCGCCTAAAGAAGTTCTTTGCGAAATAAATCCGAGTCAAAGGACCCTCAAACAAAAAGCGGTACTAGTCAAATCAGTTTCTTTAAGCCTCAGTTGGCTGGTATCGAGGTTGTAAGCTGTTACAACGATGTTTTGTTGCGATCAAAACTTCTAGCGCCAGGCGGGACTCGAACCCGCACCTCCCTCTGGCCGGGCGGGAATGCTCTACGCCATTACACCACCGGCGCCGTTTGATCGAGCGCAACATCCACACCTCGTGGGACCGATCAGCACTCACCCGTATCCGGGATGAGCTGGCCGCTGATATCAGCATGGGACCAGTTAAGCTGATGGTCTTGATAGAAACAATTCAAATCAGTTTCTTTAAGCATTCCCGCCCGGTCAGAGGGAGGTGCGGGTTCAAGTCCCGCCTGGCGCTAGAAGTTTTGATCGCAACAAAACATCGTTGTAACAGCGGTACTAGTCGTTAATGCGGCCTATCTGGGAAGACCGGAACGTGTCAGCGAATCGCAACCAATCATAGCGTCAGCAGTGGCACGACAATGGATCAAGGTACCAACTGTACATGCCCTCTGCCGTTTGATTGTTCTGATGTGTCCCACCTTCCAATGTAGGCCGCAATAAAGAGTAGAATCGCCGTTATTCATAGTAAAACTCAGCAATAAAACTGCTGTAACCACTCCCAAGCAAGGTTCTGTATACTGGAAACCGGTAGAAGATCTGCTTGTTTCAGAAATGCATCCGACCCTGCGGTGCTGAGGGAGCTACCGATTGTCAGAATGAGCAGCTAACCAGCTGCCCCTATCCAACTACCACGAGCGTGCTATCGACCACCACTACCACAGCTCCTCTGCAAACCACGGTGCGCCTCTTGGCTTCGAAACACGATCACCATTTCCTTTCGTAGTTAAAATAATACTCCGGTTCACAGTTATGAGTAACGCTAAAACTTCTGATGAAGTCTATTGCAGACGACACCAGATCCGAGTCTGAATGGCTATTGGCACATCACGTATCTTTTTGCGCTCTCCAACAGAACCACCAACGATGAATTTCAACGAGCCGTCAAATTCATCTCCACGCCAATACAACAATGCGCGGTAAGTTATAAAGATAAATAAAAAACATATTTAATAGTCTCATCCTCAAGAAATTGAGAAGCTGCATAAGAAACCAATCCGGCTAACTACAGCTAAGAAAAGAATCCCGGAATCTTCGAAGAGCCTTTTATTGCCCATTCCTTCACTTCTGATAACATTATTGGGTGCAATTAGGGGTCTTCTGTACTTGCGGCGCATCGTTTTAGGCCCGAAACAGACATGCCTTGCGGCACCGCACCGCGATCTCACGTTGTGCTGCTGCGGTGACAGTGGTGAGATCGGTTTATCCGGCAGACGAGATAAAGAAAAATGAACAACTAAGCGGCCGGCGGCGGCCTTATATAGAGCGCGGCCCCGTAAGACCTCCTAAAAAAACGGTTATCGACTTTTTGGTCTCGACCAACGACAACAGACAACAATAGGTAGCAATAGGGGTTACTACAAAAACACTATTCTCTACACTCATTCATCTCGCTCCTATT
Source organism: Heligmosomoides polygyrus bakeri (assembly GCA_947359475.1). Lineage (NCBI taxonomy): Eukaryota > Metazoa > Nematoda > Chromadorea > Rhabditida > Heligmosomidae > Heligmosomoides > Heligmosomoides polygyrus. Next base: position 8,140,203 of record OX375868.1, read on the forward strand.
GTGGTGGGAACCACAACCCCTTTGTGGAGCTGCTTTGCGGACGAGTAGTCGCGATGCCGCATACCGCGAGTGCAGCCGCAGATCTCGACGGTATTCTGCCGCAGTGCCAGGCACTGCGTCGCCGCTCCGTCGGGGGGCATGGTCCATTTCCAACCGTCCCCGCTTCGGGGTAGGACTAGAAGATTTTATTTCTTTTCGAATTTATGAAATTTTAGGGCGCCCTCATTTGCCGCTGACGAGAAAGTGGACGACGATGATGACGTTCCTCCTTATGAAACAGTCTAGACACGCCTGATAGAAAAAGTACGCAGTACAGCTTTCCTCTTGCGGCATCTCGCCACGTCAAGCCCGCGAGTTTCATCACGGCATAGGGCCTGTTCACACTTCGCGACGAGAGCGACTCGTCGCCCGTGCAAGACATGCAAATCTATTAAAACCGAGCGATCGCCGCCGAAATCTGTTCATACTTGAGCGCTGGCGCTGGCGCTGTCGTTCCCGTCGCTCTGTCGCCTGTTCATACTTCGTGCTGGTGAAGGGAGCGACAGGAGCGACAGGGGCGACGGACGAAGTGTGGAATACGTAACTAATTACTCACACCACACTACTTCCCTCGCTCCAGTCGCTCTTGTCGCTCCTGTCGCTGCTTTTGCCTGTTCATACTTTCCGGGAGCTACCGTCGCTCTCGTCGTTTTTGCCGCGAAGAGTATGAACAGGGCCATAGCGGCATGACAGCAAAACCCTGTTTTCGACCTAAATAACATCCATTGCTTGGCGAGGGAGTAAAAACGGGGTTATCTCCCGATCGACGTCTCAGTTTATACGGAGCTTAATGCTCTGCGCACATTTTCGCAACAAGGTAGCAGACCTTCCCCAATTACAGGGCAAGCCTATTGGGGAAAGCGTCAATGTGTAATGCGACGCCCTTCCCTATTCTGCTGCGCTGCTTCGCAGACCTTCCATTCGGGACCTTCTGGCATTGGAGTGTTCATGAACATCTGGAAAATTTTTTAAACTGTCTTAAAAAAGGTGTTCGGTTTAAAATTATGAAGGTTTAGTTTAACGGGAGGTGTGCGGTTTAAAAAAGAAAACTAAGTCACAGTCAGTTATCTGACTGCGACTTAGTTTATGAGGCAGATTTAACAACATGTTTCTCTTTGCAGAAGTCGAGCCTCAAAGTAACGGTACGATTTCTTGCAAAAGACAATGTAGACTCTGGTTGGCTCACGCAACTAGAGCATGTCAACAAATTCTTGGAGACATTGAACGCTGACGAGGTGCTTCTGAATGCCGGTGAGTTGGCTGGGTGAGCGCGATAGTTGTGATAGGCGTCTGATTTACTAGCGAGAAAGTATTTGTAAACTGTTCTAGCCGAAAACGTAGACGTTGTCGACAACACTACCCTGGCCCTGGTGAACGAGGCCGTTGCCACCGTCATTGTCCAGACGTTCACCGACGATGAGCCTCGAATAACGTTGATGACAGACTTTGTGTCACAGGTCATTTCATTTTTACTTAATTAATTGCACGTGGAGATAGATCGTAAGATGAAGTCAGGAGCTGTAGTGAAAGGTTAGGAAAACGCGGAAGAGACTACTATAGCAGGTGAAGAATTGGAACCACATAGAACGTTGATATATGTCAACTATAGCTCAAACTACTGGCATGTGTGGGTTTCACGTCCTTCTTTCGTACTTTTGTACTTTTTGTTTTGTTTCTAACATGTTCCTCGCTCGTGATGCTACATGCTGTCTGATTTAGCTCTTTCTAGAACTAAATCAGCTCGTCATTTTATAAGATCACCTGCTGCCCCCCTAACGCGTATTATGTCAGAAAACCTAACGCGAGCTAAAACGCTCTACGTACAGGAGGGAAGGAATGACACTATTTAATCTCACCACTTAGCTGTTTCACTGTTACAGAACTTCGTCACTGCTTACAACGACAGAAACGGCTCCCTATTGAAGAAGCTGCAGCCGTACTACTTCGAGATTATTGCCTTCAATGAGGTCGGTACAACTGACATCAGCGCTGTCTAACCTATTTTTCACTAACACATCAAATATTCCAGATGGCCGCCGAGATCTACCAGAATCAGACGGCGATTCCAAAGAGCCATATCGTTTCTGATCCCAACTACGGTGACGACCCTAAGCACATGGTGAACATCTGTCCGGAAAAGAGTTGGTCGCACACTGACAGTCTTTTTTCGCTCTGTAATTATTTAGAAAATTTTCAGAGACATCTGTTCCAACAATCATGATAGTTATCATCGGCACGTGTGCTGGAGCAGTGCTGATTCTGATCATCGCTACGGTCCTATACCGTCAGAAGTACATGTGGATGGAGAAACTAAATCGTTTCCGATCCCACCACGAGGGTGATGATGACGTGGACGAAGAAGACCTCACGTAGGTCACTCTACATATAAAAAAGTTTATTTGGCACTTAATCCGTCTGCAGACACGTCAGCGCAAAATCAAGTATTAGATGCGGGTCGAAGCACTGCACCGCTTAAGTAAGGTGTCTTGCCTTGGAGAAGTCCGCTGCATCGGTGGAAAAGTATGCGGCAGACCTCCGAGGCAAGATTTTGAGGCACTACCGGAGTCGAGGACCTGCTCTTAACCTGCCTGCCACTTCGGCTTAAGAATGTGCGCTCTTTTACCGGATAATTTTGGCGGCCTTTGCCTTCTGCTCTCAAAAAATCTCTCCTCCAACCTCGAGTAAGACACTGAACAGTATAGATATAAACCTTCATATCAAAACCTATATTTCCACAATAACAACGGAGAAGAATACAAATTCTACGAGTCACAGGCTGAGCCCCGCTCGGTTACCTACGAGATTTCCTAAGCCCAAGCCGCAAGTCCCGCTCGGCTCCTAGGTCGGAGCATGCGCTCACGAGGACGATGACTTGGACTACAATGCGGTTACCTCCGTCTCCTGCGCTGCTGTCGTGGTTGATCCATAGCCCTGCGATACAGCTGGAGTCGAAGACTTGGTGGTGATGGACCTGCGCTGCTAACGATGACGACGACGGACGAACCGACCTCTCACGCTGACGACGAGCGGGAAGACCAACCTCTCCGGATGGCAGTGCAACGAAAAGCTGACTGCTGCGGGCCGGAATGCGTTCATAGTGCGTCGCGCAGCGTGCGCGTGACCGTAGGCCCTTCGCGTCGGGACCCGAATGCAGCGGGCGCCAGTGGATCCTTGGAGAGCGTGGCGGAATCATTACATAGAGCACCACGCAAATATGATGATCGATGGACAGCCTTCAAGAATCTGTGACACACTAATCGATATCGTCGATATTGACGTTTTCTAGTCCAAACAATGTCCTGAAATAATCGTTTGAACCGTGAATTACGCATATGCATATGATGGCTTTTGGGCGGAACCCGCAACATATAGACTATATCAGTAGATTTCACCTCATTATAGAAAAACATTATAGAAAAATTTGGAGTAATAACAATTCGCTGAGGATAGAAATTACAGTAAGCAATCACTGTCGTGGTGCCAAACCATTGTCTTTGAGTGCTGAGGTGAATTTAGTGAGTTCTACGTTGTTGAGCTTTTTTCACCTGCGAGGCTCAAGCCATTGGCTTTCTAACGAATATTCTACGAGCAGCTACTTGATTAAACTTTCCTGTTCAGCCGATCGGAGTGTGTTTTTTGGTAACTCAGTTACTAAGCCAAGCAATTCCATTTTTGTCCATTTAAATGATAGTCCTGTGGTGTCGCCTTTTTCGTTTCATCTTCAAAAGCATGTTTTGTTTCGGTATTCTTTTGTTCTAGAGTACGCCTTCTTCGACGCGTAAATAAATATTAGGTTGTAATGAATTAAATGGCACTGGCTCGCGCCATTTTTGGCGCGTCTTTACGCGTTTGATCAAGAACAAACCGTAACATGCGGCATATCGTTTAGAAGCGCAAACTTTGCTCTACCGGCGAGTACCAAATTTTCTATGTAAAAGTGAGAAAACTTTAGAGTTTTATTGACTTTTTTGCAGATCGACAAAAGGGTAATCCGACGCATTTACTTGTATGAATTTAAGCTGGGCACTACAGCTAAGGAGGCGGACGAGAAGATCAACGCCCATATGGTCAGGGATGTTCCACAATTCGGACGGCGTATCGTTGGTATCAGAAGTTCCGGAATGGAGATGAGAGCTTGGAAGAACATGAAGGTCGTGTGAGGCATAGTGATGTTGATGAGGACAAGCTGAGAGATGTGGTAGAGGAGGATCCACACAAAGGTACCAGGGAGATAGCGAAGGTTCTTGGCGTCAGTCACAACACAGCTGCCCGGCATCTGAAGGAAATTGGAAAGACCAAAAAGCTGGAAAGGTGGGTGCCTCACGAGCTGTCTGAGGAGCAAAGAAACCGACGATATGAGATCTCGTCCGCACTGCTCCTACGGAACGAAACGGACCCATTCCTTGATCGCATCGTAACCTGTGACGAGAAATGGATAATGTACGACAACAGGCGACGATCGGCGCAGTGGGTGGACAGCGATGAGAGCCCCAAGGTTTTTGCGAAGCCGGAATTGCACCAAAAGAAAGTAATGGGACAGTATGGTGGTGTTCGCTGGAAATTATTCACCACAGCTTCCTCCCTCCCGGTGAATCCATCACGGCAGAGAAGTACTGCGTTAAAATTGAAGAAATGATGAAAAAGTTGAAGGATATCCGGCCGGCCTTGGTGAACCGAAGGCGAGTGCTCCTTCTGCACGACAATGCTCGCCCCCATGTAGCACGAATGACGTTGCAGAAATTGAATGAGCTGAGCATTGAAACTCTACCACATCCTCCGTTTTTTCCCGACCTCTCCCCAACAGACTACCATTTCTTCAAGCATCTTGGCGACTTCTTGGTAGGGAAAATATTCAAATACCAACAGGATGCTGAAAGTGCCTTCGAAGATTTCGTCAATTCCAGAACTTCTGATTTTTACTACTGGGATAAAAAAGCTTCTGTCACGTTGGCAAAGATGTGTAGAATCAGAAGGTTTTTATTTCGATTAATAAACTTGCCTACAAGCCGAGATATTAACTGTTTAAATTTACAGTGGTTCAGTGCCATTTATTTCGTTACAACCTAATAAATAAATAAAACCTACAATTTTACCGTTATTATTCCTCCTCCCTTCCTGGTGTGCCACAAAGATGCTTCTGCACCAATTTTGCATTTCAAACTTGCCACCTGTCGGTCTCTTCGAAGGCCCTATCTACAGCCCGTTAAGAAAGCTCTGTCTGTTTCGGAGACGTCATACAAGACTTGGCAAAGGCTGTGTGATACCTGCTCTCACAGTGCAGTGCTGGAGCTTCTCCATCATACTGCTTGGACTGGTTTTCAATTTCTTTCATTCTAGCACTATATATGTGCATTCTGTCATTTCAATTTTACTTGAAAACTTTCACTCTGGTTAGTGCTAGACTTTTGAGCTTTAACGAGCCCTATTTATAATCAAATATGACTTCATCTTTGTTTGTGCAGAACATTTCATCATAAGACGACCTTACCGTTCGTTCAAGGGAGTCCAATATCCCTTCGAAATATATGCTGCCTAGGTCTACTTGCCAGTGCGTCACTCATCTCTATCTGCTGACTTTCATACTGGATGCCGCGTTTTATGAGCTCATAAAATCTGGCGCTATCTGTGGGGCATCATAGAAGGAAAGTTGTGAGCGTTGCGCTTTCACAACCTTAAAGAGTTTGGCGTCAGAAGTCTTGCATCGTCATTCTTGCAAGGTTTATGCCGACGATATAAAAATTTAGAAGGCTATTAAACTGAAAAAGGATCCAGATCCAGACAGACTACAGGCGGCAATAAACTACATGGATCAATGGTCCAAGGGCTGGAACTACCACTGTCTGCGGAAAAGTCCAAATATCTTCTTATACTCACACTTGCTACCCGAGTCAAAGATCATGCGATATTATACAACTTACAGGGATCTATTCTACAACCTGTCAGGGACTTAAGCTTTTTACTATTTATTTATTTATTTATTTATTTATTTATTTATTTATTAATAGGGATGTGCCACCAATGATCGAGAACAGGCCGCGAAAAAATTGCCCGGAAGACTAGGAAAAAACTCAGAATTCAAATTACAAACAGCGAAAGCGCTAAAAAAGCTATCGAGAACATTGAGGAAAGACCCACCATCTATGAGTCTGCGCATCTATGAAGGAGAAAATAAACAGGAAAGGGTAGGACAACCAACCCACAAGTAACATGATCACTGCAGAAAATCAGACAAGCTTGCCCATGGTATACTATGGTGTCATTATACACCTCAACAAAAAAGAAAAACAACTGCGTAATAAGTGCTATGTAGTGCCTAGGAAGATGACTATCCATAGGTCAGTTGTATGTATATGAGAGACAGCACTTTTGCCTGTTGCCTGTAACAAGCTGTCAAAAACTGGCAGTATTATTATGATAGTGATCCTGAGGCACATGAAGATCTGGCAGTAAATAAACCTTTTCGAAGTGATGGTGCTCCAGAACCTCATAGTATTAGAACCACTGCAAGGTGCCTGATGCAATATCGCACAACCTTGGTTTCAGAAACCACTACAGCGCACTCGTGAAGAAAGCAAACTATAAAACCTATTTGTTGTTCAACATTGCGTACGGATGACCTCGAATTACTTTTGCAAGCTTACAAATCCTACGTTCGCCCAATAGTGGAGTTCGGAGTAACAGTATGTACACCATTTAAAGAGAAGGACATAGAGCTGCTGGAAAGTGTCTAAAGTAATTTTACTCGGAAGCTATATATGAGATGTTTTGAAAGAGGATATAACGCCGTTCCAAACGGCATTAGGAGGGTCAGAGACCTTGGCCTTCAAAACCTTCTGAACAGACGTAGAAAAGCAGATCAGATTATGATGTTTAAGATCCTGACAATAAGGATTTCAATTGATCCAGTAGGTGCACCACTGACGACGTCAAGAAGCGGAAGGCTCAGACTTTATAATTCTGTAGCTAAGTTCCAGATTTGGTCAAATTTCTCTACGTAAAGAAACCTACGGAAGTTCAACAAATTACTATGTGAAGAGGAAGATATCCTAGGACTGTCTCATCAAGCTTTTCAAAATCTTATTTTTCGCAAAATGTTTGGTCGAATTTGATGATGCTACTCTGCCTAGATTTGTTTGTCAACCAGTTGCAGTTGCTTACTTTATCCCAACAAGGCTAACTAAACCTTCTTTTCTTTTCTCCGTCTCCTCAGAATATTCCTTCTATGTGTACCATTTGTCTGATGTTCGTCTCTGACATATCACTTGCTTGATTATCACGTGTGTTTGTGTACACGTCGAAAAGAAATAAATAAATTCTAGAAGCAACACTGGCAGACGGTGTGGGGGTATCTGGCCCAATGTTCAAATAGTATACCCGGATTTTCCAAGTATGCTACAACCTTGAATACGTTCATGACTAAATGTATATTCCTTTTATTTATTTATTTCAGGTATAGACAACAGTCTAGCATACAACAGCGTTACAACACTGTACTGTATAACACTTAGTCACGAACGAGTGGAACAGAAACAACAGTATTAAATCATATCTTCTTTTCTCTAACTCGCTATAAACAACTTACAAGCATGCGCAGAAAGCCTCGTCAGGTCTTCATACTTTACGAATAGCAAGTTAAACTCCTTCAAGAACCTATAGGTTAGGAAGTCATACCTTATCCTCGATGTAGCAACCTAGACGCGGAGTTTGAGCTTCCCTCTCATGGATTTTGTCAGTACTCCATTAAAGGAATCTGTTGGATTGATAGACAATTTAATAGCGAGAGTTCTATACAACACAATGAAATCTGCAACTTTCCTTCTATTTTCCAGCCCTTTGAGGTTCGCGTTGGATTATACTGCAATAAATCGAAAAGCACCTCAACATAAGCTTCCTGGTGAAGCTGTTTTGGAAGGTCGATATCTCTTTTCTTCGTCTGGTTGAATACGGTTGTACCAGATTCTATAACAGGGTCCACATAGGTTTTGAAGGCACGGATGTAAGCGCTGTCCAGATATCAAAACCCTGGAGAGGTTGTGTTGCTGTAATTGGCCTTTTTCACCAAGAGTCTGCAGTGCTTGGATAAGCAAAACCCACTCTTTATGGTGTAACCAAGATCTCGGACTTCGTCGACCTTTTTCAAAACCTGACCATTATCTTTATATTGTGGCGAATGAGCCTGGGTTTTCGATCCAATCATCAGAAAGTGTGTCTTCTCACCTGCAAGTGGCAATTCCCATTTCTCCGCCCAACAGCTGACAAAACCAATTGCTGACTGGAGTAACTGAGAATCTCCCACGTGATTAATCGTTTTATAAATTTCTACATCATCAGCATACATTTTCACTTGACACCAAGATTTTTGACGCAGGTTGGAAGTTCGTTGGAATTCCTTCATTCATTGACAAATATATGGCACACTGACAGTGAGATGAAGATTGAAAATACGACATAAACAACGAAAAAACAGCAAACAAACAGTGCAGATCGAGAGCCATTTGCTGAACAAAAAATTACTATCTCTGAATTGAGATACCATTTTCGCCCCTGCTTTCACGCGTCCTTGCCAAGGTGTTCTGCAAAGTTGTTCAAATTTGTGAATCTTATTTATATCATTTTCACGTCGAATTGGGCTGTTTCCAAATCAGATTGAAAACTCTCCAAGGCTAGCTTTAAGATTTTTTAAATCGAGGCAAACTCTTCTTTTGAAATTTCTGCCACAATAAGCGTAATATTTTAATTTTATAATTTTTTATTTTCAGAGAAAAAATACCTAAAAGTTGTCTTAATGCACAGCAAAGAAACAAGCATATAGAGCATTAAAAATCAGGTCGAGCCATGCATTCGAAAAGCTTGTCGCGATGTTTACTTGACTGATGGTGTAAATGCTGGAAAAATTTAATGAGTAATCTCTCTGTGACATTGGCTAAAGCTGTGAAAATAAATAGTTCCAACTTTTCAGAAGACCAAAAAGCTGAGCAGTTCCCTAAGAGTCTGATAGAATCAGTAGACGGAAGGAGCATTCGCACACTTGAGCACAAGAAAACGAATTTTGCCTTCTAAAAATTTGCTACAAGATCGCGTGTTTTCAGAATTGACTACTGGGAACTATCGCCGGAGAAGGTGATCATCAAAAACGAACAGCTTGGGCATGGCGCATATGGTCAGGTGTACAAAGGTGAGCTATCGCTAGAATTCCTTCTTCTTGCGCAAGGATAGGCGCCTGGTAGCACAATCGGAGCAGCCGGCTGTCGCGTGCGCGCGAATCCAGATTGGTGGTTCGGTTTCCCGCCCAGGCTAATCAACCCTTCCATTCCTCCGGGGTCGACACAAGGCTGTCTAGGATAGATAAAGCACTGACTTCTCCATCGGTTGCCCACAGCAAGTCGCAGCGTACGCCAAGTATGCATTCAGATTGCCTCCACGACATCCCGTAGAAGTGGAATGCGTGGCGCATCTCTAAGGCAAATGATTAACGGCGTCATTTCTATTCATGGTCCAACGTGAAATCCTAGCAAGACTTCAAAAGATCTACTCTAATACATGTCCAATACATAAGCGGTGCATGTTGTATGTGCCAAACAACAATCAGACATCGCTAGCTCTTACATTACCTACCACGTTAGGGGTAGGCTCTTGTTGCCCCGACTTAGCACACCTCATACCAATGCGGATGTTATTTAGGATCTCCTGCACAGACTGCACCTGCGCTGGCCCCCCGGCGACTCTAGCTCCATCTTCACATCACTCTCGTGATACAATTGAACCAGCCGACCTTCTGCAGTACTTACCTCTGCGCTCAGAATAAACCTTTTCCCACTCTCGAGTCACATGACAATGCGAAATAGATAGCATGCTTTATAGCAACCCAATACAGACACAATATACCAATAGAGGAATACAACATCCTACGAATTAAGGCTGAGCCCCGCCACGTTACCTACGGGTCAACCCCAAGCGCAAGCTGCAGATCCTCCCTTGCTCCTACCCTGGAGCTTGCGCTCACGAAGGCGGTGGCTCGGTCGGTCTCTGCGGTTACCTCTGTTGTCGCCCCTGCGCGTCCTCTCCTGGTCGTCGTGGAGTCCTGCGCGGCTGGTCGAGTCGATGTCCTGATGGAGTGAACACTGCGCTGACGGTGGAGTACCGGAGCAGAGAGCGGACCGATCACTAGTTGCGACGACGAAGCCTGGGTGCGCGCGGGAAGGCGTTTATAGTGCGTCGCGGCTTGTGCGCGCGACCATATGCCCTCCGCGTCGGGACCAGGTCGCCTCCCAGCGTGTGTGCCCTTGAAGAGTCGTGATGGAGCGTGGCTGACGTCACGACAGTATGGTTGGCAGTCTGACCTTGAATGGCTGACATTTGTGATGCCCTGCTTAGTTATGAGTGGCTGGCGCGTCCCCACCTCTTAATGCTGCCCTTATTCGTGACATGTACCACATAAGTAACAACAAAGTTGACAAAATGGTGCGAAATCAGCATATCTTTCGCATGATCTGCATCGGATTACTTTTTACACTACCTACCATGGAAGCCAATAACATCAAATCCTTGCTACGAATTACTCATTCGCCACAAAACTGTTTCAGGAAAGCTGATCGGTGCGTCACCGGGAATTCTGCGCCATCACAAGAACGAAGGGCCTCAGTTCACCGACTGTGACTGTGCGGTGAAGATGCTGCCCAAGTACGCGTCGGACAGCGCCAGAGCCGAATTCATGCACGAGATCGAGCTGGTCAGTGAAGTTTCATAGAACCTTCGGTGGAACAGACAAATTATCGTTTCCAAAAACTCTAAGCATAAAGAGAGTTAAATAAATAATATACCGTAAATACGTAACATATAAGAGGCTTAAGTGTTCCTCGATCTAATCCTTTTTTGAGATATGAAATTGATTAAATCGTAACACCGTAGCAAAACAAACTCTTCTTTAGCAAATACGGAATGCAATAATTTTGCAATGGAGGAGATTCCAGGTGGGTGGTTCGGATTTCCGCCCAGGCTAACAAACCTTTCCATTACTTTGGGGACGATGAATTAGTATCTAGGAAGGATAAAGCACTGACTTCTGCATCGTTACATAGGATGAGGATGATAAGATAAGAATAATGATGTGATGGGGATGATAAGATGAGAATAATGATGAGGATTGTGATGTTTTAATGTTTCTATGCCGTTGCCATATCTGAAATGGTGAATTATATCATATGTTATTTTGGGTCCACGATGGTACACATCAAAGGGCATGACAAATGAATGAATAATGGTACATTCGCGAATATGCGCTGCAGGTGTGCGGGAACGCGCCCTTGCTCCGATCGTATTTGCGGCAGCCAATCATGCGTGTCGCCTCTGCGGCTCAGCTTGTGTCAGAACGGCGATCGGCTGCCGCGGTTACGGTAAGAGCAACGACAAGTTCCTGTGTGTCCGTGCGACATGAGCCTAAATAAATAAGCAAATAAAAGCTCAAGCAATGTCTCCCATCATCCGCAGTTAGCTAAAGAAAAAATCTCACCCATCCAGCTCTCTCAACTTGGTCGCTTCCACCTTCGAGCTTTTCTTTTATGCAAAGCTCAAGACATTCTGTGGCTTCAGCAGTGACATCCTACAATGGAACTACCTAGGGACAAGGGCCCCCGATGTTCAAACGAATCAAATTACTGACACAGGGAGAGTTGCAAAATATAATAATAAGCTCAAAGAATGCGTCTCAAAGCTTTCATAACAACCTGCAAGATCTTAAAATCTGTTCCAGATGAAGACTCTGGGATTTCACGACAACATTGTCAGCATGCTGGGCTGTATTACTGCCGCCAACAAATCCTGCTTAGTGATCGAGTATTGCGCAAGTCGAGATCTCCTCCGGTTCCTCAAGAAACGAAGGACGGACCTGGAAATCGTAGGTGTTTCTACCGCAGAAAGATCTCAAAAATCGAACGGCTTCAGTAATTTCAGAGCAAATCCATGGATGAGCAGATCGAGTGCACCAAGGAGTTCCTGAACTTTGCCTGGCAGATCGCCCAAGGAATGGTAAATGAAGAAGACCATAAAGGAAGTTCATTAAGAGTACTGTGAAACAGCCGATAAATTCCAGTGTTATCTGGGCCAGAAGAACATCATTCATCGAGACCTGGCAGCGAGGAACATCCTGATTGCTGGAGCGGATGGCCTGAAAAACGCAAAGGTCAGAAATTTGAACAGTTTCCAATTAATGCTGAATGTGATCTTTGAGGCAGTTCGGTGAACGTACAGTACAGACCTTTCATGCCCAGTGGTGGGATACTGCCCTGAATTTCGAGCCACTGTGTAAATCCATTGAAAATTCAGTACACCGGGTAGAATTAGGATACACAGCGCACTCTAGAGATCTGACAGAGAGTTTTTTCTGCCCTAATCCTTTCCTGGCTGCTATTTCCAAGTGTGAAAGGCCCTACAAATGCCATAGCTCGTTCCAGATCAGCGACTTCGGACTATCGCTGTCTCTCGACGGTGGCTCACAGCTGCCTGCCAGCGGTCGTCTGCCGATCAAATGGCTTGCGTTGGAATGCCTTCAGAGGGAGCTGTTCTCGGTGAAGAGTGACGTGTAAGCATAGAATTCCAATTTTTCTGTATTTTTGGAACTTTTTTTGCTAGACTCAAACGTGCCTTTAAACATAGTTAGTACAGTTGTGCTTTCGAGAAACTTTATCGAACGAATGAATGAACAAGTAATTCGATGTCGAAATTTATCGAGCGAGGGAACGGACGAATTTTTTGCTCTTCAATTTTTTTCGAATGATCGAAGATCGAATTAGCCCCATTTTTATTTATTCGAATATTTGAATAGTCGATCAAGTAGTTTGAACCAGGTTCTGTGCCTAAAGATTTAAAGTTTATTGGACATTCCAATAAAATTATTCTGAATAAAGCTATAATTTTCCGAATAAAGCTATAATTTTCGATATTTAATCCAATAAAAGTTCGAATATGGCTTACTTTCAATGTCGTATTTGAACAAATATTTAAAAATCTGGAAATATTGAGTGCTTGATCATTCGAATAATTAACTGAGTATCCGGGACACGTGTAGTGTAGTCGGAGGAGGTGCTGGCTGTCGCGTGCGCCCGATACCAGGTTGATGGATCGGATTACCGGCCTAGGCTAACCAAACCTTCCATCCTTCCGGAGTAGGTGAATTGGTGCCAGACTTTTCTGGGAAAGATAAAGCAAGTCATTGTATGGCTAAATGCGAACTCAGATCTCCTCCACGACATTCCGCAGAAGTAAAATGCGTGGCGCATCCCAACAAGGATTGAGAAATGCCTTTTTCATCCTTTTGTTAGTTTAGTGATCCTGTAACGAGAAAAAATTGTGAGCTTCCGAGCGTCCTAAAAGGTTGTATGAGAAGTGGTGATTTGACATCGGACTCACGTACAGACGCACAGACAGATGATTGAATGAATATGCACAAGAGAACTTTGGCGAATAGAAGTTGCTCACACCACGCCGTGTCCGTATGACTAATTCTCCTATTTGAAGCACATTTTGTTCATTCTGTTCCGTTCCGTGAATATGTGTGACGCTGTTCCAGATGGTCGTACGGCATCGTGCTGTTCGAGATGTACTCGATGGGTGAGCGTCCGTTCGAGGATATCGAGCCACTGAACCTCATCCCACATCTGGAAGCTGGAAATAGACCAAGGCGGCCTTTGCTCGCCAGTGATAAAATGTACGATCTTTCCAATGTTCTTCAATACTAAAACATACGGGTTGTTCTTCTACCACCGGTGGAGTTTTCAGGCTTCACATTAAATTCATGGTAGTTTTGAAGACCGTTGCGTAAAAACATGAACTAACGTTTTGGATATTTTCTTTGTATTTTTAGCCGGAAAACTTTTTAATCTTGCACGTGTTCAGCGCCGAGGTAATGACCAGATGCTGGGATAAGGCACCCGCAAAGCGACCTTCCTTCGAAGATCTGCTGTACATATTTGCTGGATTGCTGGAACAGGTGGGATTTGAATGACTGCCTACGCGGTGACGTTTCTGCTTTCTCTATCCCTCTTCCTCAATTCAGAGAGACTTACCTTGCATCTCGGATGACATAACTGGTTTCCTGCACGATTCTCTGCCTAGATCAATATTTCATCCTATATCTTTCTCACTAGTTTCCCCTACCAACCTCTACAAACATAGAAGCGATTACCAGATTTCAGAAAACATTCGAAAAAAAAAACAGCAGCGTCTACGAGGACGCCTATGAATTAAATTAATTAGTTTTCTCGCAGCCCGACAATGGATCTTCACCTGGTCTTTCAGAAAACCTGGTCTTTCAGAAAAACAAACAATCAATACCAATCAATAGCTCCCGAAATTCATGTGTGATTTGCCGAACGAGTTCCGTTTAGGAGAGTTGTCGCCCAATACACTGGTCAGCACAATGCATTTTTTTCAGTCCACTGAGGGATACGGTTACTTGGCCTTGATCAAGACTGCCGAAAGCTACATGGCCGTCGCGGAGTTGAATCCGCGACCGGAAGTGAGTTGGACAGTTTACTGCGATTTTATCTTACTAAAAAATATCGGGATAAATTCAGGCATGACTCTCTTCTAAATTAAACTTAACACTCTCTAAAAAGGTCAGAATAATTTTTGTCGAACGAAAACTTTAGTGTAACTTTCTTTGATGTTTCAATTCGCCTCCCCAATCAGTGAACAGGTTGTTCGAAGCTTTATAAAATGCTCACCTTTCGAGGAAAATGATAGAAAAAAGCTTGCTTCAAACAGCAGTAAGGCGGCTGTTTCTATGTCAAAACAGAGATTGCGCCATGCGCTCGTCTGAAACGTCTTTATTCGATAGAAAGCAAAATTCCTCTTTGCATGGAGTTTCACATCTGCAAACTATGCAACATAAACAACTGTAAAAACACAGATATCCTCACTTTGATGCTGCATGTAAGCAGTATTTACACTATCATTTAAATAAACATTGCGACTTGCTTTTCAAGTGCATCATGTGATTCCGTCTTTGATGCATTGTATGATTTCCGCCTTGTTGCGCTTCATAACGAAGTTTAATTTACTATTTTTTCTCAAAAAAATTATAAAATTTTTAGCCATATGGCGCAGGTGCTATATGCACCATTTTCATGTCATTTGGACACTTTTCAAATCTAGTTGAACACTATTCTGAGGCAGCTTTAAGAAATTTGAAATCAAAGCGAACTCTTTCAAATAGAATTGAGCGTATTGCAGGTTAAACAGGCAATAGGCACTGTTCGAACCTTTCTAACACTGCCTGCATTCTGCAGAATGTTCTGGATTTCGCTACGAGCTGTAGTGTGTCTTTAAGTTTTAAACTTTGAGGACAAATCAATTGATAAGACCACACTGTGCAGAAATTATGACAAGCATTCAAATGAAACAGAATCAATCGAGTGTAAAATTTCTATTTTCTTGCACATTTTAAATGAGCTTTTAACATCATCAGTACATCTACTGGCAGCAAAGTTATAATCTTTCAAACAGCGATTACAGTTTTTTAAACAACCTGTATAAAAGTACTAAATGAGGTGTTAACTATATTTTACAATAAAGCTTATTTTTTCCAAAACGACATTTGCCTGTCTATAGTTATACTGCCCTAGCTTCCTACTGACCATAAGTAGTGACAGTATACCTCATAGCCCACTCATTAATCTGCAACGTTTCTGTGTTTTGAAAAAAATCTGTTTTGCAGATGGACAAAAGGGTAATCCGAGGCATTTACTTGTATGAATTCAAGCTGGGCACTACAGCTAAGAAGGCGGACGAGAAGATCAACGCCGCATTCGGTCAAGGATGTTCCACAATCCGGACGGCGTATCGTTGGTATCAGAAGTTCCGGAATGTAGATGAGAGCTTGGAAGAACATGAAGCTCGTGGGAGGCATACTGATGTTGATGAGGACAAGCTGAGAGATGTGGTAGAGGAGGATCCACACAAAGGTACCAGGGAGATAGCGAAGGTTCTTGGCGTCAGTCGCAACACAGCTGCCCAGCATCTGAACGAAATTGGAAAGACCAAAAACCTGGAAAGATGGTGCCTCACGAGCTGTCTGAGGAGCAAAGAAACCGACGATATGAGATCTCGTCCGCACTGCTTCTACGGAACGAAACGGACCCATTCCTTGATCGCATCGTAACCTGTGACGAGAAATGGATAATGTACGACGACAGGCGACGATCGGCACAGTGGGTGGACAGCGATGAGAGCCCCAAGGTTTTTGCGAAGCCGGAATTGCACCAAAAGAAAGTAATGGTGACAGTATGGTGGTGTTCGCTGGGAATTATTCACCACAGCTTCCTCCCTCCCGGTGAATCCATCACGGCAGAGAAGTACTGCATTGAAATTGAAGAAATGATGAAAAAGTTGAAGGATATCCGGCCGGCCTTGGTAAACCGAAGGCGAGTGCTCCTTCTGCACGACAATGCTCGCCCCCCATGTAGCACGAATGACGTTGCAGAAATTGAATGAGCTGAGCATTGAAACTCTACCACATCCTCCGTTTTCTCCCGACCTCTCCCCGACAGACTACCATTTCTTCAAGCATCTTGGCGACTTCTTGGTAGGGAAAATATTCAAATACCAACAGGAAGCCGAAAGTGCCTTCGAAGATTTCGTCAATTCTAGAACTTCTGATTTTTATGCTACTGGGATAATAAAGCTTGTGTCACGTTGGCAAAGATGTGTAGAATCAGAAGGTTTTTATTTCGATTAATAAACTTGCCTACAAGCCGAGATATTAACTGTTTAAATTTACAGTGGTTCAGTGCCATTTATTTCGTTACAACCTAATAGTTCATATTGGTTCAATAGTATAAACCCTTGCGAGTTCAGTATTTTGATGTATAGTTTAAAAAAAAATTCGGCCTTTTATGTGTTGTGTCTAAAAAATTTTTTTGCGAGAGTATTAAAAAAAAACTTTTCATCCAAAAGCCCGTTCCTTGTTTCAGACAAGGAACGTAGCGAGTCCTGAAGAGCGTGCGAACGATTTCGAGATGACTGCTGTCAGGTAAGCTACTAAACATTTAAACACTGAACATTTTTATTTGATGTTCCTATACTTTGTTCTTTTTTAAGGCGCGCTTCGGGTGCAGTAATAAATAAATAAACAACATGGCCTACCTAACTACCACCCGTTGCAAAACCTAGCAACAGTTTTTAGCCTAATGTGGGTGTCCCGTAAAACGTCGAAGAAATCTTTGCCTCCAATACGGTCTGAAAAGGCTCACTATAGTCAATGGATTATTTCCATTTTCTTAGGTCCTGTTGCTGGCGCGTAGTAGCACAGCCGAGAGAGGCGCTGGCTCTCGCGTGCACCCGATTTCGAGTTCCTGGTTCGGATTCTCCGCTGAGGTCAACCAGCCTTCCATCCTTCCTGACTCTCTGTCTGGGTACAGATTTGTCTGGTAAGGATGGGGCAGCGAATTCCGCATTGGCTGGCCATCGGAAGTCATTATATTGCTCAAATACGCATTCAAATCGCCTCCATAGGATTCTGTAGATGTTGAGTGCGTACCGTATCCCAAAGGTGATTCGTTAACGCCGTCATCTATCCTTTAAGCTGTTGATCAAAGACACCGTTGCTCATTTTCAATCAGCTTGTACTTTCCCGCATAAAAAACATTGCGTTCCGTGAGGTTGTTGGGAAAGAGTGCTTTGCTACGACGTTAAGATTTAGTAAAAGTAACATTAAAGCGCGTGTAGCGCAGTCGGAGGAGGTGCCGGCTGTCGCGTGCACCCGATATCTGATTCCTGGTTCAGATTTCCCGCCCAGACCAACCAGACCTTCCATCCTCGTGGGATCGGTGAATTGGTACCAGACTTGTCTGGGAAGGGTAAAGTGCTGACTTGTTCATCGACTGGTCACCGCAAGTCATTGTATGGCCAAATACGCATTCAAATCGGCTCCACGACATCCCGCAGAAGTAGATTGCGTGGCGCATCCCAAAAGGGATTGAGTAACGCCGTCCTTTATCCTTATCCTTGAAAGTACTATGACAACAGGCCATCTGATCGTGAAACGCTCTAACTCATTCCGTATTCGATCTGTATTGTTTATTTTTCTAAAGCCACAAACACGTGGAGTAAATTACGATGATGATGACCGTAAAGGATCTGAAATCTAGACCTCATAAAAACCCCACTAATAGAAACCCTTCTCATCATGTCGCTAGCTTCTCCGTCTTTGGTAGCTGTAGGCGCACACCAGACTAGTAACGAACTTCCAAATCCCGGTGTGCTT
Organism: Heligmosomoides polygyrus bakeri; assembly: GCA_947359475.1. Classification (NCBI taxonomy): domain Eukaryota; kingdom Metazoa; phylum Nematoda; class Chromadorea; order Rhabditida; family Heligmosomidae; genus Heligmosomoides; species Heligmosomoides polygyrus. The sequence continues at coordinate 8,158,501 of OX375868.1, forward strand.
GAATAGGCCATGAGAAAATGATCATGCTAAGCACAAAGCTCTCGGCTATCTTCTAACGGATTGCATTGACCGAAAAACCAGCTGCGAAGATGATGAATTAAGCACATTCTGCAATGTCCATCTCATCCATCAGGCGTGAAGGCCATGAATTAGACATCGCTCGAGATTGGCTTTCAGCGCTTGGATGAATAAGGGCAATGCGGGGCGGCCTCAGCTCGATTTCGAGAAGAGTGGGCATTTGAACCCCCAGCAAAAGGGATGGTATGAATCTCTATGACATCAGGGGCCAGACTCATGAACTGCTTACCGCCCTCTGACGTTGAAAATACCGCCAAATCTGATGCTGAATGAATGTCACATCAGGGGTTTGGCGGTATTTTCCCCGTTAGAGGGCGGTAAGCGGTTGATGAAGCCGACCCCAGAAGGTGTGCATGACACTGTGCAAGTAATTCTTCGATTTACCTGCCAAACGGTAAGGCAGTGGGAGGAAACCAACGTCCATGTCACGAAAGTGGGCAGCATTGACACAGGCCAGCCAATGACATGCGGTGCCACTGAGAAAATCTGTGATCCCCTGTGGGATTGGCTGTAGTGTGTTTGGTCTGTGTTCTGATTAGTTACGACAAACTGTCGAGCTTCCATCTCCCAATGCTGCCGACATTTGCGACATGGAGCGAAATCAATCGGCGATAAGGCAGTGTTCGTATAAAGAGAGGCAAAAGTTTTGGACAACTTTTAATACCTTCGTCACAAGTGGTTCCTTCGATAGCCGATACATCGAGCCGGCACAATTTCACTTCATCCATATTATGTGCCAAAGTGATCCAGTAGGCTATCCTCGCTCAAAAGCGCGTGAAGGACGTGAAACTCGTTCAATTCAAAACGCTGATGGAAAGTCCGACTAAAATATCGGTGTGTTAGAAGCCTTCTGACACTATGTATCTCTGAATCGGTTTAAATTCACAGAGGAATTCTTAACGAGAGCCTCTCAGCGTGGATAAAAATAAAATGATAACGATTAAATGATAACGCATCGGTGGTTCAGTGGTAGGATGCTCGCCTGCCATGCGGACGGCCCGGGTTCGATTCTTTGCCAATTTCAGTGGTTCACGTGTAGTCTTGCCACAGAACAGAACACGAACATTTCAGCGCTTTACCTCAAACTTGGGTAATTAAACCATTCTAAAGGGAATAAATAAATTAATTATAGAAGAGAACAACCCCATCCCCTAGAGAAGCAAGGCACTAGACAGTCTCTTTGTGGTATGCACCACACATCCTATTAGGGGGGGGGGGTGGTGGCCAAAAGTAATGAGGCTCTCCATGCCGTGCCCAGATATGTCGTGACTGGAGTACGGTTCCGTGCTTCTCGTATTTGTATGTTTGTTTGCTACTCACTGAAAGCCACCTGAGAAGTGACCACTTTCGCCCTTTCCCGAAGCATGCCAAAACCCCAACCTGTCTCATTCCGAAACCCCAGTGTGACAAGTCGACCTGTGTCGCGCCATTCCGCCCAATTCCCAACCCCAAGCAGCCTGGGCTCAGTAGTCACGCAAGATGAGGAGCACGTCTTCTACCTTAACCCTGCCAAGCAGCGAGTCTGGGTGAGGCCTGGTGACCTGTTACCGACTTCCGACCTTCGGCGGGATGTTCACGGCGAGAAGCACCTTCTGAGCTTTTGAGTCTGCGCCCGTGGACCGGTATACTGGATGCTGTTTTCCAAAAGCACGACGATGGACTCCAAGGCCATGGTGGACGAAATAGAAAAGACAGACCGGCAACTCGCACTTATTCGGTCTCAGCGCTTTAGGGAGGTCCTTCTCTTCGACAACGCCGCACTTCATCGGGCAAAAGTGACCACGGATAAGCTTACGCAACTGGGCCACGTTCACATGCCTCACCCACCGTATTCGCCGGACATCTCTCCATGCGACCACCACTACTTCTTGAGCCTATGGTACTTCATGGTCGGAAGGGACACAAGGACCCAAGCAGACTTCGACAACCACGACGAGCAGTTGATCAGCACCAGGCCTAAGCAGTTCTGGAAGGATAGGATCAGGAAGTTGACTGATCGATGGCAGCAAGGTCATCGGCCTTAATGGCGAATACATTCCTCAACACCGTTGAGCTGAATCTGAGTTATAAAGAGAAAAATAAATTTGTTGAATTTGTCTCATTACTTTCGGCCTACCCTAATACTTCTATGAGATATAGCCGAAGCCACACAAGCCTTTACTCCTAAAGGGTTCAGTGATTTGGTACCGAATTTGTTTGAAAAGGGTGAAACGCTGGCTATCGCAACTCGTTGTAGAGGCCAAACACGCTTTATTGTTGCCCCCTCGGCATTCTGTAGGAGTAGAATGCTTAGCGCATCCCGCCAAGTCGACTGATTACCATGCGATCTAGGCGCCCGTAGTTGTTGGGCTAAGACACTGTTTTGCGTCTCATTACCGTTCTTCATCAGAATCAGATCGAGCCGCTTTTCGATCCCTCACTCTACTTCGAACCACATAAGCGAGCGTCATTTCTCAGTGCATTGAATGAGCTGCTCCTTGCCGCAGGCGTCCCTCTGAGACTGATTAAACGACCGCCGTTTCAATAGGGGCAACCGATGATGGAGAGTACGATGATTGCCGGCCAACGAGTCGCGACGGGACAGGAGTGCACAAACGACGCAAACACAGCATATGACGGAACGAACTTGAACTGAATTGCCGCATAGCTCGCTGTACTTGTATGGTAGCAGTTTACGCATGAAAAGTTCATGTGAATGACGAATGGATGTAATAGCCGTTTCGGAGCTCTTCAGAATTATCTAGTTTTCATGTTAAATTTAAAACTTCCCAAGCCAAACTGGACAGTTTTCAATTCAATTTGTAACTTTTTTTGACTGAAATTGGACACTCTTCTAAGCGAGCTTCATCCTTTTCAAATCAAGCTGAACATCTTTCATACCAAATAGGCGTTTTTCCAGAAAAAAAAAACTAGAGGCTCCGGGAAGGCTAGAGTAAATTATTGCTCAAGGATGATTTTTATATGAATTAGGAATTTATAAATTCATCTGCCCTAATAAGTGAACGTGGACGCGTGTAGCGCAGTCGAAGGAGGCGCCGACTGTCGCGTGCACCCGATACCAGGTTCTTGGTTCGGATTTCCCCCCCCCCCCAGGCCAACCAAGCATTCCATTCCTCTGCGGTCAGTGAATTGGTACTAGACTTGTCTGGGAAGGATAAAGCGCTGACTTGTTCATCGGCTGGCCATCGCAAGTCATTGTATGGCCAAATACGCATTCAAATCGCCTGCACGATATCCCGTAGAAGTAGAATGCGTGGCGCATCCCAAAAGTTCTTTATCCTTTATCTTTCAATAAGTGAACGCACCGTTTGAAATTTTACAAAAATCTCAAAAAGTTCTCAGTTTAAAAAATGGTGAATTAACCTTATTTCAATGTGCAGAAAGGCGGCATTCTAATGCTCAAAAACGATCGCGCCATGCGCTCATCTAGCTCGCTGCGATTTTCTTTGATTTGATGGCGTTAATTCTGTCTACATCAAGTGAATATACCATTTTCAGGTCAAACTGGTCATTTTTAAATCAAACTGGAGACCTTTTAAACCAAATTGAACTCTTTTCGAACGGAATTGGACACATCAAAAGTCAGATTGAACATTCTTTCGAATCGAACTTCACACTCTCCCAAGCCAGCCAGTTAGATGCTTTCCAAATCAAGTTGAACATCCTTGAAACGAAATCAAATCAATCAAATAATCGGTCATCAGTCAGTTTTGCAGATCGAATTAGATGTTCTGGGAAGGAGAGAATAAATTTTTAAACTTTTTTAAATTTTTGAAATTATGACGTCAATAAGACTTGCTTTAAAATTTTTCAAAACATGCGCCTCAGTAAGAAAGTTGCAGGTGAATTTTTCCACACTCTCCTTAGCCGGCCAGTTAGAAGCTTTCCAATCAAATTGAACATCTTTAAAATAAAATAAAATAGTCAATCAAATAATCAGTCCTCAGTCAAATCAGTTTCTTTGAGCCTCATGTGGCTGGTATCGAGGTTGTGAGCTGTCACAACGATGTTTTGTTGTTATCAAAACTTCTAGCGCCAGGCGGGACTCGAACCCGCATCTCCCTCTAGCCGGGCGGCTATGCTCTACGCCTTTACACCACCGGCGTCATCATTCAGTTCTGCAGATCAAACTAGACCCTCCAGGAAGAACAGAATAAATTTTTAAACAAAGTTGAACTTAAGTATGAATTTTAGAAAAAATTGTTCAAATTCTGACGTCAGTACGACTTGCTTTGAAAATTTTCAATTCACTCACCCCAGTAAGTGAACTTGCAGGTGAATTTTTAAAAAATTCAAAGAAAGTTATACTGATTCTTTCTTGCACAACATTTATTCTAAACGTTTTGCAGGCTACATACCTCCAGTTTAATTTGGAACAGGCTCGTTTTTATTTGGAAAAAGTCCCGTTTGATTCCAAAAGCGTCAATTTTTCCATTTGAAAGCGTTCAATTCAATTTGAAAAATAATAAGTTTGATTTTATAAGTGTCCATTTTAAAGTAAAGATTTTAAATCCGTTTAATTCAGGAAATCAGTAATTAAACAGACGCAAGGTAAATGTAAATTAGTACAGATCAAGGACTAGATGTGTTCACTAAGAAGCTCTGACATTACAGGAAAAGAGCGATCACCTACACCACGCCGTCCTCATCCATGGACTCAACGTCGTCCTATGATGGCGTGACTGCTGATGTCGTGGAAGTGGAGGAGACACCGGAGAACACCACGAGTGCGTTCTTTCTTCCTTTTGGATGAACCTATCGGACTCATGTTTGAGGGCGGGGACAGAAGAGAAGGGGAGGAGGGAAGGGGAAGAGGTGTCTATAATAAACAGAGCTCCTTCATCGGACCTACCTTGTCTGTCTAGGAAAATTGAAGTGAGAAAGAGCGACGTTGAGCAACGACAGGCACATGAAGCGAGGAAGACCGGGATGGCAAACGAAAAATCAAAAAAATCCAACACAAAACTATTTAAGAATAAGCGACAGGAGCGTAAAGAAAGGCGTAAATGTTTTCTTGTTCTGCTTTCAGAAACCTCTGCAGCATGTAGCCAGCGCTTACTTCATGTATATTTTTTCATGAATTATGTATAATTGTCTAATGTCGCTTCACAGATAAACAATACCGACCGTATGTTTTCGTCTTTCTGCGGAAAATCGCAAAAAAAAACTCGCTTCCGTCGCTTTTTGTCAGCGCTCTTTGAATGTTGAGCGTGCTCTGAAAAATGAATCCGATAAAATAATAGTGGATAAAGGACGGCGTTGCTCAATTCCTTTTGGGATGCGCCACGCATTCTACTTCTACGGGATGTCGTGGAGGCGACTTGAATGCGTATTTGGCCACACAATGACTTGCGGTGGCCAGCCGATGAACAAGTCAACGCTTTATCCTTTCCACACAAGTCTGATACCAATTCACCGACCCCGGAGGAATGAAAGGCTTGGTTGACCCAGGCGGGAAATCCGAATCAGGAACCTGCTATCGGGTGCAGGCGATAGTCGGCGCCTCCTCCGACTGCGCTACACGCTCTCCTCAGTCGGTAGAGCACCAGAATCCGATATTTGGGATCAATGATCTACTCGATGAAGAGAAAAAAGTCCAGCAATTAATAAAAATGTTAATTCAATCACCTATGGTCGGCGCTGCGAATCATCTTCCTTGCTGTGGATTATTACAACCAAAGTTTACATTCCAAATATAAATAATCGAATCAACATTTTAAGCATTTACTGGGCGTTTTTTTACGAGGAAAGATTCCCAACTCAAGGTGAGGTTTTGCGATGCTTTTACAATACCGCTCGCGCCGCACGGTCAAAAGTGGGCGAAAAAACGCCAACATGGCGTCGCAAAGCGTCGCACGCTCATAACTCCTTCAGTTTTAGGTTACTTGAATAAAGGTTGATACCATTCGATTCGCCTCTTCGAGATCTATACAAGCATGTGTAAAACTTTACCGGAACTCCCGTATTTTCGACGTGGGTGGTCCAAAATTGGCTGGACGGGCGATTAGAGCAGCTTATTTCCCAGGATATGCGTGCTTTCGGAGTATCTCAAAGATGGCGTACGTCGCCAGTGCTCTGTCATGCAAGGAATGCCCTGAGAGTGCGCCGTGCACAGTGCACACAGAACCTAACTATCAATCGAGTGGGCAAGCGCATGTCCCCTGCGCTTCTATCTTCTCTCACTGGGAACTGCGACGTTTTCAAGACTATTTCGAGCCGTGAGAATGTTATCAGAAATTCCCCGCCACCCCACTCAGGATTAGCTCCAATCTGTCCCAGCGAAACTTTGGTGTGCGCAGTGAACAATGCATACAGAATCGAACCTTTCAATCGAGGGGGGGGGGGGACAGCTCGTAGACTGAGCGTTTGGGCAGTTTTATCAGAAATTTCTTGCCGCCCAACTCAGGAATTGCTTCAAGGCTGTTCAGCAAGCCTTTGGAGTGCGCCATAAACAACGCATACACCTTCCACCTTCGAACCTTTCAATCGAGGGGGGGGGGGGGCGACCGCTCGCAAATTGCACGCGCGGGCGTCTTCGGAGCACAATAGCTCTGTCAAGTTGGAACCTTTCGGGTTGCAGCTTGTAGGTCTTGTAGGCAGTCGAACGGACTGCTAGCACGCCAAAGCAGAATGGTTTAGCATAGGAGGGGGCAATGTTATAGGGGTGCGAAAATGCAGGTGAGGCTTGTGTGAAGCATTTTTTTCCGATTTCCGTGGACCACTGCGAGAAGACGCCACAAGCTAACGGCCTTAAAATGCGTACGCGAACATAGCGCTTAAGGTACTTTACGACGACATGCTCGTAGCTCCTCAGCTGCCCAAACTGCCTATCCTCAGCTGCCGTTTTAGAGCGGCGAAACCTAGCGGTTAGAGTTTCTTGCGCTCCTACTCGCCCAGACTTGAGTCATCGACACTCGGAATGGCACCGTTCCGTTCAGCATGGAAAGCGCTATCGAGCGGTATCAATTTCGACCGATTTTGGAAATATCAATTTTTGACTGTTTCGCATCGAGGACGAGGCCGCGGCGGAAGGACGATGACGTCCTCGAAAAATCGATGTCTTCGAGTTGGGCCATGCTTGACACCATTCGATAAAGCTTTTCATGCTGAATTGAATGGTGTCATTAAAACTGGGAAAGCTGTAATCTGGACGAGCAACAGCGTGGAGAACATCTACCGTTGTTGCGTTAAATTGCACGCGCGGGCGTCTTCGGAGCACTATAGCTCTGTCAATTTTGAATAGTTTCGGCTGCAACTTGTGGGTCTTGCAGGCAGTCGAGCGGTCTGTTAGTACGATAAAGTAGAATGGTATAGCTTGGGAGTGGGCAATGTTATAGGGGTGCGAAAATGCAGGTGAGGCTTGCGTGACGCATTTTTTCCGACTTCCGTGGACCACTGCGGGAAGACCCGGCGGGCTAGTGGCCTCAAAATGCGTGTGCGAACAGAGCACTTGAGGTTCTTTACGGTGACTGGATCAGAACTTCTTACCTGCCTAAACTGCCTTAGCACCAGCTGCCGTTTTAGGGCAGCGGACTTAGCGGTTGAAGTTTCCTGCCCTCTTACTCGCCCATATTTGGGTTTTCGACACTCCCAATAACACCTTTCTGTTCTGCTTGAACATCTCTATCGAATGCTATCAATTTCGACCGATTTAGGCAATATCGATTTTTTGACAATATCCCATCAAGGACGTGGGCGCGCTAGGCCGAGCTGCGCGGGTGATGACGTCATCGAAACCGATATTTTCGAAATTGGCCAAATTTCCTCGTGCAAACTGCGTCCAAAATCGTCTAGGGGTTATTTGGGGCGCTGATTACGAATCCGACGTCCGTTTTTGAAAATTCCGCGGACTTGAGCAGGTTACTTCCCGTTTGAGGGTGGTCGGGTCAAGATCACCGATCACCCTCAGTTATCGATATGAGCGGACCCCCTAACCCCTAGATAACCCCTAGATAATTTTGTACGAAGTTTGCACGAGGAAATTTGTCCAATTTCGAAAATACCGGTTCTCGATGACGTCATCGTCGGCGCGGGCCGGCCTAAAGCACCCACGTCCTCGATATTGTCGAAAAATCGATTTTTTTTTAATTGGTCGAGAGTGACACCATTCGATAGAGCTTTTCGTTATGAATAAAACGGTATTACCGGGAGTGTCGGAAACCCAAATGTGGGCGAGTAAGAGGACAGGAAACTGCAACCGCTAAGCCCGCCGCCCTAAAACGGCAGATGGGGCTAAGGCAGTTTAGGCAGCTGAGAAGTTCTGATCCCGTCACCGTAAAGTACCTTAAGCGCTCTGTTCGCATACGCATTCTGATGCCGTTAGCTCCCCGCGTCTTCTCGCAGTGTTCCACCGAAATCGGAAAAAATGCTTCACACAAGCCTCACCTGCATTTTCGCACCCCTATAACATTGCCCCCTCCTATGCTAAATCATTCTGCTTTGGCGTGCTAGCAGACCGTTCGACTGCCTACAAGACCTACAAGCTGCAACCCGAAAGGTTCCAACTTGACAGAGCTATTGTGCTCCGAAGACGCCCTCGCGTGCAATTTAGCGCAACAACGGTAGATGTTCTCCACGCTGTTGCTCGTCCAGATTACAGCTTTCCCAGCTTAAATGACACCATTCAATTCAACATGAAAAGCTCTATCGAATGGTATCAAGCATTGCCCAACTCGAAGACATCGATTCTTCGATGACGTCATCGTCCTTCCGCCGCGGTTTCGTCCTCGATGCGAAACAGTCAAAAAATTGATGTTGCCAAAATCGGTTGATATTGATAGCATTCGATAGCGATTTTCAAGCAGAACAGAAAGGTGTTATTGGGAGTGTCGATAACCCAAATATGGGCGAGTAAGAGGGCAGGAAACTTCAACCGCTAAGTCCGCTGCCCTAAAACGGCAGCTGGTGCTAAGGCAGTTTAGGCAGGTAACAAGTTCTGATCCCGTCACCGTAAAGTACCTTAAGTGCTCTGTTCGCATACGCATTCTGATGCCGTTAGCTCCCCGCGTCTTCTCGCAGTGGTCCACGGAAATCGGAAAAAAAATGCTTCACACAAGCCTCACCTGCATTTTCGCACCCCTATAACATTGCCCCCTCCTATGCTAAATCATTCTGCTTTGGCGTGCTAGCAGTACTTTCGACTGCCTACAAGACCTACAAGCTGCAACCCGAAAGGTTCCAACTTGACAGAGCTATTGTGCTCCGAAGACGCCCTCGCGTGCAATTTGCGAGCGGTCGCTCCCCCCCCCCCTCGATTGAAAGGTTCGATTCTGTATGCATTGTTTATGGCGCACTCCAAAGGCTTGCTGAACAGCCTTGAAGCAATTCCTGAGTAGGGCGGCAAGAAATTTCTGATAAAAGTGCCCAAACGCTCAGTCTACGAGCTGTCCCCCCCTCGATTGAAAGGTTCGATTCTGTATGCATTGTTCACGGCGCACACCAAAGTTTCGCTGGGACAGATTGGAGCTAATCCTGAGTGGGGTGGCGGGGAATTTCTGATAACATTCTCCAAACGGCTCGAAATAGTCTTGAAAACGTCGCAGTTCCCAGTGAGAGAAGATAGAAGCGCAGGGGACATGCGCTCGCCAACTCGATTGATAGGTTAGGTTCTGTGTGCATTGTGCACGGCGCACTCTCGGGGCATTCCTAGCATGACAGAGCACTGGCGACGTACGCCATCTTTGAGATACTCCGAAAGCACGCATATCCTGGGAAATAAGCTGCTCTAATCGCCCATCCAGCCAATTTTGGACCACCCACGTCGAAAATACGGGAGTTCCGGTAAAGTTTTACACATGCTTGTGTAGATCTCGAAGAGGCGAATCGAATGGTATCAACCTTTATTCAAGAAACCTAAAACTGAAGGAGTTATGAGCGTGCGACGCTTTGCGACGCCATGTTGGCGTTTTTTCGCCCACTTTTGACCGTGCGGCGCGAGCGGTATTGTACTTTGACAGCAAGTAGGGCCGTGTGAGCGGAGTCCAGAACCACAGTTAGTTCTTGCTGAACTTGCTGCTTCTGCTTTCTGAAATACCTGAAAAAGAGGTGTGAAGGCGTGTGCGCAACACCCATTAACCTCTGCGACATCCCACGAGAAGCGCCACGGTGGCGGAATCGGTAGGAGAGCCGCCTCATAGATGCACACCGGCGCGCTTTGAGTTCGAGTCCGCGTTCTGCAAAAATTTTTGCATATTCTAGTTTGTTGGTATTACGCTCTCTCATGATCACAGGAGTCAGTTTTCGACCATCAGTGTCTGAAACAAACTAAGGCTGTCTATTTGCGTCTTCATATGTTCCAGTTTTTCAACGATGCGTATCTGCACCACATCATTTCTCTGGAAATAAAAGGTCTAATTGCTCCTCCGTTTTAGTGGACAGCTATAGTACAAAACTATGAAACAAGTAAACCACATGCGCACGTCACCAGCAGCATCTTACAAAAGCCAGTGAGGAAGAATCTTCTTCATCTTTGCGAAGGTCCCGTTTTCACCTTTGAAATCCTGTGCAAAAGTGGAAAGTAAGCAGGTGATAGCACGTTTAGGTGGCATTTTTGGTAGACTTATGTAAAAATATGGCGGGATAGTATTCAACCGTAAGGTATGCGAATTTGTGTACAGTTACGGTACTATTGGTGATATGGTATGATATGGTACTGGTGCAGATAGGCATCATTGAAAAACTAGCACATATGAAGGCGCAAATAGACAGCCTTGGTTTGTTGTAAGCATTGATCGCCTACAGTTCACTTCTGTTATAATGAGAAAACGTAATAACAACAAACTAATACGTGCAAAGATATTGGCAGCACGCGGACTCGAACTCAAAATCCCTCCGATGTGCTTCTACGAGGCGGCACACCTATCGACTGCGCCACAGAGGCACATCCCTTGAGGTGTCATAGGGATTAGCGATAGTTGTGCACACGTTTTCACACCTCTTCTTCCGGTCTTTAGAAAAGCGTTCAGCAAAAACTAACTGTAATTCTGGACTCCGTTCACAGGGCCCTACACTCTGTCAAAATAGCATCGCAAAAGTTCCCATGAGTTGGGAACCTTTCCTTGTAAAGCCGGTTTGATGAGTGCTATCAAAAAGCGGAGAGAAAGGCGTTTTGTCCCGTTTTTCTCGCTCAAACACCAAAAGGAACGGCAGATATTTTGTTAGTAGAATACCTTCGTCTGTTGTGGCTCCTTATCGCCCGTTGTCGCTTTCTGTCGCCTACTGTCGCTAAGGGTCGCTCGATTTTGCGCTATTTCGTCGAAACGCATGCTCTGTACTGCACAGTCCATCTCATTCATTTCTCCCTGCATGCCGCTACTTCTATTACACCTCGTTGTTGCCCATCATCCACCGCTCACCAAACCTTTTCACCCTACTCGTGGCTGAGTTTGTTTTGCAGAGCAAACGATAAATTGGCGAGTCCCTTTCGATACGAACCTCCATTCATTCAGGGGCACTCGCTTTCTGTGGCTCGACGTTGCCTGGTCACTCTTGAGGTGTTGTTGTTTTGCTGTCGTTCTCGCTCTCATGCTGCGCGAAAACAATTCTTCATGATGATATTTTCGTCGCCTAGCTTTTCATCTAATTCCGCTTAATATCGTCCTGACACACGATTCGTTGTTGATCCTATTTACGTCATCTACGTTTCTTCCTCCTGGGACGCGTGTAGCGCAGTTGGAGGAAGTGCCGGTTGTCGCGTGCACCCGATAGCAAGTTCTTCGTTCGGATTTCCCGCCAGGCCAACTAAGCCTTTTAACCCCTTGGGGGCTAGTGTGATTGGTTCCAGACTTGTTTGGGAAGGATAAAGCGCTGGCTTGTTCATCGACTGGCCACCGCCAGTCATTGTATGGCCAAATACGCTTTCAAATCACCTCCACGACATTCCGTAGAAGGAGAATGCGAGGAACACACCAAAAGAGATTGAATAACGCCGTCCTTTATCCTTCATCCTACATGCGCTTCTTCCCCAGTTTACGTTTAGTTGCTCGGATACCCATTAGAAGAAGTCTTTCGGCTAGTTCTACGACGTTCACTAATTGCCGTCTCTTCTGATCGTGGCTAAATGACACTTGCCGTCGTTTTCTCGCGTACATCGTTCCTTTAAGTTAAGTTCTCCTCCCTGCTGTCTACGCTAATATGATAACATTTTCTTTTTTCACTTTTTTGGAGCTTCTAAGAACGATTGGAATTGAAGTGAAATAATGGTGCATGATAGCGATCTAAATTTTTACATTTTTAAAGCAACTCCAGGTCCTTGGCTCGAATTTCCCGCCCCGGCCGATTAACCCTTCCATCTTTCCGGATTGGATGAGTTGGGGTTATTGGTGTTAGAGCTGTCTGGAAAAGATAAAGCACTGACTTGCCCGTCGACTGGCCACTGGTAAGTAATTGTATCGCCACCTCGGCGAATCTCTCTTGATGACGTCCTTCCACCTTTTCCTCGGGGCTCCTCTCGGACGCTTTTCGGGTGCCTCGAAATCTAGGGCCAACCTTGTGGGGTGATCCTCTGGTCTTCTGAGGACGTGTCCATACCACCTCAGGCGCTGCTCTCTCATCTTCAGCTGGATCGGGGCTGTCTTCATCACTGCCCTAACATCTTCGTTTCGCACTCTGTCCCGGCGGGTCCATCCACATGCCCACCTCAGCACCCTCATCTCCGCCGCGTGCAGTTGCCGCTCCTGCGCCTTACCCAGGGCCCAGCACTCACTGCCGTAGAGGAGGGCAGGTCTCACAACTGTTCTATAGAGCTTGCCTTTGAGCGTCCTGGAGCATCTACGGTCGCAGAGGATCCCCGTGGATTCCCTCCACTTGAGCCAGGCTGCGTTTATCCATCCCCTGACCGCCTGGTCAACACTATCTTCCTCGGATAGGTCACTTCCGAGGAGGCGAAATTCTTCCACTTTCTCGATCGCTTTCCCTTGGCAGTCTAGGATCGATCCAGCGCACTGCTCAGAGCTGATGAACTTCGTCTTCTTCACGTTCAGCCGTAGGCCGTTGTCTGCGAGGGTTGTCTGCTACAGCTGCACCTTCTCCTCCAGCTCCACCTGGCAGTCGGCTACTAGGGCGATGTCATCAGCGTATAGGATCGTCCTGAGAGGGCCTTCCTCAAGGTGGTTCGCTATAGAGTCAAGCGTCGGCAGGAAGAGGAACGCACTCAGAGCCGACGCTTGCTATACCCCCACTGTGATGTCCACTTTCCTTGTCACCCCGTGTGGAGTTCGTATCGCCGCTTTCGAGCCCTCGTACATGTCCCTTATGGCCGTGATCAGACGTTCCGGGACACCCCTCCCTCGAAAGGCATTCCAGATTACGGCCCGAGCTAGCCTGTCGTAGGCCTTCTCCCTCGAAAGGCATTCCAGATTACGGCCCGAGCTAGCCTGTCGTAGGCCTTCTCCAGGTCCAGGAATGCCAGGTAGCAGGGTTTTCGTTTCCCCCGATATTTCTCCATCATCTGACGAGCGATGAAGATGGCGTCTGTGGTGGACCTATCAGGCATGAAGCCCCACTGCACCTGGGAGATGGGTACCATCTCCCTCAGTCTCGAGTCGACCAGTTGTTCGTAGATCTTCATCCTGTGTGACATCAGTTTGATCCCTCGGTAGTTGAAGCATTCTGGAGCACCCTCGCACAAATCAATGGTGAACGTCAAGTAAACAGTTGAATTCGATATGTCATTTCGATTAATGCTTTGATTTTGACAATTTTTTTGCCAATTTTTTACTTTTTACTAGTTTTTGAGAGGAGATGGTCCCAAGTCTAACCATTAAAATAGCATATTATAAGCCATGCAATCACAACCACGTAGAAATATACTGTTTACGCTATTTGTAAGAAAAAACGACATTAATTAACGAGCAAACAAACAACCCAATAAATGTGTGTTTGGTCTAGGCAAATTTTAGTCAATGCTTTATCCTTCCCGGACAAGTGTGACACCAATTCATCGACCATTAAGGGATGGAATTATAGATTGTCTTGGCTGTGCATACTTCTTATATTCTTTTTTTCGAGTTTTTAATGTGTTTGCTTCCTAACATGTTGCCTTATGCAATCGTAAAGGAGAAAAAAAGGATAAAGGACGGCGTTATTCAATCCCCTTTGGGATGCGCCATGCATTCCACTTCTACGGGATGTCGTAGAGGTCAGTTGGATGGCTATTTGGCCAAACAATGACTTGCGGTGGCCAGTCGATATGAACGAGTCAGCGCTTTATCCTTCCCAGACGAGTCTGGTACCAATTCACCGACTCCAGAGGGATGGAAGGCTTGGTTGGCCTGGGCGAGAAATCCGAACCAGGAACCTGGCACGCGACGGGCGTCACCCCATCCAACTGCGCTACACGTGCCCATGCAATCGTAATAAACAGTAACTTTAACAATATCTGCCCATATCTGTCTACGCTACCCTTCACAATTTTCTTCCCTTTTCCGTCTTTTATCCTTATCTCGTAGATCAAGTGATGTTAATTTTTCTCGTGAAAAATAAATGTTCAGGTGATTCCAACATGATCGATCTGGTGGTGGAAGAGTCACCAGCGAGGCGCCGACTCACCAACTATCTGCCATCAATGAAGCCTCTCACGCGTTTCACTAGAAACATCATCCGACGAGGATCAGTACCCTACTGATCCAAATGTCGTTATTGTGTAAATAATTTGTGTTGACGTAGAATCTCACCCTAATCTCCACCTCTCCATTTGGAGCATTTTTCCTCATTTTCCCTCTGGGATAGAGATTAGACCTGATAGGTTGACCGAAGACACCCGCTTTAAGTTACAATTCTTCAGGCGTGTAGCTCAGCCTTTAAAAACTAGCGTGTTGGGAACGACTTTTGTCTCAGAGCTACATTCATTGACTATATTGCCTCCACAATTAAATTCCCAGTGCCTCTCGCTTAATCCTGTCATGTAGTCTGTCCTTATCGACTGCCATCCGCGCCAATTTCAGGCAACCAAACTCCAAAAAAAAGCGTAGCACGCCTAAGGATAGCTGCGGATCTGCTAGCTTGAATGCCCTCTTCATCAACAATACAGGGGAATACAGAAAAAAACGTAAACACTGTTTGAAAGGCGACAACTTTGCCACAGCAAAAGTACTAAAAAAATTAAAGGCTCATATGGAAGCTTAAGAGAGTAGAAATTTTATGAAATATGAAAGATATCGGACGCGCCATGCACTTGTCTGAAATTTAGCATTTTACACTCGATTGATTGTGTCTCGCCTGAATACTTGTTGTAATTTCACCTTGAAAGGACCGTATTGATTGATTTGTACTTTTCTAAAGATTAAAGCATAAAAACCCACAACGGCTTGTAAAGAAATGCAGGATATTCTAAAAAATGCAGGTACTTTTTGAAAGATTCTAACATTGCTGCTAGTGAAGTTGTTGAAGACGTTTGAGACTAATACGAAAGCACAGGGTAACCGCATTTCTGTGGCGTATAAGCAGTCAAGATTGCGCCATGAAACCTTGCATTTCAGATTCGATTGATTGTTGAATGCTTGTTACACTCTTGTTAATACTTGACCAGGTTAACCCGTGCTATGCTTCTTCAACGTTTAGAACTTGACAATCACGAGAAAGACATGTGAAATGCGACTTTATTGATTGAACAATTCAAACACGAACAAGAACCCCATTTTCAAAGACGGATTCTGTGGACTGATGAAGCAACATTCAAGCTCAATGGAGAGGTTTTTGGGGCAGCTACTGGGCGACTGAAAACGTAAAAAGAAGCACAGTACAGGTTTATCTGGACAAGTAGTAGCATTCAGTCTATGCACAATCAATCGAGTCTAAAATGCAAGGTTTCAGGTTGGGGCATGGCGCAGTAATCTTTACCATTTGCACGTTAAAAAGTCTTCGGTCTCGACGACGGAAACATTAAAAGAAGCACAGCACAGATTAATGTGACCAAGTAGCAACAAGTTTGTAACAAGCATTCAGCCCATGCACAATCAATCGAGTCTAAAATGCAAGGTTTCAGACGTGTGCATGGTGCAATCTTGAATTTTTGAACGCCACAGAAATCTTGTTGCCCCGCGCTTGCATATGAGTCTCAAACGTCTTCAATACTTAACCAGCAGCAATGTTAGAATCTTCCGAACAGTGCCTGCAATTTTAAGGATACGCTGCATTTTTCGAAAGCCATAGTGTGTTTTTGAATTTCAAACCTTAAAAGAAGCACAAATCAATCAAAACGGCCACTTTCTTAAGAAATTATAACATGGATTTAAGCGAAGCACGATCAATTAGTGTAAAATGCTAACTCTCAGTCAAGTGCATGGCTCATTCCATCCCGCTCATACGTCGGTATGAGTCTTTAACCTCTTTCGTGCCTTCATTGTGAGCAAGGTTATCACCTTTCAAACAGTGTACACATTTTTTGAGACACCCTGTATATTGCCTTTTCTGGTTGATTTACAAGAAATCGTTGTCCAGTGTAAACTCAAGCATAATAGAATATCTATTAAGTGTACTGCAACATCCAACGAAGGCGCATTCTTCCACAAATTCATCGCCTCTAGAAGCTTAGAATTCGTGCACGTGAAAATGCTAGCAATCCATTTTCTCCTAAAATGACATGTAATTTTGAAATACTTGTAAATGCTGCTTTTCTCCAATTTCTTATTAGTATTCTTCATGGTGTTCTACTTCTCTGATGGAGCTTCTGTCCTCGTTTATTAGTATCTTACATTTCTTGTGTATTTTTTCCTCACGTTGCATCATGTGTGAATTGTTGATTTCCTACATAATGGCGACCTTTTCCAGTGCAATACTACCCAAAAAATAAAAAATAGTCTCGCAGAGTTGTCTCCGTACTGATGTGAGGGCTGAAGTACCAGGCTTTCGTTGAGCTCTGAAGTTACTTCTGGAACAACCAAATATTTCTCATGAGCCAATCCCATTCGACTTGCTTTCCTTTTTCACCCAACGTTGTTATTTTTATACGTCAGTGTTTACCCATCCCTTCCAGTCTATTTAATAACCATAGCGGTGGGTATTTTCTGAGACGTAGACAATTGCTGGCTGTTCTGTACGATGGATGCGCTTGCCACATCCATTAGCAAAATGAGTCCATATAACCGCACCCAACAAAGCCAGGAATTACAAAGCGTCGAAAAACAGGCGCCGGCTGCAGCAATTGTTTTCAGCTTCTTCTCCAAGTAATAACGCCTAGCAAGCGGATGCATAATGTGCGCGCATATAACCACATAAACGGCTGAGAACCCGAAGACATAACAACCATCGTCATTCGCATGCAAATTTCTTGCCGATGCAAATCAGAAACGGATTAATTTTCAAGTCGGCTATTCGGCACATATCGGACAAGCCCAACTCTCATCTATTAGGTTGTAACGAAATAAATGGCACTGAACCACTGTAAATTTAAACAGTTAATATCTCGGCTTGTAGGCAAGTTTATTAATCGAAATAAAAACCTTCTGATTCCACACATCTTTGCCAACGTGAGACAAGCTTTTTTATCCCAGTAGCACAAAAATCAGAAGTTCTGGAATTGACGAAATCTTCGAAGGCACCTTCGGCATCCTGTTGGTATTTGAATATTTTCCCTACCAAGAAGTCGCCAAGATGCTTGAAGAAATGGTAGTCTGTCGGGGAGAGGTCGGGAGAAAACGGAGGATGTGGTAGAGTTTCAATGCTCAGCTCATTCAATTTCTGCAACGTCATTCGTGCTACATGGGGGCGAGGATTGTCGTGCAGAAGGAGAACTCGCCTTCGGTTTACCAAGGCCGGCCGGGTATCCTTCAACTTTTTCATCATTTCTTCAATTTCAATGCAGTACTTCTCTGCCGTGATGGATTCACCGGGAGGGAGGAAGCTGTGGTGAATAATTCCCAGCGAACACCACCATACTGTCACCATTACTTTCTTTTGGTGCAATTCCGGCTTCGCAAAAACCTTGGGGCTCTCATCGCTGTCCACCCACTGTGCCGATCGTCGCCTGTTGTCGTACATTATCCATTTCTCGTCACAGGTTACGATGCGATCAAGGAATGGGTCCGTTTCGTTCCGTAGAAGCAGTGCGGACGAGATCTCATATCGTCGGTTTCTTTGCTCCTCAGACAGCTCGTGAGGCACCCATCTTTCCAGCTTTTTGGTCTTTCCAATTTCCTTCAGATGCCGGGCAGCTGTGTTGTGACTGACGCCTAGAACCTTCGCTATCTCCCTGGTACCTTTGTGTGGATCCTCCTCTACCACATCTCTCAGCTTGTCCTCATCAACATCGCTATGCCTCCCACGACCTTCATGTTCTTCCAAGCTCTCATCTCCATTCCGGGACTTCTGATACCAACGATACGCCGTCCGAATTGTGGAACATCCTTGACCGAATGCGGCGTTGATCTTCTCGTCCGCCTCCTTAGCTGTAGTGCTCAGCTTGAATTCATACAAGTAAATGCCTCGGATTACCCTTTTGTCCATCTGCAAAAAAATCAATAAAACTCTAAAGTTTTCCCACCTTTACATAGAAAATTTGGTACCCACCGGAAGAGCAAAGTCTTGATCAAACGCGTAAAGACGCGCCAAAAAATGGCGCGAGCCAGTGCCATTTAATTCGTTACAACCTAATAGTAGGGTGTCCAACACGGAATGTCGCTTCAGACCGAGAAGTGAGATTCATTCAAAGAGACCAAAACGGAACTTAGTTCGGTTATATATTCTCCACAATTATCATCAACCTTTCTCCAATGTACTCGCAATGATTGGATCCCGTCTTTAAAGAAATGAGCTGGCCGCGAATCGAGGAAGCTGGTTACCCAAATTCGGACTTCGTCGTAGTCGTCTAACTTTTTTCCAGCCAAGACGTGCTTCATAGAGCAGAATATGTTGCAGTCGGACGGGGCAATGTCAGGGCTCTACGACGGATAAGGCAGAACGGTCCAACCGAGTTTAATGATTTTCTACTGAACGACTTTTGCGAAATGAGGCCTCGCATTATCATGCCGCAAGTTGGTAGAGGATGTAAACTCGACTTGGATTTAAATTTGGAGCAGGATTTGAAGTAGGACTTGGAGCAGACAAGCTCTCGAGTCGATCTTGTCGAATCAGCTTCAACGGCAGTCCGTGAAAGGTCGTTATCCAGGACAGGCACCTGTCTCCCATACTCTTCGTCTGCAAGACTTTCGTCGCTGTTGAAACCACCGCTCGCATTGTCTTTTGAAGACGATACCTTCGCCAAATGCAGCTACAGAAGAACGATGCGATTCCGCAGCGGATTTCTTCAATTTGAAGTCGTAGAGCAGGCACGCGCTCACAATCATTCTCTGGTCCATTGTAGTCTGAATACTATAATTTTAGAAACGGATGAAGGAATGAAATAAGAAAATAGGAAATGTATAAGATGAACCGCCGTAAAAAAATAACCCTAAGTGAGCTCACAATCGATGGGAATAACTGTGAAAACAAAGCCACAACGTGTGCGATATTCCGTGCGGGAAAACCTAATAGTGGGGACGAAAAATCCTTTTACGAATAAGGGACATTCCACGCTTATGCTCCCAGGATTTGGCTTATGAGAAAACTTTAGTGATGGTGAAGATGGATGGGCCTCATCATCCGTCATTCATTCCCAAGATGCGTCATGCATTCCACTTCTACACAAGATGTGCACGCGCTTTTGTTGAATATAAGGCACAAGCAGGAGCGTGGTGTGGATTTTCGCCGAAAATTAGCGACCCCTTCCCTTCGCCTTTCCGTGGTATTTTTTGCAGCGCTATCGTCGATTATTTTTTATTAACGTTCTTTCTGTTCCCATACTATGTACTTGTTTTAGGTGAACGTCCAATAGGAATATCATTGCTTTTATTGGATATTTTGAGTTGAAAAGTTTCACTAGGACAGAAATCAATTGCAGGCTGTTAGTTCGACGGCTTTCGCCCAGGTCAATCAAGCCTTCCATCCTTTCTGGGTCAGTGAATTGGATACCGGACTTATCTGGTGAGGATTAGGCAATGACTTGCCCATTGCCTGGCCACCGCAAATCATTCCGTAGGCGAAATACACATTCAAATTGCCTCCACAGCATCCGGAAGAAGCAGAAGACGTGGTATACCCCAAAAACCATCGATTAAGCCTGTCCTATAACCTTTATCCTTTATGCATAATATACCAGGCTGTCCAATAATTCCTGTCCGAAAATTTCACCATTTTTAATTTTTTTCAACTTTATTGAAAAACAAGTCTATTCAGCAATATAATCGCGACAGTTATCCACAACAGTGGCACATCGATTGGGCAGGTCGCCGATGCCCTTCGCCCAGAACTCCGGGGGCTGCTACTCGAAGAAGTCCGCGATGTCGGATTTGAGGTTGTCGTAGTTGGTGAATTTTCTTCCGGCCAAATGGTGCTTCAGCGGGCGGAACAAGTGGTAGTCGGAGGGGGCGAGGTCCGGGGAATACGGCGGATGGGCAACCGTCTCCCAGCCGAGCGTCGCCAACTTCTGCTGGTTCTCCTTCGCCACGTGGGGGCGCGCGTTGTCGTGCAACAGGTGGACCGAGGCCCGTCGGGGACGCTTTTCTCGGATGACGTCGGCTAGTTTCTCGAGCTGATCGGTGTAGATGGAGGCGGTGACCGTGCTGCCTTGCGTGAGCAGCTCGAAGTACAGCATGCCCTTGGCGTCCCACCACCAGCAGAGCATGATCTTCAGCGGGTGCAGGTCGGCTTTCGGCGTCGTCGGCGGCTCTTCTCCGCGCGGGATCCAGACGACACGGCGGGCGACATCGTCGTAAAGGATCCAGCTCTCATCCCCAGTGACCAAGTCTTCGAGAAACTCCTTGCGATGCGGACGAAGGAGGAGGGACTGGCAGATGGCCACCCGGCCTTGGTCCATTTTAGCTGGTACTGGTAGCTAGACGCGGCGAATGCGCCTTATATACCCTTAGCGTAGAACTCTGGAGAACCTTCTAGAAGGTTTTTACACTTGCCTGATATTATAACACTTCTAAGGAAAATTATAGAATCTTGAAAATTTTCGGACAGGCATTATTGGACAGCCTGGTACCAATTTCACGAATTGGTCATTTTTTTAAATCAAACTGGGCACTCTTCTAGGCTGCCTAAGACTTTCGAAATCAAAGCGTTCATGTCGTGAAGATGGGCAGCATTGAGAGATGGTAGCACGTCAACCAATCATAACCAAGCACCAATCAGGATGCTGACCATGCGAGCCTTTTCTGAAATGCGTGAAAATTTAATATAAACTGATTGACTGGAGCACTCCCACCATCCTATGCTGCCCATATTCGCGGCATGTACCAAGCGAACTTTTCCAAATCGAAATGACATTCGGGCAGCTTAACCGGAGACTCAAAGGATGATTAGAATAATTTCTGTCTAAAAAAATTCATTATAACATTCTTTGAAGTTCTTTTAGTTTTCCTGCCCAATAAGTGTAATAATCTGATAAAATTTTTATTTTTTGAGAAGATTTAACAAATTAAAATTTTTCCAAAATCACAGAAATGAAGCAATTGTATGGCACCTTAAAAGATCAGATAGCGCCATGCACTCAAAAAGTGCGTCGCAACTTGATTAATAGGGTTCACCTGATTCGTAGTGTAAGTGGCTCTCACATTAAGCTTTGTATGGATATGAGTGAGAAAATGCGTGTCCTTCACATGTAGTTGTTTTGTTGTGGTGCCAAACGTCACGAAAACAGCAATTTTGCTTTCAATCGAATAAAAACCGCGACGTCTTGGAAAAGGGCATGGTGCATCCTTTCTGGCGCTGAGAAATGACCGCCTTTCTGTCAGGGTCAAGCTCGAGCTGATTGATTGATTACATAAATTAATTGATTCACTTTTCAAGTACTGGTTGTTCTATGTACAGTTGAAATAAGATTTTCTGCCCGTAGTTTTCGATTCAATAAATTCAATCTTTGAAGTTTGTTTTTGGAAGTCATGGAAACGACGAGTTTCTACCTGAAGAAGCGACATCTGCGTCCGAAATTGCAATCATTCACAATTAGCAACTAAATTACAAGAAAATTTAATTCAAAAAATAGCTCTATAAAATTTTAGTTGCTGATTACTAATGATGATTTAAGTGCAAGTTCCTGCTCTTCAAAACAGCTTTAAATCATTATTTTTTCCAAAAATTGAAAATGAAAGAATTTAAACAATATGAATACCCAAGTGATGTAGCTGACGAGCCAAGATTAGTACAGATCCTTTATTCCGGCTAACGTTTCGGCGTAACCGCCTTCTTCAGAGCCTGGAAGAGTCAAGTTGAGTTTGAAAAACCATCCGTCCAAGAGCCATTTCAGACCACAGCGGAGAATCAGAGGTTGGTAGGAGAGGGAGACGAAACACGCGGAGGTAACACAAACAGTCCAGTGCAGATGGGCGAACGGTACCCCTTTTAAGGCGACACATGAGGAGATGAGGTCACCTTCGATTCACCCTCCTAGCGAGCCTCTGGCAGACTGTCCTCCGGTTCGAGACCGCAAAGATCAACGTACGGAGCCAGCTCCTGTATCACCGCTACGCGTTCCTCCTTCCTGTTGATCGTGGGGTTCCTAGCGGCAATCCACAGCGCTTCTAGTGTTTTGCGCGCCGAGATCTCGAACTCGCGTGCCAATATCGTCACCGCCACGTCAATGCCCGCGCCATTGTGACATCGTAGCCTGTGCTCACCCAACGGACCGGCGATATCGCACCTACGAAGCATGCCCAAATGTTCTTTAACGAGCTCCCCAAGGGGTCTACCCGTCTCGCCAATGTACTCGCCGTTGCAACCCGTGCATTTTATAAGGTATACCACACCAGAGACCATGCAGCCTCCCTCCTTACCGAATGGGCAGATAATGCACTGGCGAGCCTTACAACAGGAATCGTATAGTCGATTCCTAACGAGACGTGCCTTGAGATTGGCCCGATGATGCGGACCATGCTATTAAGACCAGCTTGCGAATTCAGTTTCGCACTTCGGTACTGAAATCATCCGAGACAAAAGGCACCTTAAAAGGAATTTTATTGTCGCTCTGATGCCTCGCTGCCATTGCCGGTGTTCGATGACCTTTAGCCAGGCTCTGCTCGGGATACCCGTTAGACACCGCGATTCGAGATGCCATTTGCAATGACACTGACTTGAGATCGCTGTCTGAGGATACCGCCGCCGCCGTTCGGAACATGTTCTTAATCGTGGCCCTCTTCGTTTGAGATGGATGAGCAGACCTGAAGTGCACGATGATGTTCTTACTACTGGGCTTACGATACCATTTAGTATGGAATCTGCCCCGCGACTGCAACTGACTTGGACGTTGAGGAACGGCAACCAGTTATCAGTGGGTTTTTCCCTTGTGAGCTTAATATGCTCTGCCTGCTGGTTGAGCAATTCGAAACACATGTCCATTTCGTTCTGGGTCGCACATACATTGAAACAGTCATCAATGTAGCGACAGTACAGTAGAGGCCTGCACTCCATGACGGGTTCCTCTATTTTAGACATGAAAGCGATAGCCAATACCGGAGCCAGACGCTGGCCCATAGCCAGCCCTCTAACCTGCTCTCAAACAGACGTGGTCTACGATTGCAAGAGAAGCCGGATTCGATGATAAGCTTATTAGAACGCTCAAGTGCGTTAACCCGGTCTGTCCGGTGCTATACGTACTCATCAAGACCCACAAGTTGCCAACGGGAGATGCACTCAATAACCCTGCGGAGTTTAAGGTTACACCTATCATCAGCGGCGTTGGG